>OX422210.1:300210392-300810392 GCA_949130495.1 Sambucus nigra | reverse complement strand
CGAGGTTGAGGCACTTATTTTAGAGGGTTCCTAGATAAGTCTGGGAAGATGGTCATGACCAGGGTTGGACTGACGCCACAATGAGGCTGAAGGAAGTAGAGGATCATGCCTTTACCCGGGGGTGTCTTTGTTCCCCTTATGGTATAAATATCAAATCAATTGCCTAGACTATCGTCACAATGTCTTTTCAAGGGATGATCATTAGATCCCAATAGATGTTATTCCCGCTCATCTTCTAGAACATTACTTAGAAGATGCAGGAGAAGATCTTGTACCTCACCCAGATGATGGTCGGAGAAATGCGCGTAGAATATTTTCTTGCTCGCTATCCTGGGCCATTGTAAATTCTTCATACATTTTAGTTTTGATATAAATGTAAATTTATATTTGACCTAATGAAAAATTGTTATTTACTATTTTTTTTGTTTTAAATCCCGTTCTGACTAAACATTCATGTTGGTTTACGGTGTAACGCTTAACCGAGCACCTCTTTGCTTTTAATTTTATCATTTTAAGCTTTACAACTGACTAAATGGTATTGAGAGATAGTGTTGACTATATATTATTTTGTGTTTATCCATTCCCCTAGTCCAACATGCCTTAACTATGTCGTTCCATCTACTTTACCTTTTAGGTCGTGTCGTCACACTCCCTTAGGCCTAACAAAATGATGGAAAGAATGCACCTGGTTAATGGTCTATCCACCCGAGCAGGTTTTTTGAAACCAATAAAGTTGGCAACTAAAATAAGTTGGCTTTTATTGGCGAAGGATACCTTGTAAGGATTTTGTGGTTTTCACAGCAACCCATGAGGTCTCTTATGTTTATAACAAGAACCTTTGTTTATAACGAATCTACCAATTCGCTATAATTTCTACAAACCCTGATTAACTTGTTAAGTTTTATGATTTGAAAATAAGTTGAACAACTTTCCGTTATCTCAGAAGTTTATCCATGGAGATAAAGCAGCTAGTGTAGATATATGAAAGTAAAGGGGGCAATTTGGCCTTTATTAATTGAATACTATATAAGCAACATAATTTTTGAAAATAAAAATTTGCATAAACTAAATGTGCTTAGTAAAAATAAAAAAGATTTAAAATAAAAAATTCTTGAGATTTGTTACGTTCCATGCTCTTGGTATCTCCTTGCCCTCCAGCATTTCCAAGTGATATACTCCTTGAATATTGTCTCGAGTTACCCTAAAGGTTCTTCCCAATTTGATCCCAGTTATCCTTCTGATAGTTTTATAACATTGTCAAGGACTTTTCTTAGGACAAATTCCCCTTTTAAAAATTTCCTCGGGTTGAACCTTTTATTGTATTACTTAGCTAGTTATTATTGGTAAAAGGCGAGCTCTTGTCGCTCATCTTCTAGGTCAAGCTCAGTGCGTAGTTCTTCATCATTGAGGCCTTGGTCTACTAGAGTGGTTCTCATAGTAGGTAGGCCTACTTCTAGAAGGATGATAGCCTCCATTCTATTAGTGAGTACCAAAGGTGTTTCCCCAGTTGATTTCCTGGGTATGGTACGATAAGCCCATAGAAAAGAGGGATCTCATCCACCCAGGCACCTTTGGATCTTTCCAATCTCTTTTTCAGTCCATTGATCACGATTTTGTTGGAAGCTTCTGCATTCCTATTGCATTGGGGATACGCCACAGAGCTGAATTAGTGTTTGATATCGTACTCATTATAAAAAGATTAAAAAACACTTTCAAAATGTGTAGCGTTATTGGTGATGATAGCCCTTAGTATCCCAAAGAGAGTTATGATGTTCCTCCATATGAACCTTGTCATGTCAGAATCTCAAATGTTTTCTAATGTTTCTGTCTCTACCCATCTAGTGAAGTCATCTATGGCGACCAGTAGATACTTGTATTTTCCAAGTGCGATAGGTAGTGGTCCCATAATATCGAATCCCTATTGGACAAAAGGCCATAGGCTAGGGATTTTTGGTCATTGGAAGGCTGGTGAATCATAGGTGAGTGCTTCTGACACTTTTTTCATTTGTGAACATAGGCACCTACGTCCTTCTTTATGCGGGGCCACCAATATCCTTCTTTGATTATGAGAAAGGCCAATGATCTTCCACCTGTGTGACTCCCATAAATTCCCTCATAGAGATCACTAAGTACTTGTTTGGCATCTTTTAGGTGAACGCACTAAGGGTATGGGACTATAAATGATTTTTTATAAAGCTTACCTTCAGGGTTAAGGTAGAAAAGAGCGACCTGGACCCTAACGTGTTGGTCCAACCTCCTATTGTCGGGAAGTATGTCACTCCATAGATAATTAATTATGGGATCGATCCAACTTGGGGATTTATTTGTGAGGAGGAATTTCTTAGCTATGACTGCCTAGTTGATACCAGGCTCCACGAGGAACAATATTTAAATTATTGTCCTTAGGTTAGAGTCAATTACTGAGCTTTACGTGTGACTGTTATGTCCTAGAGGGAACTATTAAATTTCCACCTTTTCAAAATCTGTCGTTAGACATTTTACTTCGGTGAGGTACATGACCATTCAATCATCCTTGGTGTTGAAGTACCCGCTTACCTGCTTGGAGACCAGTTTGGAATCACTGAATACGTGGAGGCTCTTTGCCCAAAGTAGTTGGGCTTTTCACAAATCGTAGATCGTTGGTGCATACTCAACTTCATTATTGGAGACCTCAAATCCCAATCTAAATCTTTGGACTTTGCATCACGGGTGATGACAACAATACCTACTCCTTCCCCCTTGGAATTATAAGCTCCATCAACATACAAAGTCTAATCTTTGGACTTTGCATCACGTATCATCGACTGCTCATTGTTCAATCGGTTTACTAGATAATATCCTGTGAATTTAGTAATCAAATCTTCTAGGATTTGTCCCTTGATCACCACTCTAGGCTGAAAATGGATATCAAATTTTTGGAGTTTGACTGACCACTATGAAAGTCGTCTAGAGAGGTTGGTTTTTCGTAGAACTTCCTTGAGTGGGTAAGAGTTGATTACGATTATGGAGTGGGATTCTAATAATTCTTTAACTTTCTTGAAGCGACCACTAGTGCATAGACAAGCTTTTCTAGAGGCAATTAAAGTTGTTCAGCGTCTGGGAGTGTCTTACTAGCATAATATATCGGGTGTTGTCCCCCCTCCTTTTCACATACTAAGGCAGAGCTCATAGCATGGTTTGATACTTCCAAGTAAAGATACAGTTGCTCTCCATCATTTAGAATTACCATTTGTGGAGTCTTGTTATGGTAGGACTTGATTTATTCCAGAGCTCACGAATAGTCATCATCCCATATGCGGCCTTCGCCCTTTTTTAGAAGATGGAAGAATAGTCAGTAGCATTCCAAGGATATGGAGATGAAGCGATTGAGCACCGCGAGCATTCCAATAAGCTTCTGAACATATCTCAAATGTCTGAGGAGGCTTTACTCTAGTAATAGAATCGATTTGGTCTAAGTTGGACTAGATTCCCCTCTTACTAACTAGATAACCTAAGAATTTTCCTGACTGGACACTAAATGAACACTTACTTGCATTAACCTTCATTCAATACTTCCTGAGGATATCAAAGGTTGTTTCTAAATCTAAGAGGTGATCGTCCTTGCTTAAGCATATCGTCGATGTATACTTCCATCGTCTCTCGCATCCATTTACTGAACATCCAGGTGACCAATCTTTTGTAAGTTTCCCCTATATTCTAGAGGCCAAATGGTACGATGAGGTTATAAAGGAGTTCTTCCGTATAGGTAGATTTGGTGATAGCCTGAATAAGTATTTAGGAAGCTCATCTTCTCATGTGCTGTCGTGGGATCAACCAACTTATCTATCTTTGGGAAAAGGAATCCATTATTGGGGCATGCCCTATTGAGGTTCGTGAAATTGATACAAACCCTACTACTACCATTTCTTTTGGGTGCCCCCACTTGGTTGGATAACCATCTAGGCAACTGAACCTCTCTGATGGATCTTACATCTAGTAACTTCCCTATTTCTTTATTCGCAGCATTATCCTTCTCGGGGGATGTTTAGTGAGCCCTTTAAGTGATTGTCTTGAAGGTTGGATAGATGTGTAAGTGATGGCAGGCCATATTGCGGTCGATCCATGGTAACTCGTAAGGCTCCTAAGGAAAAACATTTATGTTTCTTTTGATAAGTACAACTAACTCTCTTTTCTCTTGATTGGTGAGAGTTATTCCGATCATAAATTTCCTCTTGATCAAATTATCATCGGCTACAACTTCTTCCAGGATTTTTACATCCTTATCGGCGGGGTGAACCCTGGTCTCTTTCACCCTTGGTCGACCATAACGTAGTTTCTATTTGGAGAAAATATCCCCTTCTTGGTCTTCATCCTGGGTATTTTTTAATTCCTTCTTCTTTTCTTTATTCCGCGGATAGCTGCAATAAAGTACTTTTGGGCCTTGGCCTGATTGCCACGGATCTCGACCACTCCTCGATCGGTATCGCACTTAAGTTTTTGATAATATGTGGATGGTATGGCCTTCATGGTGTGGAGCCAACCTCTGCCCAAAATAGCATGGTATGGAAACTCAATATCCACCACTAAAAACTCAATTAGCTTTGATATGTTTTCTGCCTTGACCAACAATATTATCTTTCCTAACGGCATCATGATCCTCCTATAAAGTTAACCATTAGAATAGTGGCCTCTTTGAGTTCGACGATATTCATCTTTAGTTTATGTAATAATTCTAGGTACATCACTTCGGACGAACTCCCCTAGTCCATAAGTAGCTTATCGATGTACCAATTAGTAATTCTTAGTGTGATCACCAACGCATTATGATGTGGGGTCCTTTACCCAACTAAGTCTTCTTCGGTGAACACGATGTGCTTGGTGTATTCGACGTCTTATGGTCACTGATGCTTTCCTGTCTAGGATTTGACAGGGTCAATTTGAAAAGCTTCCATCACAGTAGTCACATTCTTGAGCTCCATTCTGACGGCATTACCTTGGATCTACTTATGGTCTGATGCACTATGGATAACTACAAACTTGTGTTCTATATCATCATAGAGGACACTTTTTGGATTTTCATCACCATTGGCTGCAACCTTCTTTATTTTCTTTTTGGCATACTCGCTGAGGTGTCCTTCCTGAACTAGCTTTTCCAAGTGTGACTTTAGATCTTTACAATTCTCAGTTGGGGGCCCGTACTTCTTATGGAACGCAAATCTTAGTAAGTTTTTCCTTTTAGTTAGGTCACCGCCTATCTTCTTGGGCTATTTGATGAAAGTCTCAAACTTGATCTTGCTGAGAATCTTGTAAATTGGTTCCTTAAAGACTGTATTAACATCCTGGAATGCCTTGGAGGGGTCAGCCTTATTTCCATTATTGGCATCATTCTTGCCCCCATTCTTTTTCCCTTTTTCTGGGTATCGTTCTTCTTAATTCCCTTGTTTGACTTGGCTTGATCGGTACCCTCCACTAGGATGAACCACGTCTTCCACCTTAGCTTACTTTTCAATATGAGCTATAAGATCATCGATCGTGATGGCCTCCTTCTTAGGGAGGGATTGGTTCAGCATAGAGGTGGTCGACAAGACGATTTTAAAGGATGCCACGATAACCTTTCTGAGCAATCCTTAATCTCATTGAAAATTTCCCACTATCTTTTGGCGTAGTTTTGGAGGTTTTCCTATGGCTTTTTCTTCATTTTGAGAAGTGCATCCATCCGCTTGGGATGGGAGATGCGAGTTATAAATCGCATCATGAAGGCCACCTCCAGTGCTATAAAATTTCTAATCGACCTATGAGGAAGCCTCTTAAACCACTACTGTGCTACCTCATGTAACCTAAAAGGGAAGATCTTTCACATAAATGCGTCATTGTGGCTCCAAAAGGTCATTGCCAACCGATATTTCCTGACATGGTTTATGGGGTCTATTTTTCCATCGTAGACCTTAAACCTGGGACATTACATTTTTTAGGGGCACCTCATGCTCGATTATCCTTAAAAAAGGACTTCATTTGAGTATTAAGATCTTTTCTGTCTAGCTCTATAGTGAATCTAGCTCCTAAGTGAGTTGGATATTGGTCCATATCCCTACGGACCAGAATCCTTAAGTCTTCATTTTTTCGACCATTCTTCTATGGCGCCTCTCCTACTGGTCACGCTCTGAACTCCTTTATTCTGATCTGTCGCATTCAGTTATTTCTTGGTCATGCTTGGATCTCTTTTCTCGATTACGAGTGTTGCTTGCTTAAGGGCTAGGAGTCCTCGCACGACATTTTCCAGTGGACCTTTGGAAGTCTCTCTCCATTTTGTCGAGTCACCTCTATAGGCGAGTGTTTTCTTCCACTTGGAGACGCGGAGCCTCCTCTTGTTCATGAAGCCTATCTTCATAAGCATCGACCAGTCTAAAAATTTGGGTAGACCTAGGTGGCCTATGGCTTTCTTCAAAGGGTTTCCTATCCTAGCGAAACCTGGGGTTTGTATTCTAGCGAATCTCAGACCTGGCCCTAGGAGGAACTGGGTCTTCTTAGACATCGTTGACTTGGGGGATGTTGCTATTTTGGTGAGACATTATGAGCTTTCTGGTAATGAATGCTTTTATTTCCCACAGATGGCCCTAATTGTGAGTGCATAGAATATCAGAATAAGAGATTCCACGAAAATAATCACAAATAAAAGAAAGTAAAGGAAATCACATGCAAAACAATGATTTACGTGATTTGGCAATTTGCCTACATCTACGATGAGGTTACTTGTTCTTATTAAGTATCTCTCAAAATCTCAAGATTCAATCCTTTTACCCCGAGATGGGGTATAGAATTTACCGGTATGTTGTTACACAGTTTGAGTTATTCAAGGAACTCTATCTATCATGTGAATGTCCCATAAGGTATTTAAATATCTCATCCAAGATTTTTGGTACTTGATTTGAACATATCTGTAAGTGTCGGTATAACACTAAAATACTCGTACGAAAATTGAGTCATAATTTGGTTCGAGCCAAGTGTTAATCCATCAGGATTAGTCAGCTACTCTCATCGACTGTAGAAAATGGGTTCCCATAATTAACTTAGTGGCGGACGCGTTGAGCTGACAGCCTATTAGGGAGATAACAGAGGTTTGGAAGGCGGAGTGGAGGGAGATTGGATATGAAGATGAGGTTTCCAGAGCTTATATGTTCGTATTAGCTGTCACTCTCGAGATTATTATGTAGATGATGAAAGCACAGGCAGGGGATCATTTTTTCCAAGATAGACTTCTCCAGTTGTTAGCTAATAGGGCGGAGTCTTATTCAATTAGTTCTAAGAAAGGATTGCGCTTCAATGGGAGACTCGTAGTTCCAGAGGATGAAGATTTGAGACATGCAGTAATGTCAGAGTCTCACGAATCGAGGTTTACGGTACAATTTGATGGGTATAAGATATACCAGGATATGCGTAGGCAATATTGGTGGTCGAGGATAAAGAGGAACATAGCGGAGTTTATCTCAAAGTGTGCTATCAGCCACATAGTAAAGGTAAACCACTAGAGACCAGTAGGAATATTACAGCCACTAGAGGTCCTAGTGTGGAAGTGGGAGAGTATCTCAATGGATTTTATTATCGGGTTACCGATATCACAGAGAGGTCACAGCTTCATTTAGGTGAGAGTGGATCAGTTGACTAGGGTGACCCATTATCTACCGGTTCGTACAGATTTTAAGATGAGGGAGTATGGGTAGTTATTTATTGTTGAGGTAGTAAGGCTTCATAGGGTTCTGGTTAATATTGTGTCGGATCGAGATAAGATTTTTGTGTCCAATTTCTGAAAGAGTTTTCAAGAGGCTATGGTCACGAATCTACGTTTGATTACAACGTTTCACCCACAGACAGACAGGCAGATGGAGCGGGTAATCAAATGTCAAAGGATATGCTGAGGATGTTCATATTTGACTTACGGGGAGGATGGAAGTAGTACCTTCTATTGTTAGAGTTTGTGTATAATAACTCCTACCAGTTCACCATCGGAATGGAACCATGAGGCACTGTATAGATGGCCTTGTCTTTCACCCGCTTGCTAGTTAGAGGTGGGGGACAACAAGATATTAGAGTCAGAGATGATTCATGATACTACTATTAAGATTGATTTGATTCAAGGGCGCATCCGTATAGGTCAGGACAAGGATAAGAATTACTCTGATGCAGACAGGAGGCACATAGAGCTAGAGGTTGGGGACCAGGTTTTTTAAGGGCAATTATAAATTGAGTCCGTTGTATAGTTTTGACTTATTCCCAAACAAAACTCGTTTGAGTCATAGGTCGTATTTTTTATTGTCACAATCCCACACAGACTATGACGTGTTGAAGTTTATTGAAGACATTATGGCAAAGCTTCAAGGAAATATTGATGCCGAAGGTTTATTTGGTGCAAGTTTATTCATCTTCAAGTTTAATTGCATTCCCAGATCACTCAGGTATGACTACATAATTTTAATGCGACTTGGAATTAATAATAAAATGTTTAAGGATGTTATTTTATGAAGGAAATATTTTTAAAATGTTTTTAAAGTGTTTGAAATGGTTTACACTTTGTTTTATTCTGATAAAGACGGATTGGAGTAGTGTTTGGTTTGGACTCTAATTCGTTGCGTCATTCAAACGACCTGACCAGTTGTTCAAAGGAGATGACGTATCGTTCGAACGACATGTGCATGTCGTTCGAGAGACATGCCAAGGTCACTTGAACGATTAGTCCCCTCAATAAAAATATAAATAGGTGTGTTTCCATCATAATTTCACATGTGTGTAGACTGAAAAATAGTTTTCGTAACAATACATTTTTGCACATATTTTCTATGATTTTCCAAAGATAAAAACATCCTTAGAGTTTACAAGATCCGATTTTTCATTAGTATACGCAATAGTGATCTTGTTTATACCAAGAAGGTTTTGTTCTACACTTTGAAGAACATAGTTGGGATTTTCGGAGAAGAAACGAAGGAGTTCGTGTTTCAATTTCATAGACGTTACAAGCCGTATTGGTGACCATCAAGACATACGTGGATGCTTGTATTATGGACGAGCATCATGGAAGAAGGACTTTCTATGTGGTCACTATGAGAGGAGTTGTTGAAGATTAGAAGATCGTCAAGTCTCATGGGAATCGAGTCGTTAAGTAAGACTTGTGTCTATTCGTTGTAAATCCACATTCATAGTGATTGTCTGGCTTGGGCCGTCTGAGATTTTTTCCCGT
Organism: Sambucus nigra; assembly: GCA_949130495.1. Taxonomy (NCBI): domain Eukaryota; kingdom Viridiplantae; phylum Streptophyta; class Magnoliopsida; order Dipsacales; family Adoxaceae; genus Sambucus; species Sambucus nigra. The sequence goes on along the minus strand of OX422210.1, from coordinate 300,801,184 downwards.
TGTGGTTTCCTCGTACATCCGGCGTTGTGAGTTTTCTATTCTTTACTTTATTTTACTTTCTTTAATAACTAGATGGATGTTTAGGGTTAATAAAGATAAAATTTTGTTAAGTTAAAATTTGTTCACAACTTGGTGCGAATTAAAAATTGGAAAAGTTTTTTCATAAAAAGATAAAAAAATTGTCATCCTTAAAACACTTTCCACATTATAAATAAAAAGGGACCCGTAAATTGGTATCAGAGTCAGAAACATATTTTTATTGTGTTTGATCCCTTGTGTTTTTCGAGATGAATTTTTGAGGTTGCGAAAGTTTTCGTTCTTTAATTTTTACGGCGCAAATTATGCTTATTGGAAAATGAGAATGAGAAGTGATTTAAAGTCCATTGATGAGCATGTGTGGTAGGAGGTTGAAATGGGTTGGTCACCACCTATCATACGAGAGGGTGAGGTCACTAGTTTGAAACCCGTTGAGTTATGGAATTAGGCTAAACATAGGCTTGCACTTTATAACTCTAAAGGTCTGCACATAATTTCCTCACATGTCACACCTTAAGAGTATAATAAAATTATTCCTTGTGAAAATTCAAAAGGGGCTTGGGATACACTTGCACTTACTCACGAGGGCACTAGCAGGATTAGGGCGTCTAAGCTACAAAACCTCACTACACAGTTTGAGACGATTAAGATGTTAGATAGTGAGTCATTTGATAAGTTTTAGGCTAGGTTTAATGAGAGTGCCATAGAAAATGATGATGCCTTGATTAGGGATCTTAAGGCACAGGAGAAGATGTTTAGGGATAAGCTAGAATATGTGGAAAAAGAGAGAGATAGTCTTCGTGGTTTGATGGAGACGTTGAAAAAGGAGATTCTAGAGTTTGAGGAGTCTAGGCATGTTCTTGAGTATAGGATTTGTGAGTTAGAGAAGAGATTGAGAGACTCGAGTAAGGTTAATCTTAACTTGTAATCTAGGTCGAAGAAGTTGGATAGGATGTTAGGCACCGTCCAACTCAAAAGTGATAGGTTTTGTATAGGATACGATGATAGAGTTGTTACCATTCCCAAAGCCAATACCAACAGTGTGAGAGATCCCACTAGGAATGTGAGGAGAGGTCGACATTTTGGTAATCATTCCCATCGTCATTACACTTGGACATATTGCGGTAGGAAAGGTCACCTTAGATGTTTTTGCTATGACCTTAGGAATACTCCTAGGAAGTTTTGGAATAAAGTCATGTCGGTTCCTAAAAACCCAACCCATTATGTCACACCTACTTGGATTAGGAAATCGAACTTAGAGGTCTTAGGACTAAAACTTTATGGTTCTCATTTGGTTGCACTCGATTCTTCCCATGCTAGATCTAATGGATGATTGTGTTACCATGTTTGCCATACGCTAGTCTTTGCATTATGATTTATATCTTGCTAGTGTTATGACATGTGTATCATTTTGTATAAAAAAAAATATTGAGTCTTATTAGAAAAATACAAAAAATATTTTTGGTTTAAATATTTTTGAGAAAATACAAAAAGATTTTTCTTTTATTTGAGTCAAAATATGTTGAAAACCCAAAAAGATTTTCGAATTGTTTTTGTGTCATGAGTTTACATGTTTGGTGTGGAATATTGGTGTTCTTGGCCCCCCTTCCTATTATCCATTTGGCTAGGACATTTGGTCATAATTATTGATGCTTATAATGATCTTAACCGTTGTATCATGGGGTAGTTTCGAAGTTGTGCATTTTTATTCAACTTTGAATACATTCCATCTTTGCACACATGCACTAGTTTATATGTATGTTTGACATCTCTTGCATATTTTAGTTTGATGAGACGTTCTTATCAGAATTTTGCCATCTATGTGTAAGTAGACATAAGGAGGAGGTGTGATATAAGAACTTTTTATCGTGAGGATTGTAATCGAAAAAAAGAATGAGTGTTCACGGGAAAGGACTACGAGAGTGTAAAATTGAATCGTCATGAAAGACATCGATTAAAAGAGCCAGAAAAAGTTAAAAGGCAATAAAAAGAATCATAAAATGGGCTAAAGTAGTTTATGTTCATTCCAAAAGAAAAATATGAAATATTTGAGGGAGTTTGGATGGATAATTTAAACGGGTTTGCACCACGAATCCCAACGTTGAAAAATCGTATCATGACGCTATTGTTTGTAGAATTGTCAAAATTTCGGATTTTTGCACATGTTTGATTGTTTAGTTCATTTAGCCCACACTTTAATTGTCACATATGGCTAAAATAAAGTTTGATGATTTATAGTTATCAATTAGACCTCCTTGATTGTTTCGATGTGTTGGAATTGTAATTCATCTGTTGTAGTTCATGCCCATACATTACATGTTCATGTATGAGCACATTAGTACTATGTTAGCATGTAACCCATATTGTTTTTCTTTGTTTAACTATTGTTTTGGTACTGTTCTACAGTTTTCTGCGCCTTCCAGTCAGTTTTTCACGAAATTTTTTCACTGAGCAAAACTGTTTGTTTTTTTGGGTTGGATGTGAGAAATTGGTTTCCTCATTCGAGCGATAACTCAGTGTCGCACGATGCTTTCAAGCGAGAACCTCATGTCGTGTAAACGACAAAGGTAACTCGTTTGAGCGACCAGTAAAGGATTTTCTATTTTTAGTTGTTTAAGTACCATGTTCTTGATTGAAATATTTTTGGTACTAGCTACAGCTTACTTTGATAGATTTTATTTTTTACTGCATTGGATCGTTTAGTCACACCTGCATAGATTGTTGTTTTCAATTGTGTGATTATTGTTTGCTAGCTACAGATTTGATATTATTGATTATTATTAGCTAGTTATTTCATTGGAATCTAGATAAACTTAATTGATTTAACTGATTTTAGATATGTTTATCTTTTCATGGGTTGTTTATTCGAGACAAAAAGGGGGAGAGATGTATGTGATGTAGGGTGAGATTTTGTGTGATGAGCTTGGTATCCCTATTTGGTATCCGGATTTAATTGATTGTTTACATGTTGATATTTGTTTTCCTCTCGTAACAAATGATTTGGATTTATTTGTTCATATTGGTTAATATCATTTATTCCTCCATACTTCACGTGGTATTTGTTGGTTTCATGTGTGTAGGTTTGCTTAAAGAGATTCAAGATTTCAAGTCTACATCACATTCAGACATTCAGAGATAGTTCATGTGTGCCAGACCATCATTTACTAGTCTTGTCCCGTATTTTTTATTTTGGGATTATGGGATGGGATGTAGGCGTCATACAGCTTGACGGCCTGGCTTACGCATTTCATTGTTGGTTTTTTCCCAAAATAGTCAAAGGGGGAGATTTGCAAGAAAAAAATTTCCATTTGAGTTCATTGTATAGTATTGACTTATTCCCGGAGCAAAACCCGTTGAGTCGTAGGTCGTATTTTTTATTGTCATATTCTCGTAGAGACTATGACGTGTTAAAGTTTATTGAAGACGTTGCGAAAAAGCTTCAAGAAAATATTTATGTCGAAGGTTTAGTTGGGGCAAGTTTATTCGTCTTCAAGCTTAATTGCATTTCGAGACCACTCGGGTATAAATGCGTAATTTTAATGGGACTCAAAATTAATTCTAAAATGTTTGAGGATGTTATTTTATTAAGGAAATGTTTTTAAAATGTTTTTAAAGTGTTTGAAATGGTTTAAACTTCGTTTTATTCTGATAAGGATGGACTAGAGTAGTGTTTGGTTTGGACTCTAATTCGCTACGTAACTCAAACAACCTAACCAGTTGTTCGAGCGAGAAGACGTGTCGTTCAAATGACATGTGCATCTCGTTCGAGCGATAGGTAAAAGTCGCTTCAATGATAAGCCGCCTCAAGAAAAATATAAATAGGCATGTTTCCATCAGAATTTCACAAGTGTGCAGTCTGAAAAACAGTTTTCGTAATAGTAGATTTTTGCACATAGTTTTCTAAGGATTTCCAAAGCTAAACAAGCCCTTAGAGTTTAAAAGATCCTAGTTTTCATTACTATAATAAATAGTGATGTTTTTTGCACCAATAAGGTTTTTTTATACACTCTGAAGAACATAGTTTGGTTTTGCAAAGAAGAAGCGTAAGAGTTCGTTTTTCGATTTCGTATATGGTATAAGCAATATCGGAGGACACCGAAACATATGTGGATACATGTGTTATGGACGAGCATTATGGAAGAATGAATTTATACGTGGGCACTGTGTGAGGAGTGGTTGAAGATCAGAAGAGCATCAAGTCTCGTGGGGATCGAGTCATTGAGTAAGACTTGTGTCTGTCTGTCATCATTTCACATTCATAGTGATTGTCTGGCTTGGGTCATCTGAGTTTTTTTCCCGTTGTGGTTTCCTCATACATCCAGCGTTGCAAGTTTTCTATTCTTTACTTTATTTTACTTTCTTTAATCACTAAATCGATGTTTAGGATTAATCAAGATAAAATTTGGTTAAGTTAAAATTGTTTCACAACTTGGTGTGAATTAAAAATTGAAAGAGGGTTTTCATAAAAAGATAAATTGTTTTTGTCATCCTTAAAACACTTTTCGCATTAGAAATAAAAAGGGACCCACAGGTTTTCGTACGGGTTTCCCCTATAAAGGTTGTTATAAAGTTCAACAAGAAAGGGAAGTTTGAACTGAGATATGTGGGACCTTTTCTGATTATTGAGAGGGTGGGACCAGTTTCATATAAGTTGGGCTTACCATAGCACTTATAGAGGATTCACGACGTGTTCCACGTGTCATCGCTGAAGAGGTACCGGAGGAGAGGGAGAGATTTTTGGAATGTTCCATTAGAGGAGATGGACTTGTAGAAAGACATCTCATACGAGGAGAGACCAGTTGCGATACTTGATCATAGTGAGCATAAGTTGAGGTCTAAGGTGGTACCCTTAAGTCGAGTTCAGTAAGGGCGCCATAATGCTGACGAGTCGACGTAGGAGTGGGAGGATGACGTGCGAGAGCAGTATCCAGATTTATTCACCAAAGATACGTCCTAATTTTGAGGATGATATTTCTTTGTAGGGGGAAGTATGCAACACCCTGTATTTTCAAGTATTTAGAATTTATTTAATTTGGTTATTTTTTAAATTACGCATGTGTCGTAATTTAATTTAATTAAATATTATGTGTTTATTAAAAATATTTATCGGGAGGGATAATGATTAATATTTATGGGATAAATTTACTAAGTGCGTAATAAATAAATTGCTATAATTATTAAACGTCGTAGCGAGTAATATCAACAAGATTGTGTTATATCTCAACCGAGAGTCACGTGTGGACTATATTGAGGTCGAAATAGGAAATTTGTGTAGAGATAATTGGGTAACAATTTCGAGGTCGCAGTTAATTCGAAATGGGTATAAATAGGCAAAAAAGTGTACCTGGGTGTATTGATTAGGTCTCAGGGCGATTTTAGACCAACCCGGCACCACGTAAAGGCGTTTTGGTCATTTAGGAGTCTAGGGTAGAAGGAACTCCAAATTTGAGATTTTTATATCAGCCCCTTTGAGTTATAAGCTAGGGTTAAAACACTTGAGAAAGAGAGGAGGCCATAGAAGTGGAAGGAAAGAAGAAACCTAGGTTATTCTACACCTTTTCGCATCACCAACGTTGCCGAAATTGAGATTGAAACAAGGAAGAATATCCTCATCATCATAGAATGAAAATCAGACCTGCTATTACAAGGCAAGTATTTATCTTGCAATTCTTTTAAGCATGTTATAATACACAAGTAGTATAGGGTTTAAATTACATGATTTGGGTGTATTCTTGGGATTTATTTGTGTAAAATCCATAATTTGGGGTAAGATTCATGTTATAATTAATCCCTCTATACTGATAATACAAAATCTGAGGTTATGTGATGAATAACTTGAAAAAAATTTGGGTACATTGATGAATATGCATGAAGAACACCATAAACTAGGGTTTTATGAATTTTGGAAGTTAATCTATTCTTGGGTAGATTTCTTAAAGATTTGATGATATATTTATGTTAGAAATTGTCCTTATAGGTATACTTGATGATTGGGTATGTTGTATGGGAGTTTGGGAAGGTTCCATGGAGGTTTGATATGGAATAAGTGGTGAAAATTCGTAACAGCAACAAAGAGGATGAACTATTAGGTGCAAATTGATTTGGCTCCATGACTGAATCGATTCGGGAGGACGGACCGATTCGCCCAGTTTTGTTAAGTTTGATTATTAATGGTATACTTTAGCATGAAACTAATTATGTGGAACTTTGGTGATGGTTTATAAATAATATAAATACTTAGATAATATCAGTAGATATATAGTTAAGGCCCAGTTTAATCTTAATGATGGTAGAATGAGAATTTAGACCGACAAGAGTTAACTAACTGTGTTGCCTATCAAAAATTTACAAATTGGGTTATGGGAAGAGTAAACTATAACCTAAGACCAATACCAGTAGGATAGTGATGTTTTACTACTGAAATTTACTTAAGAGATAATTAGGACCCTTCGGGAATTGAGTGATACTCGAAAAATACAAAAATAATACTTAATACTATGTGTGAATCATTAGTATGTTGAGTATTAAAGAGCTATAAGTACTACGTAGTGTAGGTTGTAAGAATACATATTATGTGCTTTGTTATATGTGTGAACATACCTACACTGCCTGCTATCACGGGAGGTTCTACGCAGAGGGCGATTCCATCTTAGTAATTCCAGCAAGGTTTGGATGTGTGCTCCAGAACATAGAACTTAGGGCGACTCTCTAATCGAGAGGGTATTGTGGGATCGGCGTGTCATTTGGATATGTTAGGTATGTGCATAGCCCAAAGGCTTAGAACTTTATTCGCCTTCATTGTGTGTTGTTTGATTTCTGGCTTGAGGTGACATTTCGAACCGATAGTCCTTGATTTGGTATGAAAGGTACATGGACTTGATATCAGAGTATGCATGCATCGCGGTGGCCATTCCGGGGGATGCTGTAGTTGTATATATTATAGTGTGATAAATATATACAATTGTGATCATTCTACTTATGTGTGATGGTAGAGAAGATAGATAATGTATATTTAAATGTAATCTAAGTATGAGAAACTTAATCAATGGTGCAATATTAATATTCGATTAATATTAATCATTGGTTTTATGGTAGTGTATCGTATGGGTGGTACATAGGCACTAAACATTTTGTGGTTAGTTAGATACTTATGTCTAGTTAGGTTGGGTAGCATAGCTAGGTGGGTAAAATAGGAGAGGTTAGGTGTGAACTATAGATCATAGGTGAGGAACACAAGGAAGTGTACGTGAAACTAACGTGTGTATTTAATAACTGCTATTAAACTGCAATTTAACTACTTGCTAAATGTTTTTCAAAGGTTTTGGGATCTAAATCATGTCAAATCTATTTTCCACAAATATTTTAGGTGTCCAATCACAGGGATGCCAAGCTTGATGACTCATTCTAGGGATGCGCAGCAGTAGCACTTGTGAAGGCACACGAGATTTGTGTACATGCTTCAGTTATTCATTCCTAGATTATGATTTATGATTCATCATATAATTTGGGCATGATGCCCCTACAGTTGATATATTTATTCAGTTTCATTTATCAGACTATGTATTTTGATTTAGTTTATTCCAGTAGACTTATGGGTTGGATATTAGTTTTAGAACTGATGATTTATCCGGTAAGTATCATGTATTTATTTATCCTATGATGAGTCGGACTTCGATTAATTGCGTGGATTATTGAGTTATATTATTTTAATTTCTGCATGTTGTTATATGTTAATGGAAGATAAAATTTGGCACCGTCTTAATTTAACATAGGGGGTTAGTAATTTAAAAGTCTCGATAGTGATGCTTATAATGAACCAAATGAGATTCTTGTTTATTTTGATAAATGACTGATCACTCATGGTTATAATAGCCTAGATTTGTTAAAATGCGAGTTTTTCAAAATTCAATTATTAACTAAAGAAATTGGTCCTATAAAAGTATATACCCATCAGGATGATTAGAATAGTGTGGTTCTTTAAATGTGAGATAATTCATTATCCCGTGATTTCTTATTTAAATATGATTGGTGGTAACAATAATCGGATGGACACTAACTTGAAAAATTCTACCCACATTAAGGCGTCTATGGTATTCCAACCCTAAAAAAGGATTACTTGGGTCACTTCAGTGCTGATTAAGGTCTAGGTAACCATTTGGATAGTATTTAGATAAGGCCTAAAGCGAATCTTTGATTAGAGGTTTGGAAATTTGAATAAAGGCATGAGTAACCTCGAAAATAATTGGTAAGTTATAAGGTCTGATTGAGACTTATGCAACCATATTGAGGTAGTTTTTAATTTTGAAAGGCTTAAAGAAACCTTTTGGGATTTTGGTGAAGTTGTATTATTGTGCTGAGGCTTAAAGGACTATGGTGAGACCTTAGATGGATTATCTGAGTTCTTTTCATATACCTAAAAGGACGTTTCTCATGTATCATGAGTGACGTTTAGTGAACATACACATCCATTTTAATTTTGTTACTAAAGTTTTAAATTTTCCATTTCGAGTTTAAACAAAACATAAAATGGTTTCTTTCAATTAATTTTATAATTTAAAAATATTTATACATTGGAATCCAAATCCCAAGCCAACTTGCTGCATACTTGCTGAGCCAATTAATTTGGGTGAGGAGGGTAGATGTGATCTCGCAAACTTGTGTGGGTTGAACCCAGAGGACCATGTGCACCTTGGTTCTTGTGACACCCCGACTAATTAAATACCGGGTAGCTACTCCTTTATTAAATTAATACAAAATGCCAAGTTGGTTCAGTTAATAGCATCACTGTCGAAAACATTTTTATGATTTCTAACCACCTAGTATTTAAAAAGTAAGTTGTCAAATTTTAAATTAAATCTGATTAACATGCAATAAAAGAATTTTGAAAGAATAACATAACCATTCACCATAAAGAAGCAATAGAATAACCAACGGATAATAATAAGTATGGAGGAAATACTCCTCACCACAATCCCAATATTGAAATAAATAAAACAAGTCTGCATCCTGAATTAAATACAAACCAAAGTCTGAATAACAGAAATATAAACTGTCTCTAAAGAAATGGGCGACATTCCCTACAATGATGAAACTGAATATGGAATCAAGACTAGAAAAGAGGCGTCTATTAGCAAAGCCCTGTAACTTCCACAACAGCTACAACTCGTCACCTGAATAAAGATCCTATGCATGGTGTCCTTGTGGCTGGGCACCTAAAAAGATTTTTACAAAAATAGATTTGAAAAGCAAACGGGTCAGAGCCCGAAAGTGGAGAGTGTTTTAAAAACAGCAAGTGCTTTAATAACATTTAAAACAATGAATGCAAAATACATGTTAGGACGTGCTCTCACATGAAATACTCACCTCTCGTATAACTGTGCACTCCTAACCTTCCTGTACCCATCCATGTGTTATATATATCTAACTAAACCGTAATTAATTCTAACCCAACTACTTGATTCACAATATGAATTCTCAATGTTATCACTTAAATAGATAGCTTTACTTAAACTCGGATTCTCAATCATTAGTATTACCGTTTACTGGAGGTTATCCCCTTATTTATCTCCTCAAGGAGTTACTATAAATTATTCTCATAATTAAACATAACAATTCCTTTTCATTGAACCGTATATTATTCACATCATAAATATACAATACAAGCACCCCGAGGCTAAGCTGCGGTGCACACATACTCTGCTATCCATCCCGGTACATCACGTACATAAGGATTACAAATTCCAAATCTCTCAGGAATTGTTAGAATAAGCACAACACACAAAAGTGGAGGCGAACATAATTCAACATATCCATGGGTCACGTACATACCTACGCTCCATAGTCAGCTGACTTAATAACTCACAATTAAGTCATTCCCTTGAACTATGTCCTCTAGGTAGCACTCTAAATCCAGGCACACAAGGATTAGATAGCCCTAAGCGAACGTAAACCTCCCGTGATAGCAAGTATGGTAGGTATGTCATACACATAAGATCATATACTAAGCATTCACACATCTTAGATGTCTCAATATTAATAAAGGTACATTCTACATCCTTATACCATTATTACAATTTTATACATTTTAAGTCTTTCGATAATATAAAAATGTAGACTGTCGACACATCACACGTCATAGTTTCTTGTACTTTAAACCTATCTCAAAGGGATTATTAAGTTTCCTATTATTCCCAAATATAACATCATTATTCTTAAGGTCCTTACTTCTGCCCCAAACCTCATTTCATCAATTTATTCAAATTTACTCTTTTAACCCTAGTATTATATCACTCATCGAGTTTCATTATCTTTTAGAATAATTCCTCAAATTGAATTCTAATTAAGGTCCAAACTTTATAACCATACCTATAGGTCTTCCTTAAGTCTAAGGATATTCATAAAGTCTCTAATAATATTTTCTAAGGGTTAACATCATTAAAATTTAACTAGGGAAATTTTACTCATTCTGGGAAGGTCGATCGATCGACCTTGAACCTCGATCGACTGATGAATGTCGATCGATCGATCGCACCAGGTAGGCTACAGACTGCTTCATTTTGCAGTCCTCAACTCATTCCAAAATTCCATTATAATGCATGAAGCTCTAATATAACGTTATAATATCATCATACAACCATCCTACAACATTGTTAACGTTTAAAAACCAATAATTCATCAACCAAGGGCTTTGTTTGGATCAAAACTTCATCAAGAACTCTAGTTTTCTATTTCTTTCAAGAACATTAATAAATCTCTTCTTAAATCCGTTTTTAGATCATCAAGGGTTAAATTTTGAATTCATAATTCGTCCAGAATATGTCTACATGCAATTCCTAACATAGTTCATAGTTTTAATCCTCAAATTCATGGGCCTATATTAATCTTCCAAGACAAAATTCGATAATTTCCTAAACATGGAAGAACACATTCATGGAATTAATTGTAATTAAATCCCTTGCCTTATGTTCCAGATTTTTTGTTGGTTGAAGATGGTTGAATTCCCCGCTCTCTTTCTGCTGAATTGTCCTCTCTTTCTCTCTCTACAAGCTCTTCTCACAAGATGACAATGGAGGTGGGGGTTGGTTTTTGGCAAGTTAGAAAATAGTTTCTTAACTTCTCCCGTAGACAATTAAGTCATTTATTGTTGTTAGTGGGTTTAGTGGATAAAAAATAAGTCATATTTTTACTTCTAATTTTCGTGGGTTTTAATTCCCAAAATTCCGAAATTACCAAACTACCCTTTTGGGTTGTCGGTATGGCCTAAAAATGCCCCGGGACCCAAACTTAACCCCCGGCTAGTGTTTTTTGATTATTTCGACCCTTCCGGACTCGTTGACGCACTCAAAATGACCATATGGTTGATAAAAATAAAATTCACTTTTTAATTCAAATAATTACATTCCTGACGCGACTGTCACGCGCGTCCCGACAAAATTTTCCAAATTGTCGTATTTCAGCCTCGCGACAATTTCAGTATTTTCAATATTCATATATCGCCATATATTCACATTATAATCAAATACAAACTCACATCTCGCTAGTATTTTATTCAGATTAATTCACATTTAATTTAATTAATCCCATAAATAAAAATCGATAAAAATGCGGGGTATTACATACTTCCCCCCTAATAACAGAATTTCGTCCCGAAATTCGGAACTCGAAAGTACCTGGTAAAAATAACTCTGGATAACGTTCGCGCATCTCATCCTCGTGCTCCCATGTGGACTCCTCGACATTGTGATGTCTCCACTGAACACGTACTAACGGAACTATCTTTGACCGCAGTTTCCGCTCACTTCGGTCCAAAATAGCAATCGGCCCCTCCTCGTAGGAGCTATCGGGATGGAGATCAATGTCCTCCAAAGAAATGTGAGAATGAGCCAAATCATCTCTAAGATATTTCCTTAGCGAGGAAATATGAAACACATCATGAATCCTGTGCAAATGCTCCGGTAACCCAAGTCTATACGCAACAGACCCAATCCACTCGATGATAGGAAATGGTCCCACATATCTCAGTGTCAACTTCCCCTTCTTCCCAAATCGCATAATCCCCTTCATAGGAGATACTCTGAGTAAAACCTAGTCCCCTACTTGGAACTCCCTGAAGAACCTCTTCGCATCAGCATAGCTCTTCTGCCGATCTTGAGCTACCCGAATGCGACTCCGTATCAATTCTATCCTCGCCGAAGTATCCTGAATTACTTTCGACCCAAGTAGTTTCTTGTCCCCCACCTCCAACCAACATGCTGGGGAACGACAAGGTCTACCGTACAAAGCCTCAAATGGAGCCATGCCAATGGTGAACTGGTAGGAGTTGCTGTAAGCAAACTCCACCAGTGGAAGATACTTCTCCCATCCACCCCCGAAGTCAATGATGCACATACGTAACATGTCCTCCAACATCTGATTTGTACGCTCGGTTTGCCCATCGGTCTGCGGATGATAAGCCGTACTCAACCGCAATTCTGTGCCCATGGCCTCCTAAAAACTCTCCTAAAACCATGAAACAAATATCTTGTCTCTGTCAGACACGATATTCATGGGCACACCGTGAACTCTCACTATTTCTGCCATAAAGAGCTGGGCATACTGTCCCGTAGTGTAGTCTGTCCTTACGGGTAGAAAATGAGCAACTTTGGTCAACCTGTCCACAATCACCCAAATGGAGTCGTGAACTCTCTGTGACGTAGGCAACCCCGTGATAAAGTCCATGGAGATGCTTTCCCACATCCACATCTGGACCTCTAATGGCTGTAGAAGTCCTACCGGTCTCTGATGGTCCACTTTTACCAGCTGACAAGTGGCGCATTTAGAAACAAACACGGCAACATCTCTCTTCATCCCGCTCCACCAATACTGACGTCTCACATCTTGGTACATTTTTTCCCTACTGGGATGTACTGCGAACCGTGAGTCGTGCGACTCTGCCATCAACTCGTGTTGTAACTCCTCCCCTTCCGGAACTACCAGTCTCCCATTAAAGCGTAATCCCCCGTCTGAACTAACGGTATAGGACTCGGCTCCCTCTGCTAGTAATCGAACTATCTGCTCCTGACAGAACGAGTCATCTGCTTGTGCCTTTACCACTCTCGTGACAATCTGCGGTGTAATAGTCATCACCGACATAAATGATCGGGCCACTGCATCCTGTTGTCCCAACTCCTTACACTTTGCCTTCCACACCCCTGCCACCTCATCTACTGGCCTACGGCCCAACGCGTATGCTACCACGTTATCCTTCCCCGGGTGATATTGGATATCAAACTGATAGTCCTTCACAAATTCAAGCCACCTCCGTTGCCGCATATTCAACTCCTTTTGCGTGAATAGGTATTGTAGGGACTTGTGGTCTGTGAACAATCGAAACTTCTCCCCCAAAAGGTAATGTCTCCAAATCCGAAGGGCAAATACAACTACCGCTAACTCCAAGTCATGGGTAGGGTAATTTTTCTCGTGAGGCTTAAGCTTATGGGAAGCATAAGCTATGGCCTGACTCTCCTGCTGCAATACACCTCCAAGTCCTTATAAGGACGCATCGGTGTAAACTAGATACTCAACTCCCAGTCTCGGCAATGCTAACACAGGTGCTCAGGTTAACTTGTCCTTCAACTCATCGAATGCCAACTGACAGGCATCACTCCAAATGAACGGCACACCTTTACGAGTCAGATGTGTCAAAGGACCCGCTATCTTTGAGAAACCCCGAATAAACCTCCTGTAGTATCCTGCTAAGCCCAAAAAACTACGGATCTCAGTCGGCGTCGTGGGTTGTCCCCACTCCCTCACCGCGGATACCTTCCCGGGATCAACAGATATTCCCCGGTCGGAAATAATATGCCCCAAAAACTAAACCTCCTTCAGCCAAAACCCAAACTTCTCATACTTTGCATACAAATCGTTCTGACGTAGCGTCTGCAAAACCTGCCTCAAATGCTCGGCATGCTCCTCCTCGATCTGGGAGTAAACCAGAATATCATCAATGAAGACAATGACAAACTGATCTAGGAACTCTCTGAACACCCTATTCATCAAGTCCATAAACACGGCTGGAGCATTGTTCAAACCAAAAGGCATAACCCAAAACTCGTAGGAACCATATCTCGTTAAGAAAGCAGTCTTCGAGACGTCCTCCTCCCTGATACGCAACTGATGGTAACCAGATCGTAAATCAATCTTCGAGAAGAAAGAAGCTCCTCTCAGCTGGTCGAATAAGTCATCGATTCGGGGCAACGGATACTTATTCCGTATCGTGACCTTATTCAACTCCTGGTAATCCACACACAACCTCAACGATCCATCCCTCTTCTTAACGAACAACACAGGGGCACCCCACGGCGAAGTACTCCTCCGGATAAACCCCTGACCCAACAACTGCTCAATTTGATCCCGTAACTCTCTCATCTCAGCTGGAGCCATACGGTAAGGTGCGCGGGCAATAGGCCGAGTGCCCGGCGTCAAATTAATCATAAAATCTATCTACCTACTCGGAGGTAGTCCAGGTATATCCTGAAATACATTGGAGAACTCACTAACAACGGGTATCGAATCAAGTGGTATCACCACTTCCTTAGAGGTCTCCTCCTCTATGTAGTACAAATGAGTGGACGATCCTCCTTCAGGGCGAGGCATCGCCACTAAAAACATCTCCTGCCCTGGAATGGCAAATATAATACTCCTACTAAAACAGTCAATTATGGCTCGGTACGCAACTAGCCAATCCATACCAATAATGGCGTCATACTCAATCATCTCTAACACTAACATATCAACGGGTAAAGTAAACCTCCTGATCTCTATACCCACACCTCTACACATGAGAGAAATCATGGAACCCCTACTCAACGGTGAGTCTACACAAGTAGCAGTGCTCTCTGCGGTGTCTAATAACCCAATGGTGCATGCAAATCTCATAGCAATAAAATAGTGTGTAGCCCCCGTGTCAAATAAAATGCATCCCATAGTCCCCTGAATAGAGAACATACCCTCAATGGTCAGTGGATTTTGTGGAGCTACGACCTGCTAGAGCTGATACACTCTCCCATACTGAAGCTGTCCCTGCTGAACTGGGACTGCTGGAATGGGTGGTAATGCTTCCATCTGTGGTGCTAGTAGGGCGGCGGGAAGCATAGGCCTCTGTGGCTCGTTTCGAGCACCCTGCTGCTGCTACTGTGGGGCCTTGCCCTTATCAGGACACTCCTGACGCTTGTGGCCAATCTTACCACAAATGAAACACTTCCCCTGGAAGTTTCCCCCTCGATGTCCTTGCTGACCACGGCCCTGGTGACCGTTACCATTTCTGCCCTGGTCTTGCTGGCCCTAGTGAAACTGCTGCTATTGACCATTCTGACCCTGCTGGCCCTGATGGACGTTCGGACCCTGATGGACCTGCCTAAAACCTCCCTGTCCGTGCCTGAAACCCCCTGATCGGAATCTCTTAGAATCCCCTTGCTGGGAACCCTGATCACCCTGCCTATACTGACCCTGAGCTGATTGTGCCCCGTTGGCACCATTTCCCCCTGTCGTGCCCTGATGGATGGACTCTCCTGATCGCTTCCCCTCTGTCAAGTGAAAGCGGTGGTCTTGGCAATGGAGCAATGCAGCGTTAACCACGTCAGAATATGTGGCCAACGATAGATTCCCCAACAAGTGCTGACGTATCCTTCAAGTCAATCCATCTGTGAATTTCTGAATCTTCTTCTCTTCCGTCGGTATCTCATCCGGTACAATGTTCAGCAAATTTGTGAATTCGGCCTCATACTCGGCCACAGTCTTACCTTCCTGTCTAAGGTTCATCAACTTCCTCCTCATTTTCGTATGAACAGCTAACGGAAAATATTTGCGGTCGAACCGCACCCAAAACTCCTGTATAGAGAGAGTATCTCTCTCCTCTGCGGTGGTAATGGACTCCCACCACTGTAATGCAGAACCTACTAGCTTGAAAGTAGCTAGTATCTGCTTCTGAATGTCGGTGCACTCATACATCCTCGGGTGCCTCTGAATATCCTTCCTCCACTGACTAGATACCACAACATCGGAGCTACCTGCGAACTCCGGAGGGTGTGCTTTCTGAAAAGCATCATGAACGCGTTCCCAAGTAGACGGGAATGCATGTACCTGAACTAGAACGGCTACGGACGCCTGGGGTGGTGCCTGTTGTACAACGGCGTGAGAGGCATTTACCGCTTGGGCTACAATGGCTGCAACCTCGGCGGCATTCATGGTGCCCTGTACTGGAGCTGGCTGTGGCTCGGGCTGTACATTCCTAGGAACCCGTGGTGCACATCGTGGAGGCATCTGAAATAAGAGTAAAGTCTATAAGTTCGCAGTTATAAACTTAAAACAGCTGAAGAGCGAAGCATATATAAAAGAATACAATAGTCCTAAAATATAGGGCTCTACATCAAAGAAAACTCAGCGAAAACATATTAAGCCGTACAGATCCTAAAGGACACTAGAACCTGATGCTCTGATACCACCTCTGACACCTCGACTAATTAAATACCGGGTAGCTACTCCTTTATTAAATTAATACAAAATGCCAAGTTGGTTCAGTTAATAGCATCATTGTCGAAAACATTTTTATGATTTCTAACCACCTAGTATTTAAAAAGTAAGTTGTCAAATTTTAAATTAAATCTGATTAATATGCAATAAAAGAATTTTGAAAGAATAACATAACCATTCACCATAAAGAAGTAATAGAATAACTAACGGATAATAATAAGTCTGGAGGAAATACTCCTCACAACAATCCCAATATGCAAATAAATAAAACAAGTCTGCATCCTGAATTACATACAAACCAAAGTCTGAATAACTGAAATATAAACTGTCTCTAAAGAAATGGGCGACATGCCCTACAATGATGAAACTGAATATGGAATCAAGACTAGAAAAGAGGCGTCTACTAGCAAAGCCCTGTAACTTCCACAACAGCTACAGCTCGTCACCTGAATAAAGATCCTATGCATGGTGTCCTTGTGGCTGGGCACCTAAAAAGGTTTTTACAAAAATAGATTTGAAAGCAAACGGGTCAGAGCCCGAAAGTGGAGAGTATTTTAAAAACAGCAAGTGCTTTAATAACATTTAAAACAATGAATGCAAAATACATGTTAGGACGTGCTCTCACATGAAATACTCACCTCTCGTCTAACTGTGCACTCCTAATGTTCCTGTACCCATTCATGTGTTATATATATCTAACTAAATCGTCATAAGTTCTATCCCAAATACTTGATTCACAATATGAATTCTCAATGTTATCACATAAATAGATAGCTTTACTTAAACTCGGATTCTCAATCATTAGTATTACCGTTTACTGGAGGTTATCCCCTTATTTATCTCCTCAAGGAGTTACTGTAAATTATTCTCATAATTAAACATAACAATTCCTTTTCATTGAACCGTATATTATTCACATCATAAATATACAATACAAGCACCCCCGAGGCTAAGCTGTGGTGCACACATACTCTGCTATCCATCCCGGTACATCACGTACGTAAGGATTACAAATTCCGAATCTCTCAGGAATTGTTAGAATAAGCACAACACACAAAAGTGGAGGCGAAAATAATTCAACATATCCATGGGTCACGTACATACCTACGCTCCATAGTCAGCTGACTTAATAACTCACAATTAAGTCATTACCTTGAACTATGTCCTCTAGGTACCACTCTAAATCCCGGCACATAAGGATTAGATGGCCCTAAGCGAACGTAAACCTCCCGTGATAGCAAGTATGGTAGGTATGTCATACACATAAGATCATATACTAAGCATTCACACATCTTAGATGTCTCAATATTAATAAAGGTACATTCTACATCCTTATACCATTATTCCAATTTTATACATTTTACGTCTTTCGATAATATAAAAATGTAGACTGTCGACACATCTCACGTCATAGTTTCTTGTACTTAAAACCTATCTCAAAGGGATTATTAAGTTTCCTATTATTCCCACATATAACATCATTATTCTTAAGGTCCTTACTTCTGCCCCAAACCTCATTTCATCAATTTATTCAAATTTACTCTTTTAACCCTAGTAATATATCACTCATCGAGTTTCATTATCTTATAGAATAATTCCTCAAATTGAATTCTAATTAAGGTCCAAACTTTATAACCATACCTACAGGTCTTCCTTAAGTCTAAGGATATTCATAAAGTCTCAAATAATATTTTCTAAGGGTTAACATCATTAAAATTTAACTAGGTAAATTTTACTCATTCTGGGAAGGTCGATCGATCGACCTTGAACCTCGATCGATTGATGGTGGTCGATCGATCGACTGATGAATGTCGATCGATCGATCGCACCAGGTAGGCTACGGACTGCTTCGTTTTGCAGTCCTCAACTCGTCCCAAAATTCCATTATAATGCATGAAGCTCTAATATAACGTTACAATATCATCATACAACCATCCTACAACATTGTTAATGTTTAAAAACCAATAATTCATCAACCAAGGGCTTTGTTTGGATCAAAACTTCATCAAGAACTCTAGTTTTCTATTTCTTTCAAGAACATTAATATATCTCTTCTTAAATCCGTTTTTAGATCATCAAGGGTTAAATTTTGAATTCATAATTCGTCCAGAATATGTCTACATGCAATTCCTAACATAGTTCATAGTTTTAATCCTCAAATTCATGGGTCTATATCAATCTTCCAAGACAAAATTCGATAATTTCCTAAACATGGAAGAACACATTCATGGAATTAATTGTAATTAAATCACTTGCCTTATGTTCCAGATTTGTTGTTGGTTGAAGATGGTTGAATTCCACTCTCTCTTTCTGCAGAATTCTCCTCTCTCTTTCTCTCTCTACAAGCTCTTCTCACAAGATGACAATGGAGGTGGGGGTTGGTTTTTGGCAAGTTAGAAAATAGTTTCTTAACTTCTCCCGTAGCCCATTAAGTCATTTAGTGTTGTTAGTGGATTTAGTGGATAAAGAATAAGTCAGATTTTTACTTCTAATTTTCGTGGGTTTTAATTCCCAAAATTCCGAAATTACCAAACTACCCTTTTGGGTTGCCGGTATGGCCTAAAAATGCCCCGGGACCCAAACTTAACCCCCGGCTAGTGTTTTCTGACTATTTCGACCCTTCCAGACTCGTTGGCGTACTCAAATGACCATACGGTTGATAAAAATAAAATTCACTTTTTAATTCAAATAATTACATTCCTGACGCGACTATCACGCGCGTCCCGACAAAATTTTCCAAATTGCCGTATTTCAGCCTCGCGAAAATTTCAATATTTTCAATATTCATATATCGCCATATATTCACATTATAATCAAATACCAACTCACATCTCGCTAGTATTTTATCCGAATTAATTCTTAATTAATTCATATTTAATTTAATTAATCTCATAAATGAATATCGATAAAAATGCGGGGTACTCCTTTAGAAAAAAGTGGGGTGTGTCTTTAGGTTGAATCCCAATGTATAATATATGTATATATTAACCTTATATTTTACACATAATTTTAAGAAAAATATTACGTGCGCAAAGAAAATAAACTAATGTGATAATGTAATAAATTATTGTACACTCTCACTCAGCGTGTAATGTAAAATAATTCATTGTATTACCACATCAATTTGTGTAATTTCTTTGTGCATATAGAATTACTCTAATTTTAATGGTTTTGAACATGTGAAAATATTTCATTCTTAATCTCGTGGAGGAGAACAGATTCTGCGATGGACCCCATTTCATGATGTGTGAGAGCCACTTTAAATTTGTTCTAAACTAGACCGAAATTGTTATTTTCAAAATCATTATTTCTAACAATTTTAAAGTTATCTTATAAATATATTTGTCACATTCTATTCACATGCACGTTTCAGTTGAAAAAATTAACATTGCTAACTAATGGGAGTTAAAGTGATCCACTTTTTAAAGTTGAGGTGTTAAATTTCAAAATTTAAGGTCAAAGAGGTAAAGTAATATAGGATTTTTGTTCAAAAGATAAAATGTAATTTCCATAAATGTTTTTGAGGCTCTGTTTAACACTCTTATCCACATTTTATTTCAAAGCAAGAAAATAATTGGACATCCAAAATTAGCGAGGTTTTTTCGGGTGATCAGAAACGCTTAAGTTTCTTTTTCCTTATCTTATATAATAATAGAAGGGTGTGTGCAATAGTTTTATTTTTGTCCCTCTCGAGTTTGAAGATGTGGACTCACTTACCGACCTGATCCATATACTATAAAAGTCAAAAGCAAGGGCAAAGGAGCTTACACACCAAAATGGACAACCAAAAGAGGTAGTTTTCCCTAGTGATATAAGCATGGATTGTTATGGGGAATGCTTGTTATATATGATATGTTCGAGATAACTTTTAAGGACCCTCTTGTAACAACCCCCATTTTTCACGTAATGGTTGGCCAGACACAGTATGCTGAAGATGGGGCTTGTTTATCAATCTATATCATTCTCAGCATCGAAACCATAATAATAATAGTAACACATTTGAATTTTTCTTTTAAAACGACATGCACAGGACATTTACATACCAACTGATGAATAATAAAATCCAACAATAATATAATAGTCCCAATCACTAAATATAAACTCTAGTTTATGCCCATCTAATAATCTGAAATAATAAACTAACTGAAATGAAAATAGCAATCTATTCTAGAATCAAATGGACTGAAGTAATCGCTATAAAAATATGACTGCAAGTTTGATATCCTGTCAGCCCTTATGTATCTCTCTATGTAAACCGGGGGGGGGGGGGGCATTTTATAATTTGGGTCAGTGATACAGAGTTATAAGAATTAAATTATAAAAATTAAGATTCAATAATAAAGTTAATTCAAAGTTTGTACCGCCCATCAGTACTCACATGCAATTATACAGTTAATTCAAAGTGGCGCTGCTATGTAGTTTCTACAATAGTGACCTACACAACGCTTAGCCCACGTGTGTTGACGCGTGCTACGACCTCGAGACATAAGCAATCCCAACCGATAGGCCGTCCACGAACATGGATATGT
This sequence comes from Sambucus nigra, assembly GCA_949130495.1. Classification (NCBI taxonomy): domain Eukaryota; kingdom Viridiplantae; phylum Streptophyta; class Magnoliopsida; order Dipsacales; family Adoxaceae; genus Sambucus; species Sambucus nigra. The sequence continues at coordinate 300,780,110 of OX422210.1, read as the reverse complement.
TCACATAAATAACAAATACATATTTTAGCACATAATATGTATAGGTAATTATCACTAAAATTACCCCCAATGAGTCTCTCAAATCTCCAAATAATATCCTTACTAAAGTCAACACTTAGTTCATTCCGCATCCAAACCATGAGTATATCTATCTATTTCTACATATACACCAACTCATAACTTACATATATAAGTTTATAATCTCATTTAACACTAAGTAAATCATATTTGCAATAATCTCTCAATAATGTTGTTAATTCTCACGTATATGATTCTGAGTTTAACTCTAAAAACATTTACCCAATTAATGTCCAGAATTCTCCCCACCGAGTCACTCTACCTAATGAGGTCAGAATCACAAACTAGGCCCGTTAACAAAATCTTCATATTAAGGTTCAAACCTAAGGAAAGTGGGGAAATGGATCAATTTTCAAAAATTTGGTAGAAATTTCAGCCTTGTGCGCAGTTCAGAAATATTCACCGAAAGTCCAAAATGTACGAAACCAATGCCTTTGCATTCTTAACTCAATTTAATTAGGACCCTATTTTTTCACAAATGATAAATTCATAGATATACTATTCCAAAATAACTTCAAACTCTCAAATTCAGTTCAAAAAATTTCAACGTTATGTATTATTCAGAAAATAATCATCAAATATTCATCATAACTCTAAAAATTAAGAAGCCACTTCACAATCCTTATAAATTTATTTTAATTAGGACTCTCTTTTTTCCAAAAAGCAATATTCCTAGATATATCATATGAAAAATAGCCTCTTGGTGACTGATTTTGTTTTTAAAAAAATTCTACACATTCTAAACCTTTATTAACGACCCATTAATTTACTATCCACCATTGGTGCGCCCATATTCATATTTAAGCATGCCCAGATTTAATGTTCTATACATGGATAATAATTATCATCAATTAAACATCCTATAATAAGGATTTTAATGTCCAATTAAAGATTTACTTAATTCCAAATTTCTTTGTTTAACATTAATTTATTCAATCATTAAACATCAAACTCAGATTTGTTCCTCTACATCCATAAGGTTTAATTCCACCATATCATCATCAAATCATATATTTTAACCCAAAATTTTCATGAGAAAATACACCAATGAATTAGGAAGAATATTGGAAGTTAATTTTATTAAGAGAATTCTTATCTGATATGGAAGATTGAGTGTCCTCCCTTGAATTCTTAGTCTCCTACTCTCTTTGGCCCTTGGTATCTTCTCTCTAGGGATGGGGGCTACTAGGGTTAACTTTAGATGAATGAATGAAAGGCTCTAACTCCCAAATTAACTTATATTATTTTTTAATCCTGAGTTAAGTCTTGAACCATTTATTTGAGCCCCTAAATGAACTTGAACCCATAATCAGAATGGCCCAACAAATCCCCAAATGGTATACCTATAACACAGACTCATTTTTAGATATTTAAAACACTTAAATGAGTTTCCAAAATATTCTGAAATGTGCTTGAATAATTCTTACTCAACATCTACATTTTTATTATGTTTAATCAACATAATAATTCTAAGTTAATTAACCTACATTTTATTTTTCCCCGAGTGAACCCATTATGCCCAATTGAATCAAATAAATATGCAATCACAAATAAGCAATTTATTCTCAATTGAAATTCTACCAATTAAATTTATTTAATTAAATTTTATCCCAATACTTTATTTCTAAACTACAAGGTATTACATTCTTTCTCCCTAATGACGGAATTTCGTCTCGGAATTCATTGAAGCATAACATCACATTTTAGTCTGCACAAATATCATAAGTTTTATACTCAAGTAGTCCATACTCATATCCCATGAGATGAAATAAAAAGGGACATCTATGCCAATCAAAATATTACTAGGATGCCCATATATATCCCATACGTACCTCAACTCTCGACACTTGCTAAATTTTATGCGTGGGACGTCTCGTAAGTGAAATTCAAACAAGGAACCCTCTCGATACACCACTACTTAGCTTAGTCGATTATTGAGATCCATTGGTTCAGGACCAAACAAGAAATAATACACTAACCACAGAGATTCCAACTTGTGCTAATTTTAACAAAAGGCTTATTACTTCCAACAGTTACACTAAACCCTATTAAATTAAGCAATCCGATAATGCTAAGAATATCATTTTCCTTTTTACACATGAGATAAGACACCTTTTGCCCATCCTTAAGTCTAGTAGAGCGCTTAATTACATCTAAACCTCGAGAGACCGACCCAACCCAATAAAGGCTACTACCGACCATTTTTAATTACATCATAATTATTATAACACTATTCGTAACAATAAACATCTTCATGTAACTGAGACTATCACTAGCCATAAATATCTTAAAGTAACCAAAATGTTTACAATATGAATGCTTGTAATTATGTATATCCTAACCTACTAAAATAAATCCATCCCCGAATAACCATCATATTTATTCATCTTTTAAAGTATTCCATCATTAGCATCTAGTCTATGTCCGCACCCCAAGTCGAAATAAGTAACAAATATTGAAATATTCACATTATTGTGCCTACTCTCGATAAGGCAACACTTCTCGATTCATGGAAAACCCACGACAAAAATCCCATTGCCTATGATAGAGATGCTTTTTCGGTATTTTGTGTCGTTGGTTTGAAAGCTCCTCTAATCAAAACCTTTCATACCTACAAAAGTATAACAATACTAGAGTGTAGCGGTAAGTAAGGGAATCAATCCAAATCTAAGGGTGAAACATATAAAAGAGGCATGCAATTCATTTGTTTATTATTCTCTTATTCGATTTTTGCATTTTCTATTTTTTTTTTGCTTTTTTAAATTTAAAAAAAAATTGAGGTTGTGAATTTAAACTAAATCAAATATGTAAATAAAAGTAAGTGAAGATACTAATTAAATCTAACTAAATAAAAATCTAAAATATGAGATGGGTGGGGAAATAAAAGTAAGGTCTAACAAGGGATAGGATGACACTATATATTCTAGTTAATTAAAATTAATTAATTCATTAAAATTTATTATCCCAAGTTAGTATCAAAATTACAAATCAACTCTCGTTACAAATGTAATTTTGACAACAACATTTTAGAAAATTAAATTTAACACTCCTACAACTCTTGAGATGTAGATCCAAACATCATATAACAAATCACCCGCTAGGATCGATTTATCAAATTAATTTAAATCATAAAAGTAATCCTAGAGTTGAAATTAAAGGAATAATACCGCACTTGAGAAACCCCTATCTCTAGTTTGAATCTAAATTGGGTATTATAACTAGAATTGCAATTTTCTCTCAAAAATCATTTACCCTCTCTCGAGGCGTAAATTAAAATATAAGAGTGCAAAATTAATCATCAAAGGGACATTTAATTTAAATTAATTAATTAAATTAGGATTTACATCAAATAATGGGTCAACCCACGCCTTGAAAGGGGTTTGAGCCTAACAATATATTAAACATGATGAATAAATCATCAAAGGCATATAAAATAAAAGAGTAGAGAAAGATAACAAATCTTCAACAGTCTCCTTAAAATTGGCATTTTGAACTCTATCCTCTTCAATACAAATCAAATCATTCACAATTAAATCTCATCAATTCTCTAAAAAAATAAAAATAAAAATAAAAATAAAAATAAAACTCTTTACAAAATATTTCTCCCTAATTTATTTTCTACTCTAGACTATCTCTCTTCTTCTCCATGTCTAGTCTAGATTATCTCCAAATGAGCTTTTGGGTCTTCATTTATCGTGTGGCACATGGAGTTAGGGGCATAAATGGGAGGACAAAGGTGTACATGTGGTTTGGGTGAGGTAAGGAGTGAGGGAATAAAAATTTATTTTGGGTGAGGGTAATTAAGGAATAAGGGGTCTAATAAGGTGTTGGAGTATATTGGGAAAAGGGGATTAAAAGGATTTTAAGGCATGTGGGTTATTGTTAGATTTTATTTGGTTTGTATTTTAACAGGTATGTGCAATTCGTGAATGGGAAGAAGGGAAATGGGTTTTGGTTTGAAAATGGGTTTGACATGACTTTGGTTTGAAATGGAGGTCAAGTTGCAAAAATTGGGGTTTTGGGGTTGTGTCGTCGGGTATTTGGTTGTACAGGTTGAGATGGGTTCACCGGCGGTGTCGGAGGGGGACGCAGGTGGGTCGCGGGTTGAAGATTTTGACGGTGGTTGAGGTCAATGTCAGATTTCGGTTTTGGATGTCCAGAGAAGGTGGTAAAAAGGGTAACACCGGTGTGAGGGTTAAGACGGGTTGGAATGGGTTCCGAGTTTTGGAGGGTGTATCGGGTTGTTGGACACGGGTTATAGCTTGGTTCAATGCCGTATTCCAAGTGAGCTCGGGTTCGTGGGGCAGGTGGGTTAATGGTTGGTTAGGCTTTGGTGTATGGGTTTAGATATGTTGGGTGTTTTGGTTATGGTGGTAAGAAAGAGGAGAGAGAAAGGGGTTTGTTGGAAGTTGATGATGGGGTGGGTGTAGTTGGGTATGGTGAGGTGTAGGAGAATATGGTGAGGGTGAGTGAGTTTAGTTTAGGTGTATATGAGTGAGTTTTTGGGTGTGAGTAAGGTGTAGGTAAGTGTGCATGTTTAATTTGTGCCCTAAAAATAAAAATAAAAAAATAAAATTACGACGCAACTGAAAAAATCTAATTAAAATGCTAACCTAAAAAATATAAAAATCAAACTAAAAAAATTAAAAATCAAAAATTAAATTCCTAGTCTAAAAATAAAAGACTCAAAATAAAATAAAACTAATAAGCCTAACTTAATAACAAAGCTAAACTAATACTAAAAACTAAAAATTAAATAAACTAAAATGCACACCCTTAAAAATAATATAAACTCACGTGACACACAAAAATAAAATATAAAAATAAATCCTAAAAATATATACACGACTCAAAACAAAATATAACATAAAAAATAAATACAAATGACACAAATAAAAATTTAGGAAAATATAATAAAATAAAATAAATTAAAGGGGACAAACCAAACACACACGGGACTCGGATGATGGTTTCGGGACAGGATAGAGAGGGTATGGGCTAGGCTTAAGGTATAGTGATAGGTTTAGCTCCTTTTAACTGTGCATCTACCTTGATTTAGAGCATTTGAATACGCAATATGCATTTGACATACAAATTAACATTTACGCATATAAGACCCAATTTTGTCGATAATTAGTAATTAAAAATGGTTTATTCGGAGTATAAAATGTAGAATTTTGGGTGCTTATTATCCCATATAAATTCTCACTATATAGGGTTTATAAACTCCTTCAAACCATCATTGGTCCAAAGCTATAATCTCCAGAATTCATAACTGGACACCTGTTTGTTCATAAACTTTATCCAACATTAGTATATCAACAAAACACATGTCTATAATGCACAACTCACATTATCCTCATACAATTTTCTAATTGAGGCATCGCCTTCCATATTTTAAAATCAGATGGTGACCCTACTCCTAGGTATAAACACTCTCATATTATTCTCATCGAAATCACGAATGGTTTTGCACTGTAATAAATCTTTCCCAATCTGAGCGCGACATCAATTTTACTCCCCGAAATATTTCCTCCAAATTCTCACAATCAAATCATTATGTTTATGTCTATTGAGTGCACTAAATTTCATAAATTGTCTTATTGTCCTATGATCCCGGCAATGCAGTAAAGAGGAATTAACCATCTAAGCATAGGTTTTGAAAGTCAAATTCCCCAGTAAAGACTTTATAATGTGTTAGACCATCCCCGACACAAACTTCTCCATCTTTTTCTCTCCCGTGTTTATCTAGTCCCCAATAAAATAGAACAACGTACTAAACTCTTGATTGTAGTCAACTACGGTGCAACTTTCCTGCTTAAGGTCCATGCATTTTCTTCTCATCTCAGATTCCATTGCTGGAGGAAATACTTTCCCTCAAACTTACCCTAGAACTCGTCAATCGACAAACTGCCTCTCTCCTCCAATATGGTGGAAAACTCCCACCACTATAAAGATTCCCCAATTAGCTGAAATGAGGCTAACATATTCTTTTAAACCGGCCTACACTCTTCCATACTCAAGTGTCATTGTATATTCTTCTTCCTCTAACTCGTCACCAGAATGTCAGGACTGCCAATAAACTCTAGTGGGTGGCCCTTACTGAATGCCTCCCTATCTATGTCCCATTCCAAACTAGGTGTCTACACGGGTAGCACCACCTTCTATGGGGGTGGGGGTGGGGGTTGTTTCGGTTGGGGTGGATGGAAATATTGTAGCATATAGGCCATCCCTCTGAAAACTTCTTGAGTCACAATAGTTGCAATCTTTGCTGGACCAACCACAGGTGGGGATGGTGGTGGCTGTGGGTGCGGTTGTGGCTCCTATTGAGCTCCCTCCTTTATCTCGGGTCAAAAAATGTCGTGGTCTGTCTCTCTTGCCTTTTGCCATCTAAAAGAAAATAAGGTTCATCTTAGAAATGAATCGCAAATAATACAGTGATTCCGAATCATAGGGCTCTACACATCAAAGGATGCAACGCAAAACGTAATGAATGAAACACAGAGACTAATGACACTAGAACCTAGATGCCCTGATACTAACTGTAACAACCCCCATTTTTCATGTAAAGGTTGTTTAGACACTATACGCTGAAGATGAGGCTTTTCTATCAATTTATATCATTCTCAGCATCGAAACCATTATAATAATAGTGACACATTTAAAATTTTCTTTTATAATGACAAGAACAAAACATTTAAATACCAACTGATGAATAATAAAATCCACCATAAATACAATTGTCCCAATAACAAAAATAATAAACTCAAACTCATGCCCATACAATAATCCAAAATAATAAAGTAACTGAACTAGAAATAGCAACCTATGCTAGAATTAAACGAACTGAAGTAGTCGCTATGAAAATATGACAATAAGTATGATCTCTTGTCAACCCTGTTATCTCAGTCTATGTAAACCTGGGGAGGGGACATTTTATAATTTTGTTTAGCTCCCTAGAGTTGCAAGAATTAACTTACAAAAATTAAGATGCAATAATACAATTAATTTAAAGTATGTACCGTCTTCCATTAGCACTCACATGCGATAAGTACATCACCCCTCATCTAAATGTAATACTACACGCGTATCAACTCAAGTACCCAACCATGAAAGACTAATATCCATAACCACAATAAATACACGATGCATCTAGCATAGTTCTCATACCAAAGATAATGTAACACCCCGTATTTCTGAGTATTTAAAATTAAAATCAATTCGATTATTTTAAATAAAACACGTGATGTAAGTTAATTGAATTAAATATTATGTGTGGATTAAAATATTAATTGGGAGAGAGAATTATTAATGTTTATTGAAAAAAATTACTAAGTGAATAGTGATTTATTATTTTACGTCATAGCAAGTAATAGTGACGTGATGGTGTTATATGTCAATCAGGTGTCGAGTGTAGACTATATGAGGTCAAGATAGGAAATTATTATATAGTGACTAGGATGATGATTTTGACGGTTGATTCCAAATGGGTCAAAATAGCCGAAATAGTATACCCGGGTGTATTGTTTGGGTGCTGGAGTGATTTAAGACCAACACGACACTATATGAGGGTGTTTCAGTCATTTGCTAGACTAAGGTAGAAACAACTCCAAAAATTAAAAGGTTATATCAGTCCCTTTGAGATAGAGGCTACGGTTACTACTATCCTAAGAGATGAGAGGCCATTAAAGAAGAAGAAGATAGTGTTCTTGGAGATTTGACACCATTCTTGCATCGCTTTTACCGTCGGAGTGCAAATCGAAAGTCGGGAAGGTACTTTCATCATCTGAAAATAAAATCAGACCTGCTATTACAAGGCAAGTGTTTATCTTAAAATTTATTTAAGCATGTTATAATACCCATGTAGTGCAGGGCTTAAATTACATGTTTTTGGATGAATTCTTGGGAATTATATAGGGTTAATCCATCATTTGATATATGAATGCATGTAGAATAAATTCCTTTACGTAGAGGATTTGAAATCAGGTGATATGTGATAAATAAAACGAAAGAAATCGGGGTATCTTGATGATTACACATGAAGAATAGTAGGGTTTTGATGATTATGGGGTTTAAATCTGTTCTTGGATGAATTCCTTTTGGATTTAATGTGTTATTTACGTCAGAAATCATCCATACACATATATTTGATATCTGATAATGTTGGTTAGGAGTTTGGGATTGTCTGATATAGATTTTAATGATTAGACATGGCTAGAACTCGTAACAGCAAAACGAAGAAGACAGGGGCGAATCGATTCGGTAGGTGAATCAATTCAAGTTGTTCACTGAATCGATTCGGCTACCCCAATTTGGCTAATTCTTTTAATTTCATGCCCTGAATTCACAAATAATTTGTAACGAGACTTTTAGGATATTCTTAAATTATAGTGAGGGATATAGTAAATTCTAGTAAGCCTATGGTAGGGTTAAAGTTTACCCAATTGATAAGAATTAGGGCTAGGAATGAGCAGACATATTGGGATATGTAATGAATTTCTGAGACTTAGAACGGGTCATGAAAAGTATAGGTGATCCTATGATTCAGACCAGTAGTGTTTAAGTGTATTAGCTACTGAAATAACTTAAAGGGTAACTAGGACCCTTCGGGTAGTGAGTGATACTCGAAAATATAGGATAAGAAGTTTTAATTGTAAATTGATAGTACGTTGAGTATTCAAGAGATATATAGTATGTATGTGTTTATATGATGAGTTGTGTGTATACCTACTGAATATGTATATATAGGTTAAGTGAATACCTATTTTTGTGATTTGTTTATATGTGTGAACATACCTATGCTCCCTTCTATCACGGGAGGTTTCGCGCAGAAGGTGATCCCACATTGACGATTCCAGTGAGGTCTGGATGTGTGCCCCAAAACATAGAACTTAGGGAAGATCACTATATAAAGTGTATTAGTGGGACCGATGTGTCATTTGATTACTTTAGGTATGTGTGTATCCCAAAGGCTTAGAACTATGTTTGCCTCCATTGGGTGTTATTTGATTTATGGTTCGAGCCAACATTATAAATCGGTAGTCCCTGATTTGGTACGAGAGGTACATGGATTTGGTAGCAGAATATTCCTGCATCGCGATAGTCATTTCGAGAGATGTTGTAGTTGTATATATATTATAGTATGGATTACATACATATACAGATGTGATTAGTCTACTTGTGTGTAATGGTTGAAAAGATAGACAATGTATATCTAAGAGTAATTTATGTAGAGAAACTTAAATAATGATTCAATAATAATATGAGGTTAATATTAATTATTAATATAACATTAATGTATCATATGGGCAGTATTAATTACTGTTCTGTCATACGATAATAATATCTACTAACCGCATAAATAATAGTTAATATTAATTACTGTTCTATCATATGAACAGTAATGTAGCATAGCTAGGTAGGAGACGTTAGGTGTGCACTTTAGTTGAGAAGTGATGAACTTAACGGAGTGTATGTGGAACTAATGTGTGTATCTAATAACTTCTTTTAAACTGTGATTTAAATGCTTATAAAATATTTTCAAAAGGTTATGGGCTTTGACCCTTATCAAATCGATTTTTTGAAACATTTTAGGTATCCAGCCATAGGGACGCTAAGCTTTATGATTCATTCTAGGGATGTGTAGCTGCAGCACTTGTGGAGGCTTGCAGGATTGATATAGATGCTTCAGTTATTCATTCCTAGATTATGATTTTCATTTTAGTATTTCATTTGGACATGTTTCCTCTTCCGACGATTTAACATTTCAATTATTCAGTATTTATTAGACTTTGTTTTAGATTTAGTTTTATCTACCTTAGACTTATAGTTGCATTTTGTTTTGGGAACCGATGGTTTATTCGGTACTATTTATTCAGTTATTTATTATGTGATTGGTTCAGACTATTATATTGTTTGTTAGGTTTGGTGAATGTATTTATTTTCCGCATGTTGTTATATTAATACAAGATAAAATTTGGAATTGGTTTAATTTGACAAGGTGATTAGTAATTTTAAAGTTTTTGATAATGATGTTAAGAATGATTCAAATGAGATTCCTGATTATTTTAATAAAGGACGGATCACCCGTGGTTAAAATAGGCGGTGTGTCATAAATAAATGTCCACATACATAATCCCATTTCCCAGAGTATCCTAATGATACTACAGATAAAAGTAATATAACCATTTATTATGCATTTACGTAGTATTAGGTTCACAATTGGTTATCTACGTCATTAGGCAAATTAATTAATCTCAATTAATTTACATTACTATATATATATATATATATATATATATATATATATATATATGTCGGTGTGTGTGTGTGTCCCCTTACATATATATGACACACAAAGGCACCTTCAGTGTCACATTCGTGCTCTATCAATAAGTCTAGAGGAGTCCCTCATCCAAATGGACATAACAAAAAATATATACAGGTGGGGCAGTCCCTACACAATACACCATTGTACGGTCCATACTCCCTATGGTGACAGTGGATCCCAACATCTACACCTACCTTCTCGTAATGGGCACTCTTACGTAGTGCCTATAATAATTACCTATACAATGCCTAGCCCACCTGTGTCAATGCGTGCTCCATTCCCGAGACGTATGAAACCCCAACTGATAGGCCATCCATGAACATGGGTATGTTCACACAAATAACAAATACATATCTTAGCACATAATATGTAAGGTAATTACCCTAATGAGTCTCACAAATCTTCAAATAATATCCTTTCTAAATTCAACTCTTAGTTTATTCTGCCTCCAAACCATGAGTATATCTATCTCTTTCTACATATACACTAACTCATAACTTATATATATATTTATTTCCTCATATAACCACTAAGTAAATTACATATCCAATAATCTTTTAATAATGTAGTTAATTCTCGCGTATATGATTCTGGGTTTAACTCCAAACACATTTACCTAATTAATGTCCAGAATTATCCCTACCGAGTCACTCTACCTAATGAGATAAGAATCATAAATTAGGTTCGTTAACACAATATTCATATTAAGGTTCAAACCTAAGGAAAACGGGGAAGTTGATCGATTTTCAACAATGTAGTAGAAATTTCATCCCTATGCGTTGTTCAGAAAATAATCATATTATATTCGTTGAAACTCCAAAAATTAAAAAATCAGCGCCTACATATTCTTAGCTCAATTTAATTAGGACCTTATTTTTTCACAAAGGATAAATTAGTAGATATACTATTCTAAAAATAACTTGAAATTCTCATATTTGGTTCAGAATTTTTCTGCACTGTGTGTTATTCAAAAAATAATCATCAAATATTAATCACAACTCTAAAAGTTACTAAACCACCTCGCACACATTCTAAAATGAATTCAATTAGGATTCGTTTTTCCCATAAAGCTATATTCCCCAGTATACCATATTGAAAACAACCTCAAAGTGATTTTTTTTTCATGATCTAAACCTCCATTAATGACCCCTTAATTAACTATCCACCATTGTTGAACCCATATTCATATTTAATCATGCTCACATTTAAGTCTCTATACATGGATAGTAATGGTCATCAATTCAAGGTCAAACAACATGGATTTTAATGTCTAATTCAAGATTTACTCAATTCCAAATTTTTGGGTTTAACATCAATTTGTTCAATTATTAAACATCCAATTCAGATTTGTTTCTCTACATGTATAAGATCTAGTTCCATCCTATCATCATCAAATCATATATATTAACCTAGAAATTACATGATAAAATACACCAATTAATTAAGAAGTATATGGAAAGTTAATTTTAGGAAGAGAATTCTTGCTTGATATGGAAGATTGAGTATCCTCCTTTAAATCCTTAGTCCCCTCCCACTAAACCAAAATGGTCAAATTGGCACCCTTCAATCGGCCAGCCTTGTCACGATGAATGATCGTGATAAAAAAAAATACGTGTTTTTTATCACGGTCATTGACCTTGACAAGATCTTGTCACGGTCAATGACCGTGACAAGTACAGTTGTCACGGACTTGTCACGATCATTGACCATAACAATCATATAAAGTTATCACGGTCAAGGACCATGACATGTCCATGACAATTCTGTCAGTAAAAAACCCTCCCTCTTCTTTTTTTCCACCTATTCTAATCCCCTCCATTTCTCTCTCTCTCTAGCGACTGCACTCTCTCTCTCTCTCTCTCTCTCTCTCTCTCTCTCTCTCTCTCTCTAACTTTGGTACGTTTTATCTCTTTATTTCTCCTCGATTTATGTATATGTGTATGTATATGTGCGTGTGTGTGTGTGTGTAAATATGCGTCTATATGCGTGGTGTATATATGTGTGTGGGGGTGGGAGGGGGCAGGGTTGGGGGGAGGGGATGGGGTGTATATGCGCGCGCGCGCGCGTGTGTGTGTGTGTGTGTGTGTGTGTGTGTGTGTGTGTATATATGCTTGTGTGTGTATATGTGCATGTGTGTGTATATATGTGTGTGCATGTGTGTGTGCGTGTGCGTGTGGTGGGCAGCGGTAGTGGGGGGGAGGGGGCAGGGCTGGGGGAGGGAGGAGGGGGAGGGGGTTGTGTGTGTATATGTGCGTGTGTGTTTTTTTTAATTAAATTTTTATTGGTTTATTAGATATTTCTCCTCATATTGTAGTGCCCCTTGTAAAAGAATTGATTGATTTAATATTGATTGGTTGTTAATTTTTTTTTTTAAATTAATAATTAGTGCCCCTCGTCTAGCCACTAGACCCTTGTTCATGGCAGAAGAGTACAAAAAGTATCGATTGAATGGTTATGTATTTGGGGCAGAAGTGTATGAGGAAAATACAAATGTACAGAACTCAGGCATTTCATACAAGGCTCTTACTTTCTTTCGAGCGAGCGCAAAAGATAATAAACTCATTGAAGCTGAAATGACTTACTATGGTGTAATTCAAAATATATTTGAATTGGATTATATAAGCTTCAAAGAGGTTGTATTTTACTGTGACTAGGTAAGAGTTGAGAATAAATATGTTTGTAAAGTTGATCGTGTTACCAATTTGATCATGGTTGACTTGTCCAAGTTGAAGAGAAATGACCACGTGAGCGATGAGTCGTTTGTTTGTGCATTTCAAAAGGTCAACCGAGTGTTTTACTCGGAGTATATCAACAACGAGCCGTGGTCAATTGTCCTACACGCGCCAAAGCGTCTAAATAGTAGTGTGGATGACTTGGCTGCTCCTACCGAATATCAATCCATTTTTTATGATAACCCGAATTTGAAACAATTTTTCGATTTGTAATAAATATTCCAATTTGTACTTTATCAATCCATTTTTAATGTTTTTAATTGATTTGCACTTTATCATTTTCACTCTTGTGTAGTGTGCGTGTGTGTGGGCAGTAGGGGTGGGGGTGGGGATGTTTCGGATTTTTAGTAATTGTACATATTATGAGATAGATGTTGTTATTTTGGAATTCAGAATTGAGGTGTTAAACAGTAACAATTCATTTGGATTTGTAATAATTGTACATATTCGCATGTCTTCTTCTAATTCATTTTGATTTGTACTAATAAGAACATTTTTTTTTACAGAAAATGTCTCCTTCAGTTATTAAGGTGAGGATGATGATGCTGATTATGATGATGTCATCTGGGCTCGGTGGTAGCGGAGGCGATGAGGGATCCTCGGCTCCTAGGCTCCCCAAATATGGCAAATTGGGGATGGCCATCGAGAACAAGACGGGGCTATTAGTGAGATCCGTCGAGCTGGTAAAGACGATCATCGGCCCGGGGTACACTAGTTGGAGGGAGGTGCCAAATGAGCAAAAGTTAGCTATTTCGGTGGCACTACAGGTAATGTATTTATATTTATATTTATATTAATATTTCAATTTCAATTTCCATTTTGATGTCGATTTCGATTTTAATTTCATTTTATATTTATATTTATATTTATATTTATTCGCAACTAACATTGTATTTGTTGGACAGGAACAATTCAGCCTGGATTCAAAGCTACGCGATTCCGTCTTGGAGTAGTTGAGGGAGCAACATAAGACGTGGAAGAAAAATATGCGGACTCGATACTTTGGGAAGACCCGAGATTCCGTTATCCGAATGTGTGAATCTATCCCGCCGAAGGAGCCGATCTCATTGTCATAATGACAAAAGTTCATTGACAATGAGATCGGGGAGAGACAATTGGCCTCTCGCCAATCGGAAAGGGAAAATCGGGCAAAAAAGATGGACGTGCACTATCCCGGTCGGACGTCTTACACCGAGGTGGAGCATAGGATGATGGTAAGATTTAATTTTTCTATAACTATAGAAATATATTATTCTGCATTATTTTACTTAGCGGGGCCGATACTAATTTTGCATTATTTTATTTCAAGGGATAGGGAGTGGCCCTGGGGGTAGGCCACATAGGCTTGATACTTATATGGATATTCAGACGAAGAAGGGCAAGGATAAGGAGGTGTCCCTGAGCGTCGCGGCCACGATTGTAAGTAATCCGATAGTTTACTTTTTGTTAATTACGTTATAATTTTTTTATTTACTTATTTTACTAATCATGTGCTTTTGTCGTTTCAGGCAAAGCTTAAGGAAGTGCATGAGTCGCAGTCTGATTTCGACAAGGCATCTTTGTCTACAGACGCACTCAGTCAAGTGATTGGCGCTGATCACAAGGGGAGGATAAGGGGGTGAGCTCGCGGGTGGTCAAATCTAGCATCATCGGATTGGAGATGAGCGACACCGGGTTGGCTCGAATGGTAGACTCATATGACGCAAAGCTGTCCCATTTGGAGGCGACGGTCCAAGATATGTTCTCATTCATAAAGCGTTCGTTAGGCGGAAATCGTAAAGGGAAAGGGAAGGAGGAGGTGGTAAAGGATGAGGTGCAGGAGGACGAGGATGTGAACCTCGCTGCTTCATCACCGACACGTGCAGAATTTTCATGATCCAGTCCCCTATTTCGCTCCCTTCGACTGACCGATATCGACACTTGGTTGGCCGAGCGTGTTTATACTGGACATATTTGATGGAAAGAGAATAGCGCATGGGTTGAGGGACCCGAATACTGTCCAGGGTATGCCAGTTCATGGACGTTTGCTTCAAGACATCGAGTCCAAGGTGCTCGTCACGCATGTGATACCCGGGAAGGAGAATTCCCCAATGTGGTTGGGCGAACAATGCAGCACGATGCATATTGATGGGTGTATAAATTCGTATATCGTGTGGCCTACTAATTTCCTCAGAGCTACCCTACCGCAAACATGTAGTGACATTATTATTTGAATTGAATTGTTTTAAGTTATTACATTTGAATTATAATTGGATTATACCGTGATGCATATTGTTTTGAATGTATATTTTCATTATCTCTATTTTATTTGGATATATGATGTTTAAACAGGTACAACGTTGCTATAACAAGTACAAATATACTGTTGGACAGTGCCACTGGCCATACTGCCCAGCAAATATTTTTTCAATTCTACCCAGAATTGTCAAGGTCATTGACCGTGACAAGTCCGTGACAAAGGAAACTTATCACGGACGTGTCACGGTTACTGACTGTGATAATTTTTTTAATAAATGTCTTGGGTTTGTCACGGTCCTTAACCGTGATAAAACTTGTCAAGGTCAAGGACCGTGATATGACCGTGACAAGTCTAATGAACTTATCTCGGTCATTGATCGTGACAAGTCCGTGACAACAAATGTTGTCATCCCCAAAATTATCATGGTCACTGACCTTGACAAGTCCAACTTGTCAAGGTCAATGATCGTGACAATCCGGAAGATCTAGTGTAGTGTTCTCTCTTTGGCCCTTAGTATCTTCTCTCTATAGATGGGGACTTCTCTAGTTAACTTTAGACGAATAAATGGGACTCTCTAACCCCTTAATTCACTTATATTACTTGTTAATCCCGAGTTAAGCCTTGAATATTTGGGCTCCCAAATGAACCCGAACACATAATCAAAATGGTCCAATAACTCTCCAAATTGTATAAATATACCCCAAGGCCATTTTTAGATGTCTAAATACCTAAACGAGTTTCTAAAATATTCTGGAACGTCCCTGATTAGTCACGAATATTGTATATGCGAGCCAGGTATCTTTACGCATTTTAGCACTTTTTGTGTTTCTTACACCTATATTTATGCTCGTTAACTAGAAAAACTCTAATATGTATTTTTATATGCTTTGCAAAGGTTAATTGATCTTTTGTAGGTATTGGAACGCTTAAAGTGGGGTTTGGTTGCATTTCGTATAAATTTCATCGTCGGATGCTACTTCAAGGGAATTTTAAACATTTCATACTTCATCTTCGATTCAGTGGGATTCCACGGAAGCGTATTTCATTGGGTTAGCTTCGTGTGGCCATGAACGCCATGTCATTTGGAGTTCGGACAAGGAAGTTACGGATGATTCCGTACACACCCCTTTTTATCCCATGTTATGACCAAGGCTCCCCATGAAACAGAGGACCGATCGAACGACCCCTGACCACCGGTCGAATACAGTGTGTTTTCTCCCCTAGGCCAGGTCGATCGCCCCCCTGGTCATGGTCGACCGGTGGAAGTAGATATGGGACGTGTTTTACTCTTTTTTTCCATTTTCCTTTTTCTATTATTTTTTTCTGTAACTTAATATAAATAGCCCATTTATTTATTTTGGGTAGGGAAATGTATTTTAGGTAGGGGTGGTAAATTTTAACATGACACGAAATAACATGATATTGGCCCAAAAAACACGACTTGTCATTTCCCGTGTCGTGTTCGTGTTCATGTTTTTTAACACGAAGTCGTTTCGTGTTCGTGTAAAGCAATTGACACGAAATTGACACGAATTGACCCAATTGACACGACCGATTTAACACAATTTGAATCCAAATGACATGACCCATTTAACACGATTTGAACCCAACTAACACGACCCAATTACACCTAATTTAACCCAATTAAACCTATTTAATCCAAATTGGATCATACCCTACACTTGTCAAAAGATTAACCCACCTCACATTTTAACTCTCAAACCCTAATATCACGCCTCATGACCGGCCACACACACATATTTCAACTTCTCCCAAACTTACTCATGCCTCTCTCTCTCTAACTCACTCACCCTCTCATTCTCATTGCCCCACCCCACCATCATCTTGCCACAGCCCCCCCCCCCCCACCCCACCATTATCCTCTCACTCATGTTTCTCTCTCTCTAACTCACGTTTTCCTTACAAAAAACCACCGCACCATCATCTTGAACGAGATCTTAAAGAAAATGACGAGGTTAGTTTAAAAATTTTGATTTATAATTATTTTGGTTCATTTTTTCTTCTATTTCCATCCGAGTTTCTGATGTGATTGGTTTATAAGAATGATCTTTTCATTTTTGCTGTTGGGATTAGTTACTATATGGGTTCATTTTTGTTGTGATCGCTTCCATTCGGGTTTGCTACTGTTATTATAAGAATGAAGATGCTTTTTTTTTACTTTCATCCGAGTTTATAAGAATGATCTTTTCATTATAAGAATGAAAATGTTTTATTCGTTTAATAAACTAAAATAATTCTATAGTGATTTTTTTTGTTTAATCTAATGAAGGGTTGATTCGTTGGATTGATTGCAAAGGGTTGTGGCTGTGTTGGGATGCATAAGAAGCCGCTATTTTTTTGCATTAGTAGTTGTAATTAGTTCTAATTTTTGTAATTACAACTTTGAAATTTTTGTTGTTGTAGTTGTAATCCGTAGAATTTATAGAATTTGGTTGTAACTAGGAGGGGATGGGAGATGATCATGAAGTTTATTGTGTTAGTTTGTACAAAAAATTGAAAATTGGGTTAATCGTGTTAGTTTGAAAAATCGTGTTAGTTCGAAAAATCGTGTTAATTTGAAAAATCGTGTTTATTATGGTAATTTGAAAAAAAAATCGTGTTGTGTTTTTACGTGATTCGTGTTAGTGGCGCTTAAAAAAACACGACTTCATGTCGTGTCATGTCGTATTCGTTTTCACTAACTCGTTGTCGTGTCATGACGTGTTAGGAGAAAACACGACCCATTAACACGATTTTTCACCCCTAATTTTAGGTAAGTTTTAGGGTTTGGTTTGCTGGAGAGCTCATATTCATTCCTCTATTTGTGTTTACCAATTTGGGTTATGTAAGTTTCACTATTCATCATCCCTAAGTTTTTTATTTCTTCTTTTCTTGCTATGTGCCCTAGTTTACTTGCTTTCTAAATTAGGTTTACTTGCTTAATTTACTTACGTTGATTAATTAGGTTTATTTCTTTCATTTAATTTCATGCCTTTTAATATGCTTTCTAGCTAGCTTAATTTAGGTTGTGATTAATGGAACTCACCTTCATTTCAATGGGTTGCTTTGCTTTGGTGATGGTGTTTATGCATTTAATTCTATTGGGTTGTCCTCACTTTATGCCTAGCATATTTAACGGGGTATATAATGTATGTTCTATGTTTACGATCTTGCGTGTGTAATGGTATTTCTTGACGCCAAAATCATGGTAGGCATTTATGCAAATTTAGGGGGTGACAACTCTAGATTTGACTACTTGTCAAAATGATATTCAATCTTACTAAATTCGGAGTTCCATGCTACCATTTATACGCATTAAACCGAGGTGAGGGATATTAGTCACAACCTATAGTTTTTATTTCTCTTTTTGTTAATCTAGTTTAAATACACTCGCCTAGATTATCTTTTCCTTTTTGTTAACATTGTATTTTACACTTTTATTGAGAAGTATTAAACCAATATAATTCTAACAACTAGTCTCTGTGGATTTTCAATACCGGACTAGCCGATGTACTCCCTGAAAAGAGTGTAGTCAATAGTTTAGGTTTTTGCATAGCGTTGGGAGTCGAGCATAACGACCGACATATATCTTTATACTCTAGAGCCGCGGTTTCTCGCTGCCTATCAGTGCCCGAATTATTTTTCTTAACATCCACATATTTATTATATTTAATAAACACATAATTCTGAGTTATTTACCATACACTTTATTTTCCCCCAAGTGAACCCATTATGTCCAATTGAATCAAATAAATATGAAATTACGAATAAGCAATTTATTCTCAATTGAAATTCTACAGATTTAATTTAAGTTCCACCAATTTAATTTATTCTCGAATTTATTTAATTAAATTATGTCCCAATACTTTATTTTAAAAATATGGGGTAATACACTGCTCTACACTTGGTCATTTTTGGATGGATCACTTTGTAGAAGAGAACACAAGAGATGAGCTCGGTCAAACTACCTCTCCCTGGGTTTCTACTAGTCATCGTCGATTTACCATCTTACTGAAACCTCCCTTTATCGCCGATTAAATGGCTAAATGGCCACTGAACTTTTCACTATACTTTTGATATCCAACTTGATCAACCTGGGGAGAATCCAATTAAAAGAAGAAACTAAAATTATAGCTCTAAGATAAACTGAATTATAGATAGGTAGTGCAGAATACATCAATTTTCTATAATTACCTCACTCACTCTAAGGTGAGTGAAGTTCCCGACTTTTATCTCATGAGGTGTGGTAGTGTAGCTAGGTTGTGGAATTTGGGTTATTCAGGACGAATCGAAGCTGTTGCACAATCCTAAGAAAGTAGTTCCTCCGAAATCCTATGAACAATAATTATTATTTATATCAACTTGCAAATTTATGGCACCATAGTATCATCATTATCAACAGCCCTTTGTGCGCTTAAGTGTGACAAGATAGTGCAATCTTTGTTATGCCACGTAATACAACTTTTGTCTCCTACTCCTTTCTGATGACATTTGCTCACATTTTTACACAATCTCATGACGACGGAATTGCCTCCTCTCCAAATAGAATTAGATAAACTAAGCAAAAAAAAGTCCTGAGTGAAAATAATTAAGGGCATGCCCAACAAAAGCTCCTACTCGTACGTCATGGCAAGAGTTGAGGATAAGAAGAATCATTAATGCCCCGTTCGATTGTCCTAAAATTATAAATTGACCCATCAATAAATTGGGTCATTTACAAATCGATCCATTAATTGTGTTTGGTTTCATTAATGAAATGATTCATTAATTGTCCCATTTTAGCTCATGTGTAAAATCTGAGATTGGATCATTTCATAAAAAATGTTAAATGTATCCATTTGAAATAAGAGTCGCATAAAGTACATGTTTCTCTCTCTCTTTCCCTCCCTTCCCTCCTTCCCCTTCCCCCTCCCCCTCTCTCTCTTAATTTGTTTTTAGATTTTTTTCCATACAACCTTAACAGCATTTCAAATTACCAAACATGGCGTAAAAATGGATTTAAACTTATTTAAAATCTACTCATTTATAATTGACTAATTCACAATGAGATAATTTATATAATCAAACAATTTACGCAACCAAATAGGGTCTAAGAGATTGAAAATACATAAATTCTTAATTGAAGCGATTTTTAAAAGTCGAGGTGTTAAATTTTAAAATTTAAGGTTATAGGTGTAAATTAATATAAGAAATAATGTTTTGGGGATATAACAAATGTTTCCATGGCACTATATAACATATCTTATCTGCAATATATTTCAAAGCAAGAAAATAGTTGAATGTCCAAAACTGGCCACGAGTATCATTGGTGAAATTTATTTTACGGAACACATGCATCTAGTCATATGTGAAAATAGTTTGAGTTTGATTCCATGTCATTTTATCATTTGTTGTATACCACGTATGGACACTTAATACACTTGTTATTTTAAAAATGAATGTCTTTAGGTATAAAAGGTTAAGATAAAAATAAATACAAAATCTGCAAGAGATATGACACTTATTGCAAAATAATATATAAATAGAATTGGAGCCCACATAAAATTCTAAAATGAAATTAAACCCAAAAAAACTATATCTTTTATCCAATCGTCTAAATAATTAGCGCTGATATGATAAGCATCAAATGTTTGTATGACTAACATCATAATATCATGTTTATAATATAATGTACAATTATTATTAAACATTATACAATCTCATTGACAAAACAATTGAGTACCTTCAACAACACTCATCAATTGCATAGACCACGATGTTAAGTTTTGTTCATCAACAAATATATGCTAATATAAAAAAAAATGTTGTCTTAAATCCACCACTATTATTTCTCCCCGACACCGCGACATTATCTTTTAAACACGGTGTACAATCATTTTTAAGCAGCGTATTGTGCATAAAAGTAAAAATAGGGGTGTTATTAACACAACCTTTATTTAAAAAAAAATACTATACAAGCTTTTTACTAAACTAACCATATACCATATATGACATCTTTTTGGTTTAGGCTTAGATACACTAACCTCTAATGGACTAATCAAATATATATATATATATATATATCTTCTATATAATAAATCAGGAAGAATGTATGTATGATATTCTTGCTCTTTCATGTATGACATTTTTTCCTTCTTATGTATGATATTTCATGTGTTGCATGGGTGCATAGCATACATACACATGCATGCATAGCATACATACACGCATGCATGCATGCATACATACACGCATGCATACATGCATGCATACATACATTATATATATATAATATGGTGTCTCAATCGGTGTTTTGACACGCGGATACTTAATTGATATCGAATAGACACTTTCTTTGTCTTGCTCAAAACCCTTCCCTCTTTTTCTCCTTCTAACCCTCTCATTTTCCATTACTGACTACTATTAATTCCTATACATCGAATTGCCCAATCCATTAGTTTTCTCTATCTCATTAGAAGCCTTATTGTCTCTTTAACTTCATATTCATTTTATAAGTTTCTGTGCTTATCTCTCTCTCTTTGAAAGCAATCCAAACCAAGACGCCAGTAAATGAAAACCAATCGTGTGAATATATTTTGATTTTAGAGATTTTAGGAGGAGGGTGATTTTTTAAAATGGGTAAGTTTTCTACCATTCAATGTTCTCCACTGTTTTACCAATTGTGTGAATATATTTTAATTTGCTTAAGAATTTTTTGTTTTCCATATCAGCAAATCTTAGCAACAAAGTTAACTTATTTAAATTTGTTGTTTAATAACTGATTTTGAGAAATAAGATGTACAAAATTATGTTATTATTTTAATAATTTCATCTTACATTTTTGTGTGTTTTGGTAATATTTAGTTTGAATAATGAATGAGTATGATTTTTGTTAATTGTTTTTCTTTAATAATTTTATCTTACTCTTATTTCGTTTTTGGTATAATTTTCAACAATGAATGGGCATGATTTTTGGTTTAGTTTTGAAATTCCATATTTTTTTTTGCTTTTGCAAATGTTTGGATTTAATTTTATAGTACACACGAATTAATATATTAATTTGTGATTTGTGATATATAAAAACTTTAATCCACATGAGATTCAATTTTTTCAAAATGATGAAACGATTTTTGACGGTGAGTACATTTATTAAAAAGTCGGAATAGTATAACTTTTATTTTAAAACGCAACTATTTACAATAAACTGTTTTCACTATTTTAAAAGTTATTTTTCCAAATAAAAACTGTTTTTATTCCTTTTTAATAAAAAAATACTGTTTGGTCCGTATAAAAACTGTTATTTTTTTATAAAAAGATGTTTTCTTTGGAAAACTGTTTTTATATAAAAAAATATATATATATTTTTATTGCAAACATCTTTACATTATTAGACCTTTTTTTAATTAAAAAAACAAAGTTTTGCTATTTAAAAAAAGGGTGGTAATATTCCCACCCCAAAAAGTTCCCATTAACACCACTTACTTCAAAACACCATTAAAATGAACTATACATATCATTAACACCAAAAAACTCAACACCACAATTTCAAACTCCATTATATAAACCCAAATTAAAAAAATACTTTCATTTTTTCATCACTCTCTCTCTCTCTATTATTTTCTCTCTACTACAAATACTCCAAACCCTAACTCTAAATATGATACATGATATTTATACACGTCTAATCTATGTACTTGTGTTTTTATACATGTTTAATCCATAACTCCATAACTAAACCTTAGTTTTCGTAAAAAATGAACCCTAAGTTATTGTACAAAATCAAACCCTAGTTTTTATATATATTTGTTGAGAGTGGATTCCTCACGATCTTCCGCAACCGTAGTTGATGAGTTTCCACGGACAAGATTGGTTGTGTCACTCATATTCACGACCGCAATAGACCAACAAAGATTTCTTATCAACGGCCAACCCAAATCGTGCTAAAGAATCCACGACTAACCCAAATCGTGGTAATCTAGGGTTTAGTTTACAACATCCAACCCAAATCATGACATGCATTTTCATGGTCAAGTTCAGCCGTGTTACTTACAAGAGAGTAACGACCTAATGTGGTCGTTAAACTTGACTTACCACGACCAAGCAAAGTCGTGGTATACCATCTTCTACGGTTACGGGTCACCGTAGGAAGTATGAACATTTTTTTAGAAGGAGCGTTTGAGCTTTGAAGCCTTGGATCCTCGGATAAGGAGGGATTTGGAGGGTCTGATCTTTGGAGATGGAGGGTTTCATCCTTTGGAGAAGGAGGGTTATGAGAAGGGTATATTAGACTTTTCAACAAAATTAAAAGAGTAAATTTGTGGTGTTTGATGGTAAAAATTTTATTTTTGTATTTTGTGGTGTTTATGAGAATATTTTGGGGTGGGAATATCACCACCCTTAAAAAACTACACTTTACTTATTAGTTTAACAAACAGTTTTCATTTTTATAAAACGGTTAACCTAGTAGAAAAAATAAATTCGTCTATAAAATAAAAAACTATTTTTTGATTAAAAAAAACTGTTTTTTATAAGAAACTATTTTTAAAAACTAAAAAAAATATAACGGTTTTAACGATTTCTATTTTGTTTAAAAAATATTTTAATACTTTCTCCCACTTTTTATTTATGGAAAACAATTAAAGAAGTTTTTTTTAATTATGGTACAATTTTTTGAAGTTAAATACATTGCTTTATATTATTTTGGACTTTTTTTTATATAAAAATGTATTTTTATTAGTTTAGTTATTCAATGGAGAAAGTATGGTTCTCTATGGGAAAAAAAAACGAACTTAATTTGGCTAAATCTAGGTGGAGTAATAAATGAGACACAAGGTATATGACTCGTGTATAAATGAAAATGGCATGCGATTGATTTGGTTTTGCCTTTGAATTCTTCAAGCAAATGAAATTATTAAGGTATTACAAAATTTTGGAGATGATTTTTTCTATTCCTAAATTAGTTTGATTATGTCTGTTAAGAGATATAAAAATAATTCCCTGTGTAAGTATACTCAACTCAACAAAGCATTTTCTCAATTATTTGGGATCGGCTACATGAATCTTATTTTTTCATTCCATTCTGTCCAGCAATATCTTCGGTTAAACCACATGACATCATGTCCTTTTTTTATAATATCCCACCAAGTCAATTTAGACCTACATCTACACCTTGTGTTACCATCAATACTAACAAATCACTCTTCCTTACAGGAGCATCCATTGGCGTACGCTTGACGTGTCCAAACCATTTATGTCGATATTCTCTTAATTTATCTTCTATAGGAGCTACTTTTATCGTTTCACGAATTTATTCATTTTTAATTTTATCTTGTAGAGTTTTACCACAAATCCATCTTAGTATTCGCATTTCCGCCACACTCATTTTCTACACATTGTGTTTCTTGATTGCCCAACACTCTGTCCTATATAACATGGTGGGTCAGATGTTCAGCCTATAAAAAATTTCTTTTAACTTTGAAGGTATACGCCTATCATACAAAATGCCGGTAACACTTCTCTACTTCACCTAGCCTGTTCTAATCCTATGAGTAACATCATCACTAATATCTCCATATTTTTGGGTAATCGATCCTAAATAACAAAAATGATCATTTCTAGGTATCTCTTGACCCTTCAATGTCACTACATCTCCATTTGTCCTCCAATTACTACTAAAATTGCACTCCACATATTCTATTTTGGTTCTGCTTATTTTAAATTCTCGTGTTTTTAAAGTTTCTCTCCATAATTTCAACCTAGCATTAATTCTCGTTTTAGTCTCATCCACTAAAACAATATTATCCGCAAATAACATACACCATAAAATCTCATTTTGTATTTGCCTAGTCAAATCATTCATAACAAGAGCAAAAAGATAATAACTTAATGTTGAACCTTGGTGTAGAACTACCGTAATTGAAAATTCACTACTTTCTCCGGTTGATGTTTTTACTGTAGTCATCGCACCATTATACATATCCTTGATCACATCAATATATCTTTGATTCACTCCTCTTTATTGTAGAACCCACCATATTATATCTCTGGGTATCCTATCATATGCCTTCTCCAAATCTATAAAAATCATATGAATATCCTTCTTTTTCCCCCTATACCTCTCCATTAGTCTCCTCAATAAATAGATTGCTTCCATTGTTGATCTCCCAGGCATAAATCCAAATTGATTCTCAGATACCATTGTCTTCAATCTCAATTTATATTCAATCACTATCTCCTAAAGTTTCATTGTATGACTCATTAACTTAATACCACGATAATTTGAACAACTTTGTATGTCCCTTTTGAGAGTGCAGCTACAGCGGAAATATTGCTACTTCTCAAATAAAATCCAATTTTAATTAAACCCTTTTAACACAAACAAACCCTAAACATGCAGTAGTATGTGATTGAATAAGATGATAATCTAAGCAAGAACATTCAAACACATGCAATTAAGGAAAAATCCCCCTCAGGGGCAAAAACCATTTATTTTCACTATAATTTGTAAGAAAACGGCTTACAATCGGATTACAATGAAAATACAAGTTGACTAAGAATTACCCTCGGGTATCGGATTCTGTAGTCGCGGCTGGAATTATCCCTTTCCAGTAGGGCTGGAGGCTGGAACTATCCCTGTCCAGTAGGGCTGCAATGGAGAAGAAGAACGGTCTCCTCCACAAGGGTTGAACTGCAAAAACTGCGTTCCTGGGTTACCAAAAGGATTCACAAATGTATGGAATTTGTGTGAATCAAAATACCTAGAGTATTGGTACTCAATAGGTGAAGACTTAGGGCTTTCTCTGCTCTGGAAATCGTGTATCGAAGTCTTAAAAAATAACTCTCCCGAAGTTGGTATAAATAAGAAAACCAAGGAAAGAGTTTTCAAACATTGGAACTGCTCGTAATTATCCCAGGCGGACCGGTCCGGTTGATGGGCGGATCGGTCCGGTATACCGGATCGGTTCTTTTAATTGCAGGCGGATCGGTCCGGTTGACATCGGATCGGTTCGACTTTTTATCTTCATCGGTTCGCTATGGATCCGGGGTATACTGGCCTTACTTTAGCAGTCGGATCGGTCCGGTCTCTTTAGGCGGATCGGTCCGATCCTCAGGAACCAGATTCCTTTCGAGGAATTCTCTCCATCTTCAAGGGGCCATATCTTCTTCACCGTAGCTCGGAATGAGATGCCGTTTCTTCCAGTATCTTTGTCGCGGGAAGCTCTTCAACTTTCTAGTTGACCTATCCTCCGGGCAGTGGATGTACAATTACCAAATTTCCCTTGAACTTCCATATCGTGACTTCTTTCATTGATTTGACTTCTCTTGCATACCACTAGTATATAGACCCTAAAAGCATGGTATGTGAAGTTGTTGAGGACGATGTGGGACACATGATGGAGATGTTGGATGCTTGATTCCCGGAATTCGGATAGAGGCCGTCATGTGAGATCGTGAGGTGACGTGCCAAATGTAGCGGCGTACGACATACACAAATGTAATATGTTGGACATGAGAAAAATGTCCTTACAAATCTCCCCCTATGTCTATGCCGGTACATACATAAAAAATCCGAATTATCAAATATTAAATTGCCTATACAAATCTACCCTCCCATGAACCCAAAACTGGAAAAGGTATAAATGAATAGTCTTCATCGTTTGTTCTTCAAATCTTCAGGAATCTCAAATCTTTTCTCATCAGAGTGTGCAACATATAGATCTTCAATCTTCATACCTACACACATGAGACAAAGCAAATACCACGTGACATATCGAGTTTGAAATGAGATAACATGGATAACAATATATGATAAAAACATAAGCAACATCTCAAAAACTCCCCCAAATTCAAACTCCCCCATAATATGATAATTCTTTCTCCCCCTTTTTATGATGTCCCCAAAATAGACAAAATAAGAAAAATCGGGGTGACATGATATACAAAAAAAATACACAAACTATTTTTTATTTTTCAAATTTTTCATACAAAGATAGGATACCAATTTGGACAAATATGATACAAAAATCACACCATGGATTTAGACTCAAACAACCAAGTCATGGAAATGGAATGAATGGGTGTGAACACATTCGATAGGTAAATCAACTCAATCAATCATATGTGCACGATGCATACGTGTAATCCTAACGAATGAACATCAAAGGTATCCTTAGGTGTAAAAGTTTGTTGAATTTAGATGACATCGTCTTATGCAAATCAACAAATCAAAGTCAAATGATTTCCACACCAATAACGTCCAAAACTATATAGCGCATTTTCAAGAATTTCAAGGACGTGCAAACCCGTTTTAATTCTCCAACCAAACTCCCTCATATATATTTTATTTTTAGAGGTAATCGAAATTCTCAAACTTTGGAGAATTGGAGCAAAAACCTAAATGGCCCATAATTGGCATGAATTTCTTTTTTATTGCCTTTCAATTTTTTCGGGCTCTTTTAACCTCTTTGGACCTCGGATAATAGAATTTCTCAATTTTTCAGGTCCAATTTAACGGTGGCTTAGTATTCGCAAAGGTAAAATGAACCTTTCGCAGCCCTTCCCCGTTTTTAAAGAAAGCACACAAACTCACAAAACGGTTTTTATATGCACAATTTCCTTATAAAAAAAATATCGCGCTTGATTCGTTTTAAGGACAGGATTGAAGTGAAAACACCCAACCAACATGTGATAAGACAAGCACAATAATCAAACAAATCCGTGAATGTGTGCATTAAAGGAAACATGAGTCAAATATGTAGGAAGTAACACTTAATTACATCTTAATGACTCCAAACATTATAACGCACATGGATGAATTGACCTATTGTCTCAAAACACTATCAAATAGTCACATGAAAATAATGGAATGATGTTGTGACTCGGTCATCCAAAGTGTTCATCCATAAACGGTGTAAACAAAAAACAAAAATCTTTTTGAATTTTTCAAAAATTTATCAAAATAAAATCTTTTTGTATTTTTCAAAATCAAAATTCAAAAACAAGAATTTATACAAAAAATACAAGTCATCACACTAGTAAAAATACATCATGAAACCACAACTAGTGTATGACAAACATGCAATCACAATCAACCAAAAGATTTCACATGGGGTGAATTACGTGCAAGCAAACGGGAATCGTGGACAAATAAACCATAAGCCTCTAAATCCGATTTTCTAACCCAAATTGATGTGTAACAAAGTGTGGGGGTTTTGGGAATCGAATTTATTCTTTCATTAACCTTCTTAGGTCCATTTATAAGCTTATAACAAAAGTGCCTAAGATGACCTTGCCTACCACAATGTGTGCAAGAGTAAATCGGGCGGTGTGTGTTACCTAAAGGTGGCCCTCTCCTCAAATTCCTAAGTGGCGCTTTCCTAACACCCGTAGGTGTCTCTTTCTTAACAAACCTAGGAGGCTCTCTCACACGTGTGGGAATGGGTGCAACATATTTTTCAAGACCAATCCCACCCCTATCCGTTTTGATCTTGACTGTGCCTAAAATCTTATCAAGTTTTTCAGACCTAGACTCCAAATCAAATTTCACTTTTCTTGAATCTTTCAATTTCATCTCAAGTTCACCTATCCTAGATTCAAGTACTCGTTTAGAATCCTCAAACTCTAAAAGCTCCTTTTTCATAGTCTCCATCAACCCTCTAAGACTATCTCTCTCACCCTCGACGTACTCAAGCTTCTTTTTCAAAATTTTCTCATGTGCCCTAAGTTCTCCAACTAAAAAATCATTATTTTTTATGGCACACTCTTTCAATTTCAAATTTTCTTTCTTTGTTTTCAAAGTTTCAGCATAAAGTTCATTGAAAGCAGTTTGCAAGTCATACTCATCTACACTTTCCTCCTCACTTTCATCCACACTCCCATCACCTTCACTATCACTAATCACATGGATGGGAAACTCTCGCCTAGAAGCATAAAAAACTTCTTCTTCCGAATCACAATCACTAAGGGTAGAAACATGAGAAATTGGTTTATTCAATTTCTTCTTTAAATTTGTGGTACACTCATGTAACGTGTGACCAACACCCTCATAACAAGGACACCTCTCAAATTCGTTTTCAACAGAAGATTTAAAACAAGAGTTCGTGTGAATTTTCCAATTAATTTTTTCAAAAATTTGACATCGAAGATCATCAAAACCATCAAAAGCCATTTTTGCAAAAACAGGATCAAAACACAATAACTTAGTGCAACAGGCTCTGATACCAATTTGACGACGTGAGAAGTCAAATTGTATAA
Organism: Sambucus nigra; assembly: GCA_949130495.1. Taxonomy (NCBI): domain Eukaryota; kingdom Viridiplantae; phylum Streptophyta; class Magnoliopsida; order Dipsacales; family Adoxaceae; genus Sambucus; species Sambucus nigra. The sequence goes on along the minus strand of OX422210.1, from coordinate 300,750,499 downwards.
AAAAAATCCTCGAAAAATCAGGATCACGCGATAAATTAGCGTAACCCGCTCTGATACCAATTTGACGACGTGAGAAGTCAAATTGTATAAAAAAAATCCTCGAAAAATCAGGATCACGCGATAAATTAGCGTAACCCGCTCTGATACCAATTTGAGAGTGCAGCTACAACGGAAATATTGCGACTTCTCAAATAAAATCCAATTTTAATTAAACCCTTTTAACACAAACAAACCCTAAACATGCAGCAGTATGTGATTGAATAAGATGATAATCTAAGCAATAACATTCAAACACATGCAATTAAGGAAAAATCCCCCTCAGGGGCAAAACCATTTATTTTCACTATAATTTGTAAGAAAACGGCTTACAATCGGATTACAATGAAAATACAAGTTGACTAAGAATTACCCTCGGGTATCGGATTCTGTAGTCGCGGCTGGAATTATCCCTTTCCAGTAGGGCTGGCGGCTGGAACTATCCCTGTCCAGTAGGGCTGCAATGGAGAAGAAGAACGGTCTCCTCCACAAGGGTTGAACTGCAAAAACTGCGTTCCTGGGTTACCAAAAGGATTCACAAATGTATGGAATTTGTGTGAATCAAAATACCTAGAGTATTGGTACTCAATAGGTGAAGACTTAGGGCTTTCTCTGCTCTAGAAATCGTGTATCGAAGTCTTAAAAAATAACTCTCCCGAAGTTGGTATAAATAAGAAAACCAAGGAAAGAGTTTTCAAACATTGGAACTGCTCGTAATTATCCCAGGCGGACCGGTCCGGTTGATGGGCGGATCGGTCCGGTATACCAGATCGGTTCTTTTAATTACAGGCGGATCGGTCCGGTTGACATCGGATCGGTTCGACTTTTTATCTTCATCGGTTTGCTATGGATCCGGGGTATACTGGCCTTACTTTAGCAGTCGGATCGGTCCGGTCTCTTTAGGCGGATCGGTCCGATCCTCAGGAACTAGATTCCTTTCGAGGAATTCTCTCCATCTTCAAGGGGCCATATCTTCTTCACCGTAGCTCGGAATGAGATGCCGTTTCTTCCTGTATCTTTGTCGAGGGAAGCTCTTAAACTTTCTAGTTTGACCTATCCTCTGGACGGTGGATGTACAATTACCAAATTGCCCTTGAACTTCCATATCGTGACTTCTTTCATTGATTTGACTTCTCTTGCATACCACTAGCATATAGACCCTAAAAGCATGGTATGTGAAGTTGTTGAGGACGATGTGGGACACATGATGGAGATGTTGGATGCTTGATTCCCGAAATTCGGATAGAGGCCGTCATGTGAGATCGTGAGGTGACGTGCCAAATGTAGCGGCGTACGACATACACAAATGTAACATGTTGGACATGAGAAAAATGTCCTTACACCTTTTATTTTTATAAATAGGTACTAAAACACTTTTTCTCCATTCATCGGGCATCCTGTTAGTCATTAAAATTCTATTAAATAATTTTATAAGCCATGATACTCCATCTTCCCCTACGCACTTCAAAATCTCAATAGGGATACCATCTGGTCCTAAAGTTTTCCCTAGTTTCATCTTTTTTAGAGCAATCCTCACCTCTGTTGTCTTAATTCTGGGAAAAAATATATTTTCTTGAGTCTCCAAGTTCCTCTATATCTAATCTACTCTCATTATCTCCATTTTAATAACCTTTCAAAGTAGTTTTTCCATCTGTCGATAATTTCATCATCTTTGACTAGGACTCTCAAATCATCACTTTTGATACACTTAACGTTATTAAAATATTTTGTTTTTCTGTCCCTAAGTTTAGTAAGCTTAAAAATTCTTTTTTCCCCTTCTTGTGTTCCTAATTTTGTATAAAGATCATCATACGCTTTTAACTTAGCATCTCTTACCACTTTCTTAACTTCTTTTTTAGCCCATTTATATTTCTCAAAATTTTCTTCTTTTCTATTTGTTTATTATGTTTTAAAGCACTCCCTTTTAACTTTTACTATATTTTGTACTTCTTCATCCCACCATCAAGTTTCTTTAGACTGTGGCCCATTGCCTTTTGATTCTCCAAAAATTTCTTTTGATATTCTCCTAATGCATGTGACCATCTTATTCCACATTATGTTAATCTCTTCTTCAGTATTCCATGTTGCTTCATTTAATACTCTATCTTTAAATAGTTCTAATTTCTCTCCTTTTAATTTTCACCACCTAGTTCGTGGGTTAGTCTTCACTTTTTGCACTCGTGATTGATATTTAATATATATATCCAACACCATTAGGCTATGTTGTGAGGTTAAGATCTCTCCCGGGATATCCTTACATTCTTTACGTGTTAATCGGTCTCCTTTCCTAGTAATGAAAAAATCTATTTCGCTCTTATGGTTCCACTTTTATAAGTTATTAAGTGCCAAGCCTCTTTTTAAAACATGTATTTACGAGTACAAAATCACAAGCCATCGCAAAATCTAAGATAGACTCCCCCCCCCCCCCCCCCCCATCGTTCATATCTCTAAAACCATATCCTTATCCTACACGATCTTCTCCTACATGACCATTAAAATTTCCCCTTATATAAATTTTCTCACCTACGGGTATTTCTTAAATTAGTTCATCCGTTTGTTCCCAAAATTGTACTTTAATGTGCACATCTAATCCTACTTGGGGTGCATAAGCACTAACAATATTAATTATGTTTTCACCTAATACCAATTTTACAAGTATAAGTCTATCACATTTCCTAATAATGGTTACAATATCGTCCTTAATGTTCTTATCTACTATTATTCCAATTCCGTTCTTATTTCCACATTTTCCTATATAATATAATTTAAATCCTATATTTTCTATTTCTCTAGCTTTCTCACCGACCCATTTAGTTTCTTGTAAACAAGTTATCTTAACTTTTCTTCTTATCATGGTATCTACTAACTCCATCACTTTTCATGTCATAGTCCATATGTTTCAAGTCGCTAACCTAAGTCTAGTATCCTGGACTAGCTTCTTTATCCGCACACGTCCATCTTGTTGCATGAACCCTTACGTATTTATCGTCACATCCGGGCGCCGATGCGACGCCTCTTACCTATTTTTTGAGACACCCAATAGCAAGTGCAACACATCACTTAAGGGGAATGCCCTAATTAACACGTATATTCATAGGATTTATGTTCATATGGATATGACAAAGTTTTACGCTGGCTATCAGCTACCTAACGCAACCCTCCTCATTTATTTGGGCTTGGAACCAACAGTGTCAAAAAAATAAGAAGTTAAGCATGACACAAGTGGAGTTTCCCTATGTAAGTATATAGGTTTGAATTTAATTTGTCCACATTATTGTTTTGGAAAGGTAAAAATCAATTTCAGGTATACTAAAAACAAATGAAAAGGAATGAGAAGATTAGATGGATATACGGTTAATAGGTTAGTAATACAAAATTATCTATAATTATAAATAATTGTTATATACATTCAAATTTTTATTTTCAAAGCGTATATCATATCCTTTTACATTTTTTTTACTATTACAAAATTTTTGCTCTCTTTACTTAGAATGACATGTTTTAAATTTTTATATAAATTGTTCTATAAAATAGTATTGCACCAAAAGTATAAAATACTCGCGCATCGCGCAGGGTAAAATCTGGTATATATAAAGTTGTAGCCGAAGTTGTAACTTTTACCCTTCATGTGGATGCCATTAATATTTTATTGGGACAATAATTATCAAGTTCTATTCACTTAGTCAATGAGGCAAGAGATCATTTGACTGAGTCTATAGTGCCAATGGTTGATATTAAAATGATAAATACACTCTCAAAATACACCCTCACAACTGTTACGTCGTTTTTTCAAAAATAAAACCATGAAATCTTTAAAAGTCTATAACTTCAAATCTACAAAACCAAAATCTACAAAATTTATATATTTCGAATCTACTCGTCAAGATCCATCAAATAACACCTATATTCTATATTTTTTGACGAAAAAATCGAAACAGGTAAATTTACTGTTTTAGTAAAACCTCCATTTTTTCTGACGAAAACTTTTCTTCTCCAGCTCGTGCTATGGTGCCACTGGCGTGGACCAAAAAAAATAAAGAAATAGACGAAGAGAGAGAAAACAACGAGGAGAGAGAAGCACTCCGACGAGAATTCCGACGACCTCCGGTGAGATTTTTGATGGGCTATTTCTGACAAGTCTCCGATGGAGTGGACAGGGTGTGAGTGGGGGTGGGGGTAGGGGTGGAGATGGGGTTGCTAGAGAGAGAAAGAGTATGAGATTATATGTTTGTTTTTAGATAGAGATTAAATGGGTTTAAAATTGGTGTATGTGAGGGCATATTTATCTAAATATATATAGTTTATAATGAAAAATGACTTCGTGTATTAAAAAAGGTTAAAAAAATTTAATACAACTTTGACTCAATAAAGGAGACTAACATTGAATTATCCTATATTATTATAGCATCAATCCACCCTTTTATATCCATTGTATTGAGTGTCCAACTCCCAAATTTATTCATTGTGCAATCCAAACCTAGAGGCAGGCTCCTGTGCACACTAAGTTTGCACATTACCTTTTAAAAGTGTGCAAACTTAGTGCTGGCGCACACCAATTTTTTTATGTGATATTTAAACATTTCAAGGAACCCATATAAAAAAAATCAGCTCAAAAAAACTTTTTTTGCTATTTTTAAAATATCGGTCAAACTTTCGCAGTTTTTAAAGGGCTTAAAAACTGCAAAAGTTTGACCGATTTTTTAAAAATAGCAAAAAAAGTTTTTTTGAGCTGATTTTTTTTATATGGGTTCCTTGAAATGTTTAAATATCACACAAAAAAAATCAACTCAAAAATAATTTTTTTACTATTTTTAGAAGGTAATGTGCAAACTTAGTGTGCAAACTTAATGTACACAGGAGCCTGCCTCTCCAAACCTAATTTATTTCCTGCCGATTTGTATAGCTCCTACTTATCCTTTTTAAACTGTCCAACGCCCTTTGCAACTCATTGTATTGAGTGAGCAATCCAAACTGTGCATCATTCAAATTTTGGTGAGTTCTTAGGTCCCTTTTGTGTTCTATAATAGTACATAATATTTATAGGGTTTTTCGTGGTTTCATAAATAAATAAACATTTTATCAAAAGTTTTCACTAAAATTTAATAAACAAATTGACCATACTAACCTTTTTTTCTATAGAATTCATGTAATTAACAGTGGGCTATATTTTTATCATTAAATCTATGTGTTCGTTTATCATCAAAGCCACCAAAAATCCACCACAGGCTAAAAGTTGTGGAAAATATTCAGACCTCAGTATCAATTAATCATCAGATTTATTATAATCACAAACACCACGGGCAGTGGTGGAAACAATGATAGAAGGGAGGAAGGAATGCTCATGACCCATGGATGGATCTAGAGGTGGAGAAGGCTATCATGTTCCCCAATTTTTTTAGAAAATTTATTCGAGGGGCATTTAACAAAAAAACTCATAATTTATTTTTTTAAGTAATTTTAGATCAACAGATTATCATAAATAATGTTTAGCCTGTGATAGTGACATTAACACTCAAATAGTGGCATTACCTTTGTATCCCATTGATGTCCGTATACGTATGATATTGTTATTATAGGGACTAAAAATTATTTTGGAAAATATGTTTGAGTAAACATTAAATGAAATATATTTTCAGGGAGTAAATTTAGATTAAACATTTTATTATACAAGTGATTTTTTTATTATATATTTTAAAATGGATCTTTTCAATTTTGTTGTGACCAACAAGATATTTTGGCTCAAATTCAATTATATATATTTTTTGGCACTAGGATCCTTCAACCCTTAATGTATACCTTATATGTTAGAGAATTCACAAACCTAATATGTATACATTACCAAAATTCATGTTTACATTATAAAATTCTACATATAAATTACAAAAAATGACATTCTAAAAAATATTATGCATACACCGAACCGAAGTAAAAATACTTTTTCATCTTATCCTAAACCCAAAGAAACTCATCCACGAGGGAATAAATAAAAAAACTCATTAAATGTATGGAGGATCCCCTTATAAAGTATATTTTTAAAGTTAAGAACCATCTTCCACACTGAAAATACAAATTACTAGGTAATTACTTGATAAATCTATACAAATTTATAAGTTCATCAATATTAGCTGTGTGGTATCAATTTTATCCACATATCATCGCAATACGATGATATTCTTAGCAATAGGATCATATTCTTGTAAGCAATATGCTTACTTTGTTTCAAATTAACCGTCACTAATTCAAAGTAACATTAATTTTATTTTGTCAAACTCACTAACTAAAATTATGAATATCTTTTAATGAAGGTCATTCACATAAATCAATGTGCTCTCACATATATTGTTTAGGCGGACAACTTTATAATCCCACCTAGTTTATATATAATCTTTTGTAATATAACTATTAATTTGTGAGGAACTATATGAGAAAGAAAAAATAATAATTAGAATACAAATTTGCTATACCTTTATTTTTCTATTAATCAGAAACTAAAATTTAATTAAGTAAATTTGGTTACCGCATATGCTCTCGTGTCCAAGGTTTAAGCAAAGGTTTTAAGTCCACGTCAAGATGCTGAGTTTTGGTTGCTGTCTCTACTTATGATGGATTGAGCTAAGCTTGTTGATGTCTCTCCCCGTTTGCCATCGGCATGGTCAGTTGGGCTCTCTCCCTCTCTGATTCCTAATTAATAGACTCACTTGTACGATAATTTAACAAAACTTATATCAACTCGCACCATAGTCACGAGGCAAGCAATACATGAAATATATATATATATATATATATATATATATATATATATATATAACGTGAAGTAATCCAGAACCCACCCACATGATATTCTAAATATATATGCGGCCTGTTGTCACGCGACATCACGTGATCCTCTGTTCTTTCTCATTTAAAACCTTTTCTCACTTTTGAAAAAGGGTTGATGATTTTGTGGGTATTGGACCACCATGTCATATGCTCACTCAGTTTCTTGAAAATATAATTGTTTACTCTTGCCATTCTAAAATATGAAAAATGCCAACATATACATATATCTATATGCATACCATTGAAATATCTCCATGATCTGATATAATGATTGGTGTGGTGTTGAGGTACTGTTGTCCATGGACGCTTTTAAGTTACATAGATAATATGGTGTAACAGATCTGGTCGTGACACTGATACTTATTCTGCACAAATATAGATCTAGATCCATTCTAACTTCGAATCTAGACAATGAGAGTCATGTACTCTGCTTATATATATTCACTCGTACACATAAATAAGCATGGAGGTAGGTAATCCTCGACTCTTTTTCAATTATTCTGTTACGGATATGGCATTATTCAACCCCGAGAGTTCAAATCCTGTGAGCCAGCCAGTCCCTCTAATTGTAGGGAGAAAGAACAAAATATACTTGATTGGGGTGACAATAACTAACACATAAAATTCATCGGAAATTAATACGATATTTTGTATTCGTGTCATGTCTTTTTAATAAGAAGTTGTGTCATGTCGTGCTTGTTTTAAAATTATGAGTCGTGTTATTATATTTTTAATAAAAAGTTGTGTCATGTCGTGCTTGTTTTAAAATTATGAGTCGTGTTATCATATTTTGTCGTGTTAATGATGTTCTGTTCGGACTTCGTGTTTATTTATTTTTAATTTAGTTTAAAATTTATTAAAACATATTAATCGTGTTGTGCCGTATTCTATTCGAATTGTGTTGGAATCAGATAAAAAAAATACAAAATCGTATTGTGTCGCGTTCATGTTCAAAATACCCTTATCGTGTCGTGTGGATCCGCATTTCGACTCAAAAATTCGAATTGATACCCCTACTTCTAGATCTCAACTCAAAACACCATAAATTTTCATTGGCAGTGTGTTTAAGGTTTTATATTTCTATTAAAGTTCATTGAATTGTAATTTGTTTTAAACAGTGTTACACTCGATAAAATAAAATATCATGTATCAAGCTGTTTCTTTCTGAATTTAAACCACTGTCGACCCCGAGTACAAAAAATAGGCTGCTGCTTGACGTTATGCTAGTCTCACATGTCTAAGGATACGAGAAAAGATATATGTCCTGTCGGTTTGTACCGCCTAGCGATCGCAATGCCTCTTCTTTTTCTTTTCTTTTTTTCAAGTTTTTTACTGTTTTGCTTTTAACTTTTAATATAAAAACAGTTTTTATATTTAAAAAAAACAATTTTATATTAAAAAAAACAGTTCTTTATTTTAAAAAAACTGTTTTTTCAATTAATATAAAAAAATAATTTTTTAATTAAAATCAAACATTTTTTTTATTAAAATTAAAATTAAAAAATATTTTTCATAATATCACGATTAATTAGTGCCGCTGGTAAAAATATCGCCATTGATTAGTGTTGTTGGTGCCGACGCACATTTCAGGACCCACATCATTTGTTTAATGCGGGCCGTGCCAGCGGCACTAATTAATCGCGATATTTTTTCAATAAAATATTGCGATTAATTAGTGCCATTGGCGGGAACCCACATTCTCGGACCACATCATTTTTTGAATGTGAGTCCGCACCAACGGAACTAATTAATCGCGATATTTTTTTCATAATATATCGCGATTAATTAGTGCCGCTGGCGCGGATCCACATTCTCGGATCCACATCATTTGTTGAATGTGGGTCCGCGCCAGCTGCACTAATTAATCACGATATTTTATGAATTTTTTTTTTGAATTAATTAGTGTCGCTGACGCGAGCTCACGTTCCTGGACCGACATCATTTATTGAATATGGGTCCGCGCTAGCGACATTAATCAATCGATAATCTAAGACATCAAATTAAACATTTTTTTTATTAAAATTACAAAATATATTTTTTAATTAAAAAAAAACTGTTTTATAGCTTTTTTTATTAGTAAATATAGTTTCTTTTTATTTATAAAAAAAGTATGTATTTTTTTAATTTTTATAAAAAAAGCGGTTTAATTTTAATAAGAAAAAAAAACTTTTTTATATTAATAAATTTTTTTAAATATATATCAATCGTTAAAAACAAAATAATAAGAAACTTAAAAAAAAAACAGAAAAGAAGCCAAATGCGGTCTGTAGGCGGTACCTCTAGAACGATTCCTAAGGATAGAAACCTGTTAAACTAATGTCCTAACAAAGCCTTGACTAAAACCTACAGCATGAGTTGTATCAATCTTAATTATCTCACATCTGTATAACCATTCATCGCCACATTAAATTTCAACTAAAAATGCATTAACCTATAATATAATGCCTTGGACCAATACCGCTATGTAATTCGGGTTAGTCGTGTTGTTTTCGAGTCGCGTTGATTTTTATTTGAGTATAAGTTTTGAGTACTCTTAAATCTATACAAGTTAATCGTGTCAAATTCGGATCATTTCGAGTTATTACCATAAACGGGTTATCGTGTAAAAAATTGTCAGCGCTAGCTATATCCAATAGTCTATGAAATTAACATATGTTGACGGACAGAACAAAAATTCTCTCTCCGTGTAAGTGACCCACTACAAATCTCTTGACATGTTACTGCAATCCCAAGGGCGTGTTTGGTTCTCTATTCAAAAAATTCGATTTAAACACTGTTTTTAAATAGAGTTTTAAAATTCAGTTTTTTGTGTTTATAATTATTGATGTGCGTTTGGTAAAGTTGTTTTTAAATACAGTTTTTTGAAAATTTGACAAAATTGACAAATATGTATATTTATATCATACATATGCGTGTGTGTGTGTGTGTGTATATATATATATATATATATGTATGTACATATAATCGTATATAAAACTTTCATACATACATGATACATGAATGTATACATACATACATACATACATCATAAATTATATACATGTACATTTAATAACATGTATTTTTAGATATATTTAATGAGGTATGTTGTGGAGTATATATATATATATATATATATATATATATATATATATACATATATATATATATAAAACTTTCATACATACATCATAAATTATATACACGTACATTTAATATCATGTATTTTTAGGTATATTTAATGAGGTATGTTAGGGAGTTTAACTCTCTCTCTCTCTCTCTCTCTCTCTCTCTCTCTCTCTCTCTCTCTCTCTCTCTATATATATATATATATATATATATATATATATATATATATATATATATATATATATATATATATATATATATATATATATATATATATTTATAATGATGTCGCATATCTAATTCACTATAAAATTATATACATATATGAATTGATAATATTTTTTAATACATATGTACTATATGTATATTTTATATTATTCCATACATTAATAATATATGTATAAAACTATATATAAGTATCATGTATCTATTGATAATATTATTTAACTTTATATTATTCACTGTTCTAAAAAACCCGCCTAGGCTCCGCCTAGGCACGCCTAGGCTTGAGGCTTGGGAGAAACGCCCCGCCTTAAGATTTTGACGCCTTATGCTTGGTAAAACCCTTAAGGCATACTTTTTCTCTAAAAAAAACAATGCTTTAGCGAAATGATATCGCCTTTTAAAGATTTTTTTGCAAACCGGACCATTATCTCATCCAAAATAATCAAATAGTATTTTTATTTGCAAATATTCATACATATTTTTATGATATGTACAATTTTAGTATTTTAATAGCCTTGTTATGGTTAAAAAATATTAAAATATATTAAAAATACCTAAACGCCTTTTCACGCCTTTTTACGCCAAGGCCCGCCTAGGCTTCTGAGGCTTAAGGCTTGGCCTCCACGCCTCGATCACGCCCCGCGTTTTTTAGAACCTTGATATTATTCCATACGTAATTTTGTGTATATGTACATATATATTTTTTATTTATAAGAATTACACACATTAATGTATTATGTATGTATATTATATATTATGGTATAATTGCTTTAAAATATTAAGAATGAATAATTCTGAGTTGAAAAATAAAAAAAACAGATGTTATAAAACACCCAAAATCTATTTTCTGAAAAACTTGATTATAACACAAGAATATTATAATTCTGTGTTTAAAAACAGGTTGCCAAACGAAGATTTTTATCAGAATTGTATTTAAACACAGAAAACAGAATTATAGTTGCAAACCAAACAGCCCCAAATATCGGAGGACGCGGTTTTTAAAGAAACTTTTGGCTCCCTTTGGTTCTAGGCACAGCCAGGACATCCGGATGAACTATTTTAATGGTGATTTTATCAAATAATTACTTAAAAATAATTAAATATTATTTTAATTGATGATTATCTAAATACCTAATAATTAATATTATAAACTTATATAATAATTCACTTTTTAGTTTTATTTTCGCACAAGTGGCCTCTTGTTTAAGGTATGTTGGTAATTATTTTGGAATGGTCTAGCTAATTATTTTAAGTTGGTTAATACTATTAAATTAAATTTTGCAGATTTGGATCTGGGCTACAGCCTAGTGTAGCCAGCTCTTGGTTCTGCCCCTCGTTCAGAGTGAAAATGGTAAAATATTTTTTCACATATATAAAACTAAATTATTGTCGGTTTGAAATTGTGAATAAGTATACATTCTAAAATTATAAGACTTTAAACAAAAACAGTATACAAAATTTAACTCTAAATAAGTGAAATTATATTTCACCATTTTACTTTTCACCTCGGTAAAAAATATTTTACCCCGAACCAAATAGACCCTTAGGTAATTTGGTGCAATATACAAATGGATTTCATACGTCATTTGAGGCGAAAACAAGTCGGAGCATGCTTTAACCACAAGGATATTAATGTCACATACTTATTTGCTCAAATCCATTAAGGAGTGAAATAAAATAAGCTCAAAGTATTCTCCTTGAAATGTTAAAGTGTGCTGAGGGTGACATTTTAACTGTTCGTCCCCATAAAAAGATTACTAAGAATTGTGAAAGGTTAATATAAACCTAAATAGCACTCTTGGGTTTCCCCCGACACTCCCCTTTTATGGAATGGAGAGGGCTTTAATGCATGTGGGTTTGTGGGTACACACATCGTCCCCACTAGATCCAAACCAGCTCGCCTTGGGGCAGCTGAGGGCGACATTTAAACTGTTCGGCCCCATATAAAGATAACTAAGAATGTGAAAGGTTAATATAAACCTAAATAGCACTCTTGGGTTTCCACCGGCACTCCCCTTTTATCGAAGGGAGAGGGCTTTAATGCATGTGGGTTTGTGGGTACACACATTGTCCCCACCGATCCGAACCAGCTCGCCTTAGTGATCGAGGGTGAAAAGTAGCGTCGCGTCAAAACGCTAATCGTTGTTTTATGTTCAGTGCGTCAATACAAAAATCTAAATTACGACTACACTCAACGGGTGAGTATAGCGATAAGTCAGGTATCGAAAATCCACAGAGACGAGTTGCTAGGATTTATTCGGTTTAATACTCCAGAAATAAAAGTATAAAAGATGACTATACACAAAAAGGAAAAGATGCAAAAAAGGGAAATGATTAATCTAGGCGAGTGTATTTAAACTAGATTAACAAAGCGAGTAAAAACTATAGGTTGCGTCGAATATCCCTCACCCGAGTTAATTAGTATAAAATGCTTACCGTTAACGAGTTATTACGAATGCGCCTCGTTTCGGCAGTTAATTAAATCAAGGGTTGTCACGCCCCTAAATTCGCATAAAAGCCTAATAAGATTTTGGCGTCAACAAATACCCCGGAAATTACGCACGCAAGGTCATAAGAACGGAGCATACATGTTATGCCCCCGTCAAATCTCTTAGGCATAATAACTAGGACAACGCACCCGAAATAGACCCGTAAAATCCATCACCAAACCAAAGCAACATGTCAACCCGAAATGAGTTCAATCCGACACAACCTAGACTAACTTAGCTAGAAAGCATATTAAAAACGCGGTAAATGAAAGCGGTAAATAAAGGCAATAAATCTACACTAGAAAGCACGGAAAGAAAACAAGTAAACCTAATTATGAAAGCATGTAAACTAAATGAGAAAGCAAGAAAATAAGGAAAACAAACTATATTAATGGAGAGAGTAAAGAAAATTATAACTTACAAACCCATACGGGTGTCAACCAAATGAGGAAGAAGAAAGAGCTCTCAAAACCCTCAAACCCTAACTTAAAACCTAAAATGAATTATATCTGAATATTACAACAAAAATCCTTTATATAGTAAGTTGGAAAAGAAATAAAGGAAAAAGAAAAGAAAAGGAAAAGAGCAACAAATATCTGGTGACCGGGGTCGATCGGTCGAAAGGGCTCGGTCGAACGGTCGTAGGGGCACGATGGACCGCGCCTTCAAGTTAAAGCCCACTGTCTCCTTTTCACGGCAAAAGTTCAAACCGCGGTCGACCACCAATACTCTGTTTCTCAGCCTTGTTTGGTCCATGAAGAGGGGCGAAAGGTTGATTATGGAAATGACCATATCTTCTTCATCCAAACTCCAAAAGACGCACAATTTGCGATCACGCGATGCTAACTCAATAAACTATGCATTCGTGGAATTTTAATGAGATGGAAAAGAAATGTGAATTGACTAAAATGCCCTTCAAGTAGCGTCCGACGACGAAACTTCTCCGAAATGCAACGGATCCTCACTTTTAGCATTCCAATACCTACAAAAGCACAATTAACCCCTGGAAAGCATGTATATATCCAAATCCAAGGTTGTCTGGTTAATGATCATAAATATAGGCATTAAGGACCGTAAAAGTGCTAGAATGCATAGAGATATAGGGAGAAAATATGCAATATTCGATACGAATCACACCCCCTAACTTAGACATTGCTAGTCCCTAGTAATGAAAGAAACAAATCTAGTCCATAAAGGGCAATATAAGAAATATACATGCATCAAAATATAAATGCCACTTTCGTAGGGTGTACGATTGCATTTAGCATATGCAATAAGCTGCTAAACCCCTAGGTTACCCTAGTGGACGAGTGTCGTCTCGTGAGGGTTTTCAGGGATGAAACCCACAAACATCATATGGTTTCCTCAAAATATGCCCAACTCAACATGCGACGAGCCCAACAACAACGAAAAAGATTTCATACGCATTATTAGCACAATGAACGAATTCAAACAAAGGTCCGAATCATTAACATTATATAATGCACCTCATAGAATTAAAACCTTAAAATGTGGGAGGGGAGTGAGCACATGCAAAGTGTGATTTGACAAAAACTTATATAAACCAGATAAACATAAAGGAAAGCATAAATTCAATCCTCATGGGCATTACACTCATCATGTGAATGCACTCGAAATAGGGAGATAACACACGGAACATGCGTGCATAAAGAGTAAATGTAAATGGAAACTAGGCTAAACACATGTCATAGTTGAAGAACGCTATATATGAAATTAAAAATTATAATCTCAATTAAAGATACCGCTCATTAAGGAGGCGAAATGTATTTTCACAGATTATCAAAACTATTTAAACCTTTGAATTACATCTACTTAAGATCACATAAGACCTTAATAGGGTTATGATGTAGGCTACGCTAGGGTATGAAATGAAAGGAATGTATATACGGATTCAAAGTGTTCGGAAATAAAAAGTCGGGATAATGGAAAAATGCGAGCAATATCACAAATTGGAAAAACAAGTTCCAAACAAGCATTGGATATAACAATTGGAGAGTAATCAAAGCTTATTGAACTATATACACAACATTATAAACTTTCTCTTTCTCTTTCTTTTCTTCTTTTTCTCATGTTTTCTTTTGTTTTTCACTTATATTTTTCATCTCTTTTTTCGCATCCCTTTTCTTTACTTTTCACACTCTCATATGCCTAAATTGCAATCGCAACACAACATCATTAAATCCCAAGCAACATTCCAAACAAAGGAATGGAAGTTAATATGTATGGTTTATAACTCCAATATGGAGTTGGTTATAGGATTGGGGTTATGAAACGAAAGGCTAATATTAAGGCTCAAAGGGGTTGACAAGGGGAAACTTTTAAGGTGAGGTCAAGGCTAATATGGGTGATATAACAAAGATTTCCTATGACCATTTCATAAAGTTTACGCAATTATCGAGTCAAAACAATACTTTGAAAATCATGCTCAAGTAATGCATTTCATATATGAACTCAATTAATGAATGATCAGATGAAAGAATAGTGAGATTACCAATGAATTCAACGTTTTCAAAGAGGAAATAATAGTGCATACACTCACAAACGACGAAAGGTACAAAGCTTATTCGGTGTAAGCATATACAATGCAACAAAAGATTACCGAGTTTTAAAAATCTTAAACCAAATCAATAAAGCAAGAAAAGCGCATGTGCTCATGAGATTAAAATTTAATTCATGAAGTTATTCACAATATCAATAATTGAGGATTAAAGTCTAATAACTTCTAAAATTGAGAAAATGCATCATTGAGTTGTCTATTGGATCGTGCAATTATTAAAATTTATCATCAGAAACAAAGGCAAAATGCCCAATAAAGGAGAAAAAAGAAAGAACATATTTTTGAAATTTTTGAATTTTTCTAAGAAATGCATACTAAGTAACTAGCATGTGAGCAAAAACATGGACTAAATAAAGAAATGGATAGAATATCTCACACCCCCTAACTTAAAACTTGACATTGTCCTCAATGTGAATTAAGAACCAAGTTAAAGAGAGGAAAAGAGCGATATTATCCAAAATTGGAGCGATCCCCATAAGAACAAGTCCAAAGAATCTACAAAACAAGTTAGTACCGAGAATAGCAAAAATAAATAACAAAAAGTTAACTAATTACACTAGACTAAATTAAAAAGGAAAGAAAAACAAAGAAAGAAATAATAAAAAGCTAACTATATACAACCTACTATTTAGGCTTCACACTAACTGTACACTAGAAGTCTAAATAGCTGAGGGTCCACCGTGAAAACGATTTAACTTTGGAGGATAACCGGTGTACCCTCACTCTCAAGGATGCCCTCAGAAAAATATGAATTGTTTTGAAAAATGAAAGGCATGTGTAAGGCGGAAGAAAGGAACCATCGTCAATTAAAAGTTTTGGAGGGACGATGGGGGATTTGGATTGAAAGGGTGACAAAAATATGCGGGGACCGAGAAAAGAAGAATATCCTTCCAAGGATTTTGAAATTCAAATGGGAGGCGGCGCACATGAAGGCAAAGATGCGATCGTAGAAGGTGACTCGAGAAAGTATTCCTCGCCGACGAAAATGTTTAACACATTAAAACCGATTCATCGGGCACTTGTGACGGTGTGATAAAAGATAATGAAAATAGGGAGGAAAGAAATTCAAACTCAAGAGATGAGTCATCATCGCTTGAAGATTGAGTTTCAAAAGAAATAATATCATTTTCAATGAAATGTTCTTCTTTGGAGACCAAAGAAGAAATCATTTCATTGCAAATAGATATTACGTCATTTTCATCCTCACTTTCAATATCTATTACGCAATGGGCAAAGTCGACAATGATTTGTTCCAAAGTAGGCACAAAGTCCTCATTTGGTTCAAAACATTCCTCGAATTCAAAAGTCTCAAAAGAAAAATCGTTGTCGGATTCAAATAGTAAATCTAATTCATGTTCCCACAAAAGATTTTCTTCCCGATAACGATTTTCTATTTTCTCATTCTCAAGCATACGCAAGCCCTCGCCAAAAGTCATAGGCCGAGGCGCGGATTCTTGAAAATGGGAACTTTGAAAATTACCATCGGACTTAAACTCATTATTATAGGAATTTTAAAAACTATTGCAATTCATTTTAAAATGCCTATTATAAAGAATTCGAGGCCTAAAATCATTATCATCATCATCAAAATTCTAATAACCCAAGTTTTGACTTTCGTTATACTCACCCAAAGTCCTTTTTGAAATTGTAAATTTTTGGGACTTTAAGTATTGACCGAAAGTCATAGGATTACGGGCATTTTGAGAATTATAACAATGATTACCAAAAGAATTGGAATAAGACATGCTTACCCCAAAATGGCTCGAAGTGGCGAATTCCACAAAGTATATGCACACGGGAAATTCAAACGTTTCTTGGCGCTCAAATGTAGAAGTCCTACAAAAATGTTAGGCAAATAATACAAATAGAAAAAAATACTACGAAATACTAAATCAAATAAATTCTAAAACAAACTCATCCCCGACAATGGCGCCATTTTGATCGAGGGTGAAAAGTAGCGTCGCGTAAAAACGTTAATCGTTTTTTCTATTCACCGCCTCAATACAAAAACCTAAATTACGACTACACTCAACGGGTGAGTATGACGGTAAGTCGGGTATCGAAAATCCACAGAGATGAGTTTCTAGGATTTATTTGATTTAATACTCCAGAAATAAAAGTGTAAAAGATATACATAAAAAGAAAAAGATGCAACAAAGGAAAATGATTAATCTAGGCAAGTGTATTTAAACTAGATTAACAAAGCGAGTAAAAACTATAGATTGCGTTGAATATCCCTCATCTGAGTTAATTAGTATAAAATGGTTACATGGCTTGACGAGTTCTTACGAATGTGTCTCGTTTCGACAGTTAATTAAATCAATGGTTTCCACGCCCCTAAATTCTCATAAAAGCCTAATAAGACTTTGGCGTCAACAAATACCCCAAAAATTACGCACGTAAGGTCCTAAGCACGGAGCATACATAATATGCCCCGTTAAATCTCCTAGGCGTAATAACTAGGACAACACACCCGAAATAGACCCGTAAACTCCATCACCAAAGAAAAGCAACATGTCAACTCGAAATGAGTTCAATCCGACACAACCTAGACTAACTTAGCTAGAAAGTATGTTAAAAATGCAATAAATGAAAGAAGTAAATAGACGCAATAAATCTACATAAGAAAGCACGGAAAGAAAGCAAGTAAACCTAATTATGAAAGCATGTAAATTAAAGCATGTAAACTAAATTAGAAAGCAAGAAAATAAGGAAAACAAACTATATTAATGGAGAGGGTAAAGAAAAGTACAACTTACAAACCCAAATGGGTGTCAACCAAATGAGAAAGAAGAAAGATCTCTCAAAACCCTCTAACCTAAAACCTAAAATGAATTATATCTGAATATTAAAACAAAAATCCTGTATATAGTAAGTTGGAAAAGAAGTAAAGGAAAAAGAAAAGAAAAGGAAAAGAGCAACATATATCTGGTGACCGCGGTCGATCGGTCATAGGGGCGCAGTCGATCGCATCTTCAAGTTAAAGCCCACTGTCTCTTTTTCATGGAAAAACATCAAACCGTGGTCGACCGGTACTATGTTTCTCAGCCTTGTTTGGTCCATGAAGAGTGGGAAAAGGTTGATTACGGAAACGCCCATATCTTCTTCATCCAAACTCCAAACGACGCACCGTTTACGGTCACGCGACACTAACTCAATGAGCTACGCATCTGTGGAATTTCCATGAGATGGAGAAAAAAATGTGAATTGACTAAAATGCACTTGAATTAGCATCCAACAATGAAACTTCGCCAAAATGCAACGGGTCCTCACTTTTAGCATTCCAATACCTACAAAAGCACAATTAACTCCTGAAAAGCATGTATATCTCCAAATCCAAGGTTTTCTGGTTAATGATCATAAATATAGGCATTAAGGACCATGAAAGTGCTAGAATGTATAGAGATATAGGTCAGAAATATGCAATATTCGACACGAATCACTTGGGCTCATAATAGTAGTAGTCATTTTAGAGAATTGCTTTTTTGCTAAATGCAACCTTATTTTTTCTTACAATATTTATGTAAGTTCTTAACCGTGCTAAAGTTTTATGTCAATTAGAAACATTTTGAAAAGTCATTGTTATCGTAATGAATATGTATGCGCACGTTGGTTGGCCTGAAAGGTACTATTTCGGTGGAGATATTTGTTTTCATGAGCCTTTCAACTTCCTTATTTCATTTCGATTCATTCAATTTTTATATTCCTTCCAATCATATTTCGCTGGAGAGAATGTTTCCATTGTTGGATCTATCGGTTCTTGGTATTGTGGTGTTGTAAGAGTAATCACGATGTTGTTTTATCCAGGGATAATGATGTTCTCTATTTTGGAAGAGGACGAAATAGTCCAAAAGAAAATGCACGAAGTCCCAAGGCTTGATTATAATTTACAAGTTTTCAAATGCTAAACGTCTCGACATCATACATCATAAAGAAAATTAACTATTGTATGAAGTACTATCTTTACAAAATAACTCAATAAAAGCTACTTATGCCTTAGACCTCTAATATATCTACACTAGGGGTGTTCGCGATCCGATTTTTAGTAATTTTAAGGACCGAACCAATTGAACCGCTCCTAAAAAAAGGGACCAAGATTAGACCGATTAAATCAATTTCTCGAGCTTAGTAGGTTTGGTTTTTGGTATGGTCGATTCGGTCTAACTTTCTCAGCAACTAAATAGGATTAATAGAAGAAACCCAACTCAATAATGAAATGATTCACCCAATAAATCCCAACTAAAGAAATCAAAAGAAAGAAAAAATAGTAGAGTTAATGATTTGATATGAACTGTTAAATATATATAGCTAACAAACCTAACTTGATAGTTTTTTCATGCCTAAAAGTGCTAATTTGATATCTGTCAAACTTGTAAAAGAAGCTATTGCTATATTTCTTTTTTATTTATTTGAAGTTTCCCTAAAACTGATATTTTCCTTTAGTCTTCTTTCCTTTTCTATTTCATGTCACTAATTAAAAAGGAATGTTAAATTTGTCAGTTTACAGTAAATTCTTATTCAAAAATAAATACATACAAGCATGTGATGACTACTGCGTAAACTAAAACTAATATAAAATTATTTTGCGTCAAATTCTTATATGATGCGGTCATATTGTTTTAATGAGTAGTTTGAGAAAAAATGGCATACTATATAATATAATAACAGATCCTAACTACACGATCAATTGGTGTAATTCTTATAGAAATAAAAAATCAATCGATTAGAAAAAGAAAAGAAAAAAGAACTAAACACAAATCATTTTCACACTCAAAAGAACTAAAAACAAATCAATTGATTTGAAATATCACCTAGCTAAAGCAGAACTGATGAAGAATATGGCGGAGATGTGAACAGACTGGTAGAGATATGAGCGGAGAAGATAATTGAGGCATCCGCTCTTCTTTCATTACTACTCGTGAAACTTTTTTTTATTTTGTCTTTGTGTTTATTTATTGTGTGTGAGTCTTGTCAGATGAGAGAAGCCGAATGGAACTTTAGTTTTTTTTTTTTTAATTTTGGACGAGCCTACCCTTCCTTGCTTCCTTCAAAGTTTTTATAATGTATAAACATAATTAAATATAAAATATATATATTAATATGTAACCGGTGCAGGTCGGTCTAGATCGGTTTTTAATGAGAAGGACCGAACCAGCTAGACCGGTTTGACAAAAACAATATGGACTGGACCGATGAAAAAAAAATCGATAAAAATAGGGCGGTCTGGTTTTGTCCACCGATCCAATCGATTTTCTGAACACCCCTAATCTACACGGTCTCTCCACTCCAACATCCACAATTTTAAGTTAGTTTAATAATAGTGTTCATGATAACTTAAATGAATCTAATACGGTTTATGATAAATCAAATGAATCTGCAAGACCATATCCTGAGCATTAGGCAAATTTATTGAAGAAAAATGACCCAATGTTACTTTGCTTAACCATTTTTACGATGATGCTCCAAGGCATTTGGGATATAGGACCTTCCCGTGACATTCCAAGTGTCTTGGAAAATTAACATGCTTGGCAATTGGTATGTTGTGCCAAGGTGTAGTATAAATATCCTAGATTTGCAATTGGGCGGTATTTCAACAACCGCCCAACCTTCTCTCTAAAATATTCACCCCAAATTCTCTCTAAAAGTAGTCATATTGAACTCATACTCTTCCATAGAGTGTGCTAAGAGGTTCATATGAAAATACACATCGATTTCATGGTGTGTCATCCTCATGAGAAGCTCAACGGGCGATGACATATTTTTAATTTATATGGGAGACAATAGTATGCATGCTCCTTCTTTCACCCAGTCGCTGGAGATGCACTGATATGATTATCGCTAATAAGATGCTTATCAATTAATTCCTTGAAATATTATTTTTGTTTCATTTTTTATAATAAATAAAATGTTTAAACATCTATTGAAATTATGAATTTCCTATTAATTAATGTCTTAATTGATTTAATTATTATATTTATTTTAATTTATATTATATGAAAAATATTTTAAGTAATTAATTAGATTATGGAAGTCATTTTAATTAAAATAAATAATTAATTAAATATGTAGAAAATTCATAACACAAAAGTGTGTTGTACCATTAAGTTGATTAATAAGTGGTGGGTGTTTATGGATTGGGCTAAGAATGGATGGGTTGTTATTATGGAGATGATATTGTAAAAAAAAGTATTTTCAAGTACAAAGATTTTGTATAAAAACAATCCAATTGATTTATGACAACATTTCACAATCTTCTCTCTAATGTCCTTAAGATGAAGAAAAGCACTTAAAACATGATGACACCTATCTCCAGGATTGTATTAACCAAGAAATCATTACCATAAGAGAACTATCACCTTAAGAAGATAAAAGAGAATGCATAATTTAAGTCACCGAGAACATTCAAAGACCTCTCCCCACCAAAGAAAGATTATGATTCACAATAATGTATGGCATGCAATTCTACCAAGTATCAAGCAAGACATGCAAAGAAAAAAGCAAACACCTAACCTAGATAAAGTCAGGCATTTATAATCATATCATCAACACATGTTCAAGTCATGAGTTCATTCCTTTAAAGAATTTCACAACCCTATAAAAAAGACCAAGATTCATGAATACTCAGCACATTCAAAGTATCACTTATTGCATGATAGGTTCAATTAGTCAAAACAGTGCATTTTTATTCCAAGCATCTCACCTTCAAATAATGAACTTCATCCCATCAAACCATGCATGACTAAAATAAATCAAAGCACATAATCATTATAATGAACCAAAAGAAGAATTATAAGTTCCATGTGGCCAAATGAAGTGATAAGACTCTAGAAAACCCTCTAAGTCATCAAACCAAACATGATAAATCTCAATCAAAGATCATGACCATCAAAATTAACTAGAAGAAGAATCATAAGTTCTATGTAGTCAAATGAAATGATATAACTCCAGAAAACCCTCTAAACGCATTGAGTGATTAGGAAATAATTGTGATAGTGTAAATGAACTTGTATGATCACATCCCTACTTAAACTAACCAACAAAACATTCTCCAAGCCCAGAATAAGCCCAAAATATCCAGAACATCAAGTCGTACACTTTAAGTTGAATAAAAATGGACTTTAAGTCAGCTTAAACTGCCTAAATTCCTCATTTCGTAAAGAATGAAGGCTTTGTGAAATTTTAAAAATGGGTTTGGGACTTTAAGCCAACTCAAACTACTTTAAGTCCACTCAAAGTGCCTAGGTGGCTCAAAATCTCAAGTATTAGATTTTAAAATTAAAATTCAAAAATCTTCAAAATTTACCAAAGTAAACTTCAAAAAGTAACTTCTAAGAAAGCCTATAGAATTACCCTTTGGGTTCCTTCTTTAAACACACAATGTTTCTATATCATATTACAAATATAAAAGTTCCATCACGTAGCTTATTTCCCTCATACTTGATCTTTCTAGAGAGAGAAACCATGTTCCATTTCTAAAGGTGTGATATTTAGACACAAAATCTACATTGAAGCAAAGCTTCAGAACTCAAACCCCGTCCGAGTAAAGTTCCAACCCCAAATCATTATAGAGCCAAGATATAAAATCTAAATACCATTTATTTTAAGAATAAAAAATATACTCTTGGGTTTCTAGATAGAGAAACCAAGATCTATTTTCAAGATGTGATTTCAAACCCCCAAAATCCATTGAATCAAAACGCTAATCAAAAACCCATTTGAGCCAAAGTTTTAAACTCAACCCCTTCTTTAGGCAACTTATTAACCCAATACCCACTTGTGCTATATAATTAAACAAAAATCCATTTAAGAATTATACTTGTGATTGCTACATAGTTTACATTTATAGAGATAGGTAGAGAGAGAGAGAGAGAGAGAGAGATTAAACCCATTTCATCAAAGTTTCTTTTTGAGAGGCATTATTTTTCATTTTAGTTACATAACTTATTATTAATACTTACAGTTGAACTTCATTTTATCTTCACGGATGGTAGTGTCGTTATTACGGGGAGTTAAGACGTTATAAGACCTTGGGCTCTTTCTTGTTTCTTTTTGGCAAAGATAGGTATAGTTATGTTGTTGGTTACAGTTGCAAGATGTTATAATTCCTTGTGAGGTTTCGGTTCCTCCTTAGTGAACCAGAGATAGTCATGTTTCTCGAGTACCATCTCAACCGTGGATGTAGGCAAAGTCGAGCCATGCCAAAATATCGGATTGTAAAGTTTCTCTTAAACCCACTTTATTAACTACATATATTTTTGGTTTGATTAATTTCTTGTAGTTCGATTGATTTCATAATGGAACTAATCTTAATATAAAGTGTAAAAAGTTTTGAAATTGCCATTAATATCATAAATATCCAATTTACGCCCTTCTTTAATATATTTCTGGGCCAACAATTGGTATTTGATAGTTCATATATACTTATTTTGAGTATAACAATCTAAAAAACAATGACAAGTATTTCGAAAATGATTTTGAAAAGAAATTACCTTACCATTTTTACATAAAGGCATTGCAAGTTATGGAGAATTAGAATATCTCTTATTATTCAATTTGTTAATTACTACTTATGGAAAGTGGTTAGTGATAAAAACTCACCCCTTTTATTTATATTAAGTGTTCCAAAGGAGAACAAACTAAATCTTGAATCTTTGCATATTTTACGCTCTTTTCGAGATAGTGATGTTTCACGAAAGGTGTCTGAGAGACGCAAATAGTTGTGCTGGGGTTATATCACTAGATTCCTATCTTAATTTCAATTAAAATTAAACCAAGAGAACAATTAATAGTTTTTAATTCAAGCATTTATTAAACTAATGTTGTGTAAATTATTAGTCCAATTTTATCATGAATAAGCTTACATACAACTGATTATGCGAGAGAAAAATAAACCAATCACACAACATCGCGATATACGAGAAAAGTCACAAAGAAAAAAACCTTGAACGACCAAGCCTATGCAATGTCCACTATGATCTAGGATTTCAGACGAAGACGACAAATTAATTACTCACGACTTGACACCTTCAAGTCAGATGCACTCTGAATCACTTCTTGAACCTTATTCATAGCTATACCGCAAGAATATAGCCACATACCACAATTTGTTCCTCACACATCTTAGTGTCCATCTATCTCTGATTAGAAACCATCATCGTAGCCACACAGAATCTACCGTGCCAAATAATCTCTCTCTTTGGAGTAGAGTGGAAAAACTTGGTGATCAATGCATCAGATCTCAAACAAGCATACTATGTAGATTCTTGGATCTCAAGACCAGGTTGTAAACAGGGTTCTTTGAGACTTAGGTTTTTCTTTACAAAATATTTTTTGAAAACTCTATCCTTCAAATAACTTGTTGTTCCCTTAATTATATAGAAAAACATGAAAAAGGTGATGGCACGTAAAATGAGGTAGCTCGTTCAAACAAAAATAGGATTTCATTCAAATGAGATAGACCCTGTCATTTGAATAAAGAAAACTCGTCTGAACGAGATACCTAAACTCGTTTGAACTGGGATTAAACGACCTTCTAATGAATACATTCTATACAGGCAGCAAGTTCTCGCTCGATGCTCATTGGAACCTCGTCAGAATGAAAACCTCAAACTTGTTAGAACGAGATGAAAAACTCATTCAAACGAAACTATGAAACTCGTTAAAAGGAAACTAAAGTTCATTGGAACGACTTTAAAAAATATAAACATATTTTCTTAAAAATTATTTTTCAAAAATAGCCTCGTTAAACTTTAACACCCAAATTGAAAACCCAGGAATCAACATAATACACCAATATGCCTTTCTTGTAATCCCAAGGTTGCAAACGAAACTCGACATTAATTTAATATCGCTTTAACTCGGGTTGCTTCCTGTCTTCGATGCATTATAGGCTCGAAGGTACAAGATGACCCAACCCTAACCTAGACTCAAACAATTTTGTCCAAATAGCATAAAACCAATAATAAAATTTTATAATATACCTTTCAAAATTGACAAAATGAAAATTTGTCCTTATAAATCTCCATGTTTGTCTATTCGAGGACAAAACCAGAAATAAAAAACTAAGTCGTAAAGCTTTAATACCCAATCCCTAAAAGGAAAATATTCAAACCAACACTTGAGCGACTCTATCTCTTGAGTAGATTTACTCTTATAAAACTTTTTCATATGGCCGCTTAAACCCGTGTACTTAACATACCTTTAAAATGCAAAGAGAATTTAGAATATATAAAAACACATATGAAAACTTTAGACTAAACTTCTCCCACTTTTTTCTTGGCAATAGACAAAGGCAAATGTGCATAACATGAAACGAATGTGATATCAATGTAAAATAACATAGCGAGCGATTTGAAGTGAAATAGCAATGACAAACAAACACGGTGACACAAATACAAACAATCCAAATAGTGAAACAAATGACACCAATTTCAAACATATGATGAACATTGATTAAATGCATGCAAAGGATCAAACAAATACCATATATACATATATAAATCCATATATAACATAACAATCATGATATATATATATATATATATATATAACACTACAAGCTACACACAAATATAAGTTTTCCACACTCGTATGACATAAATATTTTGAAACCAAATGTGGCATGGAGTGAAGAACGTGCATTTTTAAACAAAAGAAATTTTTCGTAAACACTCAAGATAGTCCAAGGAGTTCTATTTTATCTCATTAAATTGTCAAACTTATATTTAGCCTCATATGGTATATAAAGTGAATTCATAATGGACAAACGAACTAAATGCATATAAGCTTAGAAAATATTAATGATTCTCAAAATAATAGCATTAAACATAAAAGATGAACTAGGACAAACTTGTGCAAACTCATTGATCTTCAACTTACAACACCCTCAAAATATAAATATTAATTTTTTTTTGCTCTTTTTGAAGATATCACTTTTGATGATCAACTTCTAAACTTTGACCTTGTCAATTGTTTTCTCTTCCTTTTCAAAGGCTCTTGCCAATAGTGGCATTTCATGAAAAAGAAACTAACTCCCTTCATAGCCCTTTTCATTGCACACTCTTATATTTCAATCCTAAGAGCAACCTCACTGTAATGGTTCTTACATGCACAAATCCTCCAGATAAAGACATATGTATTAACAAGATTTATAGGTGAACACCTCACTTAGCTCATGAAACTTAAGAAGTTAAAATCCAAAAGAGCTCGTGTAAGTCTGTGCGGAGGCATATACGTATATGAATCCATTAAGAAAAACCAAATAAGAATAACTCTATGACAATGCAAGATTAAGAAACAATGTAAAGCATTTTAAATGTTCTACCAACATGAAAAACACAAAGTGAATGAGATTCAAATAAATCAATATGCCACACAAAATTTGTAAAACCATTATACAAAAGAAACCCAAAATCTTTTTGAGTTTTGTAATTTTTTAATAAAAATTACTCAAAAGAGAAAACAATTCTATATTTTTTATATAGACAAAAAAAAATGAAGTATCAAAATAGAAAAGACACAAACATCATAGCACTAGGCATATCATATAACATGAATTATAAAATAGTGTATGAAAAACATGAAAACACAATTACTTATAAGATATAGCATGTGATGAATCATGTGAAAGCATGCGATAATAAAGTTCCTTCAAATCAAATTTTCTAACACAAATAATTGATGATTTAACGCTTTGGGTTTTGGGAACCATGGCAACACGAGATCTAAACTTCCTAGGACCTCTATAAGATGAAAACAAAAACGCCTAAGGGTACTTTCCTACCATAGGATGTGCATGTGTAGATGGAAGGAATGTTACCTTTATGTTAACCTTTATGAATACCCTTGGCAACAGTTGACAATATCAAAACATTAGTCTTGTTTTTAGGAGAGAAAGCATCGGTATCATTAAATTCAAGACCTACCTAGTCATTTTTAATTTGAACGGTTCCTAAAATTTTATCCAAAATTTTTTACCTATATTATAAATCATATTTGACCCAACTTGAGTATCCTAATACATCTTCTAATTGAAAAATTCTAGACTCTAGAAAAAGTTTAGAGTCATCAAATTTTAGGGACTCCTTATTCAAATTTTCAAATAATCAACAAAGGTTATCTACCCCTCCCCCCCCCCCCCCCCCCCCGAGTTTATTCGAGCTTATCCCTAAGAGTCTTCTCACATACCCTTAAATCCTTAATCAATTTAGCATTGCCTTCTAAGGTGCTATTTTTCAACTGAGCCTCTAATTTCAAGTTAGCCTTTTTTAATTTCAATGACTCCTTATGCAAACTCATGTAGGGAAACTTGAATCTCACTCTCCTACTCATCACTCATCTCCTTGTTTCCTCCTCTTCACTAATTTGGGAGCACCAAGACCGGACCTCAGAACTGTCATGCACAAGATTTTCTTCATCTTTAGAAGATTTATCATTTTGGCTCACATGACTAGCCATGAAAGTGGTGTAGTTATACTCCACGAAAGAATTAGTTTTCTCTTCCTACTCGCTATCACTAAGGGTATTATTATAAGTTTTGGTCTTCTTACCTTCCTTTCTTAGTTTAGTAGGACACTAAAAAGTATGATGCCTAAACCCTTTGCATTCATAAAACTTGTCACGGTTATCCACCTTCTTAGGGTTATACCTCTTTTTCCTATCACGGTTATTGTTAAAGTTATAAATTTTTTTATTAAAACTCTTATCTTCTCTAATCTTTAGAAATTTTTTAAACTTCTTCACAAACTAAGTGATCTCTTTGGGATCTAATTTAAATGCACTATCAGAATCCAACACATACTCCTTACGGAATTTCAAATCTATGTTTTTCTCCTTCTTTTCTTTTTTATTCTTAGGAGGACACATGTTAATATCAAATGTTTGGATATCACCTACAAGTTCGTGTCTTCTCATAATATTAGCACCCCCAAGAGAATCTAGGATCGTGACTTTGACATTAAATCTTTCAGGCAATGACCTTAAGATTTTTCTCAAAAATTTTGTTCAGGCATAGGTTTACCTAGGTTAAACGAGGAGTTAATAATATCCAACAATTTATCATAAAATTCATCAAATAACTCATGCTCTCCGATTTTAACCGTTTTAAATTTCAGCGACATATTTATAACTTCGAAGCCCTAACCATGTCAGTATCCTCATGCGTGGATTTCAAAATGTCCCAAGCATCCTACGAGCTCTCACAAGTCATTATACACTTAAACTCTTCTGCCGTGATAACACATAAAATTGCATTCACACCCTTCGAATTAAAAGTGGAGACTTTTTCTGCTTCAGTCCACAGGGAGTAAGATTTCGATAAACCACCTTCTGTGAGAGTATACAACCCTTATTACACTAAGTTTCAAACATTTTCATCAATAGATTTAAGAAAAGTATCATCTGACCCTGCCAATAAGGATAGTTTGAACAATCAAACATAAGTGACCGGGCTAAGGAACTACCCCAGTAATTAAAATCCATACCAAGCCCTAAAACACTCTAAACAGGGATCAATACGATAACTTAGTGAACCCGCTCTGGTACCAATCTGAGAAACTAAAATAGGTGTGCTAAGGTTATATCACCAAATTCGAATATTAATTTCAATTAAAATAAAACCAAGTGAGCAATTAATTAATTTTAATGCCAGTACTAATTAAACCAATGTTATGTAAACTATTAGTATAAATTTGTCTTGCCTAAGCATACATCTAGGTGATCATGTGAGAGTAAAATAAACCAATCCCAAAGAACCACGATGTACAAAAAAAAATCCACAATGGGAAAAATATATGATGGTTTAACCTACGTGAAGTCGACTACGGTATAGGATTTCATACAAGGATGATAAATGACATACTCAGGACTCTATGCCTTCAATACTGTTACACTCCTAATAGATCCTTAAACCTTCTTCACAACTACACTGCAAGAATCCACCCACATCCCACAATGCGTTCCTTATGCGTCTCAGTGTCCACGTATCTTTGACTTGAAACTGTCACCATAATTACATAGAATCCACTGTGCCAAATAATATTTCTCTTTGGAGTATAGTAAACAAACTTGGTTCTCAAAACATGAGATCTCAAACTAGCATACTGTGTAGATTTTTGGATCTCAAAACTGGGGTGTAAACAAGGTTTTTCAAACCATTGTCTTTCAAATAACTTATTATGACCTTGTTTATATAGATAAACATAAAAAAATGGCAGCACACAAAATGAGTCATCTCATTTGAATGGGGATCAAATGACCTTCTAACGAATACATTTTGCCTAGGTAGAAAGTTCTCACTTGATGCTCATTGAAACCTCGTTAGAATGAAAAACTCAAACTAGTTAGCACGAGATGCAAAACTCATTCACATGAAATTGTAACACTCGTTCGAACAAAACTAAGGTTCATTTGAACAACTTTACATTCTAAAAAAATATATTCTTAAAAATCATTTTTCAATAATATCCTCATTAACTTTAACACCCAGGTTGCAAAACCTAGGGATCAACATAATACACTAATATATCTTTCTTGAGATCCCAAGGTTGAAGACGACAGTTGGCATGAATTTGATGATGATTTAACTCAGTTCGCTCAAGATTCGATGCATTATAGGCTTCAAGGTACAAACTGACTTAACCCAAACCTATGGCTCAAATTGTTTTGTCCATACAGAGTAAAACCAATATTACAAATTTACAATATACATTACAAACTTGACACTGAGAAAAGTATGTGTGATACTCGATTAAATTGAATTCCCAAATTTCTTAGTTAACCATATTTAATCGGTATCAATTTATAATCCAATTTAATTAGTCCCTAAAACATGAATTTAGGTGTAGTGGATCATGCTAACACAAACAAATATGAATTGTTGACTCACAAATTTTACAAAAAATCCCCGAAAGGCAAAAACGTTTATTTCACAAATAATACTTTCAATAATTACAAGTGAAATCTGCAAAGAATATATCACATTAAACTCTCATAGGCTGCAACCTATATCAAAAATGGAATTTCGAAGTAACTCCACAAGAACTGCAATTCAGTAAGCCCTAGAATACCCACTAGCACTCCTTTTTACACGCAATCACATCAGTCCAGCACCTCCCTCAAGTGGGACCTAGATCAGCAACAAAGATCTTCTCTACAAAGGAAATTTCACAAAGTTGTGTTCTTCGATTCCAAAATAATTCACATAAAGCAATTGGGAATTTTGTGAATTGAAAACAAAGGATAAAATCCTTAAAAGTAAGAAGACAAATGTTTCTGCCAAAGAAGTTTCGTAGGTTTAAAATTTGCAGTCCTTCTGAATAAAAACGAAACTGGACAAACTAATTATAGAAAAATTAAGTCGGCACCTCGCTCAAACGAGAAAACAACGTCCCTCAAACGAGGCATGACGTCGCTCGAACAAGATCGTGCGACATGGCTCTGTCGCTTCAACGAGGTTCCTCTGCTGCTTGAACAACCTGAGTGAGAAATACATTTTTATTCCAGTCCTCCTCAACACTTAGAAAAATATTTTTGATAAAAAAATCCCTTCCAACACTTTGAAATTTATTTAGAAAAAGTATCCCAACACTTTAAGTGAACTGTTAAGGTATAAAAACACAACCTTACCAAAATTAATCTCATGGTTGCTTGAATGTTGAAGAACGTTGATATTCAAATCCGTTTGAGGCATGATTAATCTTGTATACATCTTCGACGGTTGTAGCGGTATACGACATACTCAAATGTTCAACCAAAAAATAAAATAATGTCCTTACCAATCTCCTCCTATGTTTATGCCGATACAAAATAAAAAAACATATGAATTATCAAATCAAAATGCCTATACAAATATAATACCCTCCCATGAATCTAAAACTGAAAAGGTACTAAACATGCAAGTCTCGAACTTTTCTTCAAAAATCTTGAACATCAAAAACTTCAAATCTTTAAGATTTTCTCATCAGGGTGTGCAAAATAATGATATCTTCAATTTTGTACCTACACACATGAGACAAAACAAATACCTTTGTGACACATCGAGTTTGAAATGATATAAAAATAAATCAATCATCAATAATAAAATCTCCCCCATAATGCAAAAACTCCCCCATCATTCGTTCTCCCCCTTTCTATTTGTCCGAAATAGATAAGGAAAAGAATAAACAAAACATGAAGTTGTCACAACAAGAAAATCAATGCAAAGGAGTAACTCAAAATCTTCCACAAACTATTTTTGATTTTTTTAATTTTCATACAAAAAAATAATTTTACAAAAATCACACACCATGAATTTACACTAAGACAACCAAGTCGTGGAAACGAAATGAATGAGTGTGAACATATTCGATAGGAAAATCAATTCAACCACGCATAACATATGTGCACGATGAATATGTGTACTCCCAACGAATGAATCTCAAAATCATCCTTAGGTGTCAAAAATGTGAATTTAGATGACTTCGTCTTAATCAAATCGACAAATCAATGTCAAACATGATTTTCACACCAATAACGTCTAAAACTATATAATAATTTTTCATGACTTTTCAAGGACGTGCAAACCCATTTTATATTCCATCCAAACTCGCTCGTAATAATTGATTCGTATCGAATAATGCATATTTCCGCCCGTTATCTTTATGCATTCTAGCACTTTTACGGTCCTAAATGCCTATAATTATGCTCATTACCCAGAAAATCTTGGATTTGGATATATACATGCTTTGCAGGGTTTATTTGTGCTTTTGTAGGTATTGGAATGCTAAAAGTGAGGTTCGGTTGTATTTCAGAGAAGTTCCGTCGTTGAATGCTACTTCAAGGGCAATTTGGTCTTTTCAAACTCACTATTTTTTATGTAATGAAGTTACCAACATGTAGATCATCAAATTATCTTTTCTTGGTCACTAATTGTGCGTCATTCTGACTCCGTATGTGGAAGTTATGCTCATTTCCGGAAGGTTTTGGTATTTTCTTCTACTTCAAGGGCATTTTGGTAATTTCATACTGCATAATTTGGAGGGTTTCAAAACAGTATCATGTAGATAATTTAATTATCTTCGCGTCGGTTCCAACCATGCCTCATTTTGATTCCGTATGAGGGAGTTATAGCCGTTTCCGTGCAACGCGTCAAAATCAAAAGTGCGGTAGACCGGTCCCAAAACATAGGTCGACCGGTCCCATCAAATATGGACGAAAATTGACTTATTTTGGGTTTTTTGGCATGGTTTTGTTTGGGGTTTATTTTGGGGTATTAATATAATGTTGTAGGCTTTTATTTGATAGATATTATTCATTTTAGATAGTTGAGATTAGGCTTTTTAGAGCTTATCTCTCCTACATTTTCCTTCCTATTTTGGTTTGTAAGTTGACTATTCCTTCTTCTTCTCCATTAAAGTAAGTTCCATTATTGTTCTTATCCTTTGTAACCTATATTTCCATGCTTTCCATTTATTTCTTGCTTAGATAAATTGTAGTGTAATTAAATTAGTTTAGTTTATTTATTTCTTGTTTTGCTTATTAATTAGTTATTTAATTAGATTAATCATGTGTAGTGAGTAGTTACATAGAGTTTGGGTCGTGTGTCCGTCATTGATGGGCATTGAGCTCTAAAAATCAGGTTTTGTGTAAAATTGCATTCAATTGAAACCTCGCGTATTAAAGTCAGATTATTATGCGTTTAACTTTCTTTGTCATGCAACGTTAGTGTTTATAGCGATAATCTGAATTTAAGATGCGTGTGACCATTTTCTGTTAAATATTTAATCTCGCAACTTTAGGTTAACTTTCTTATTGTGTGATGTTTATACTTAATTGAAAATGCTCGAGTAAATGTTTTCGAACCGAAATTCTAATTATTAGTTGTTTAGCCCATGATGGGGACACGATCCTGACTCTCATTTTATTAATTCTAGTTTAGACTTAACTTCTTAATTTTTCCCTTTTCTTTATTTCCAACCTATCACCATTTACACTTTTATTTTAGGAGTATTAAATCCTATAAATTCTAGAAACTCGTCTCTGTGGATTTTCGATACCCGGACATGGCCGCTATACTCCCTTTTTGAGTGTAGTCATAAATTTAGGTTTTTGTATTAAGGAGGTGAAACGAAAACAACGAGTAGTGTCTTGACACGCACTACTTTTCACCCTTTAATCAAAATGATGTATCACCTTTCAATCGATTAGGACCTAGAAGGAGTAGAAGTCCTCCTAAAGTCGCATCGAGAAGTTTTCAATGACCATCAGATTTAAGGGAAGGATCTGCCCAGTCGCGACCAGCTGCTCGTCAAGATAGATCCCAAGAAGCCACTTCAATGCGATCAGTTGCTCAAACTAACAGGCCCGAGGAAGGAAATGATGCATGGAAAGGTTCTATTCAGAGGATTGAGGATAGATTAGGGAAAATGGATAAATCCAATAACCCTCTACAACGAACATTTGTTCGAGGAACACCTTTTGTCTGTAATACACCGCATTTTTTGTGATATTTATTTATGGGATTAATTCGATTAAATGCGTAATTAATTGGAAATTAATCCGGATTAAAATACTAGCGAGATGCGAGTTGGTATTTGATTATAAGGTGCATATATGATTATATATGAATATTGAATTATGAAATTTGTCGTGAGATTGAAATACGACAATTTGGGATTTTTGTTGAGACGCGTGTGACAGTCGCGTCAGGAATATAATTATGTTAATTAAAAAGCAAATTTTATTTCTATTAACCTTATGGTCATTTTGAGTGCGCCAACGCATTCGGAAGGGTCGAAATAGTCAGAAAACGCTAGCCGGGGGTTTAGTTTGGGTCCCGGGGCATTTTTAGGCCATACCGACAACGTATAAGGGTAGTTTGGTAATTTTAGAATTTTGGGATTTTTGATTAACGAATTTTAGGAGTTTTAATTGAAAAATTAAAAGACCCACTAACCCATTGCTAGCCATTTACTGATTAGAGGGCTACGGGGGTTATTAGAAATTGTTCCAAAAGTTCCTTAGGCAAAAACCCTAGCCACCATTGTTACTTGGAGAAGAAAGCTTGTAGAGAGAGAAGAGAGGAGGATTCTGCAGAGAGAGAGAGAGAAATTCATCAGATTCATCATCAAATCCATAGATACACTTAAGGTAAGTGGTTTAATTCCAATTAATTTTAGAGAATGCTTCTTCCATGTGTAGGAATTTATAAAACCTTATTATTCTTGGGAATTAATGAAAAACCCATTTTAATGGGAAGTGAAAATTACATTTTGATGAGGAATAGCATGTAGATTTGTATTTAGATGATTATTCTGATGATATTATAATTTGGATGAAACAAAAATGGATTTATTAGGCTCATTGATGATTTATAAATTTTAGGGTTCATGTTCATGTAATTTGGGGGATAAATGAAGGGATTTGATGATGATTAAGTTGTATTGGCCCTATATAAACGTTTAGTTATGATCCATGAATGTTTAGTATGAATTAGAAACCTTAAATTGATGTTGGAACGATTTTTATGAGGGATTAGGAGTGAAGAAAGTTGGAAAAACGAGATTAGAAATTTCTGGGCTCGAATCTGGCCACTCGTTAGAAGACCTGCCTAGGTCGTTCGAACGAGCTCGTTCGGACGAGCTTGTAACGAGTTGACAGTTTGGGTTCTAACGAGAGGGATTTTCATTCGAAGACTTTCGTTCGAACGAGATATCGTTAGAAGGGCCAGTTCGTTCGAACGAACTCTCGTTCGAACAACCTCGTTCGAACGAACTCTCGTTCGAACGAGACTTCGAACGAGTTGACAGTTTAGGATTTTTAGCCTATTTTGATCCCGAGTGTCCCGTAACCTTGTGTATATGTAGAGATAACCTTCCCTTGATGATTAATTGTTAGATTTGGAATGTTTTGGATATAATGAGGAGTCAAACGTAGAAGTGTAGTTTGAACCTAAAGGAAAATATGAAGTAGGACGTGAGTGTCTATTACGTTGCGAGAACTATTGACGGCCTAATTTATTATATTAACCGGGAACATATAAATTATGTAGTATTATATGTCGGTACGAGAATAAGAGGTGTACCTCCAATATATTATGGTAATTACTAAGAGGTGTGCATACTTAGTATATATATTGATTTTATGTGTATGACATACCTACCATACTTGCTATCACAGGAGGTTTACGTTCGCTTAGGGCCTTCTAATCCTTGTGTTGCCCGGATTTAGATTGGTTACCTCGATGAACATAGGACAGAGAAGGACTTATTGGGATGTTAATAAGTCTGCTGATCGTGGGAGCGCAGGTATGTGCGTGACCCATGTGATGTGACTGTGTTCGCCTCCATTATTTGTGATGTTGTTATCTGAGAACGATTCCTGAGAGATTCAGAATACGTGATCCTTTTGTACGTGATGTATCGGGATGGATAGCAGAGTATGTGTGCACCACAGCTTAGTCTCGGGGTGCTTGTATCGTATATTTATGATGTGAATAATATACACTTAATTAATGGGAACTTTCATGATTGGTATTGTGAATAATATTATGGTAATGATTGAGAAAACAAAACGGGTTAACTGATAGTGAATTATATTACTAATTGAGAGTCCGAGTGCATGTAAAGCCCTCTATTTAATTGATAACGTTAGAATGTAATATGGGAATCGAGTAGTAAGGGGTAGAACTTATTACGTTTTGGTTAGATATATGTGTCAGTTAGATGGGTAATGTACGTTAGGAGTGCACATGTAGTCGAGAGGTGATAATTTCATGTGAGTGCACGTCCTAACATGTATTTTGCATTTAATGTTTTAATGTTATTAAAACACTTGATGTTTTTAAAATGATTTCCACTTTCGGGCTCTGACCCATTTGCTTTCAAATCTATTTTTGTAAAAACCATTTTTAGGTGACCAGCCACAAGGACACCATTCTTAGGATTCTCATATAGGTGACGAGTTGTAGCTGTTTGTGGAAGTTACAGGACTTTGCTTGTAGACGCTTCATCTATCTTGACTCGATATTCTTCAGTTATCAGTTGTAGGGTATGTCGCCCATTTCTTTTAGAGACATTTCTTTTATTTCAGTTATTCAGACTTCTGGCATGTAATTATTCAGGATTCAGACTTGTCGTATTATTTTTCAGTTGTGGGATTGTTGTGAGGAGTTTTCCTCTAGATTTATATTTATGTTGTTGGATATTCATTACTTCATTATAGTGAATGGTTGTTATTCTTTCATTATTCTTTTACTGCATGTTAATCAGACTTAACTTAAAATTTGGCACTTACTTTTAAATACTAGGTGGTTAATAATTATTAAAATATTTTCGACAGTGATGCTATTAACTGAACCAACTTGGCATTTTGAATTAATTTAATAAAGGAGTAGCTACCCGGTATTTAATTAGTCGGGGTGTCACAGGTGGTATCAGAGCATCAGGTTCTAGTGTCCTTTAGGATCTGTACGGCTTATTATGTTTCCGCTGAGCGTTCTTTGATGTAGAGCCCTATATTTTAGGACTGTTGAATTCTTTTGTATATGTTACGTTCTTCAGCTATTTTAAGTTTATAACTGCGAACTTATAAAATTCATTCTTATTTCAGATGCCTCCACGACGTGCACAACGGGTTCCCAAGGATGCAACGCCAGAACCACAGCCCGCACCAGTTCAGGGCACGATGAATGCCGCTGAGGTTGCAGACATTGTGGCCCAGGAGGTAAATGCCGCACTAGCAGTAGTTCAGCAGGCACCACCTCAGGCGCCGATAGCCGCGCCAGTTCATGCATTCCCGTCTGCTTGGGAACGTGTACGTGATGCTTTTCAGAAAGCGCACCCTCCGGAGTTCGCAGGTAGCTCCGATGTGGTAGTTTCGAGTCAGTGGAGGAAGGACATCCAGGGACACCTGAGGATGTATGAGTGCACAGATGTCCAGAAGAAGATACTAGCTACCTTTAAGCTAGTGGGGTGTGCACTGCAGTGGTGGGAGTCTATTACCACAGTAGAGGAGAATGATACTCTCACTATTTAGGAGTTTTGGGTGCGGTTTAACCGCAAGTACTTTCCGTCGGCTGTTCACACAGAGATGAGGAGGAAGTTGATGAGCCTCAAGCAGGAGGGTAAGACTGTGGCCGAGTATGAGGCCGAATTCACTGATCTTCTGAACATTGTTCCGGATGAGATACCGACGGTGGATAAGAAGATACAGAAATTTACGGACGGGTTGACATGGAGGATTCGTCATCACTTGTTAGGAAACCTCTCGTTAGCCACTTATTCTGATGTAGTTAATGCTGCATTGCCTTTCACATGGCTGAGGGCAAGCGATCGGGAGAGTCTAGCCATCAGGGCAGGACTGGAGGAAATGGTGCCAGTGGGGCACAATCTGTTCAGGGGTAGAGACAGGGTGATCAGGGTACCCAGCAGGGGGATCACAAGAGGTTCAGGTCAGGAAATTTCAGGCACAGATAGGGAGGTTTTCGGCAGGGCCATCAGGGTCCGAACGGCCATCAGCACCAGCAGGGTCAGAATGGTCAATAGCAGTTTCAGCAGGGCCAGCAGGGCCAGTGGAGGAACGGTAACGGCCACCATGGCCGGGGGCAACAGGGACAGAGAGGGGGGAACTTCTCGGGGAAGTGTTTCGTTTGTGGCAAGACTGTCCATAAACGCCAGGACTGTCCTGATAGGGGCAGGGCCCCGCAGCAGCAGCAGGGTGCTCGACATGAGCCACAGAGGCCACTTTTTCCACCAGCCCTCCCAGCTCCAGCCCAGGTGCCAGCTCTTCCAGCCATTCCAGCAGTTCCTGTGCAACAGGGACAGTTACAGTATGGACGTGTCTATAACGTCCACCAGGCAGCAGCTCCGCAGGCACCACCCGCGATTGAGGGTATGTTTCATATCCATGGTACTATGGGTTGGGTTTTGTTTGATACGGGGGAAACACACTGCTTTATAGCTACACATTTTGCGAAAACTTTAGCATTGTTAGCCACAGCAGAGAGCACAGTGACGTGTGTAGACTCACCATTAGGGAGTGGGTCACTTATTTTCTTTATATGCCGGGGAGTAGGGGTAGAGATTGGTAGTCTGGTATTACCTGCAGATATGTTGGTGTTAGATATGCATGTTCACGATGTGATTATCGGTATGGATTGGCTCCCAGATTATAGAGCCATGATTGATTGCTTCAGTGGAGCATTTTTTTTGCCATTCCGGGGTAAGAGATGTTTGTAGTGGCGATGCCTCGCCCAGAGGGAGGCTCGACCACTCATTTGTATTACATCGAGGAGGATACCTCTAAGGAGGTTGTGATTCCTTTAGATTCGATCCCAGTTATCAGGGAGTATTCTGATGTGTTCCAGGAGATACTAGTCCGACCCCCTAGTCGAGAGATAGACTTTGTCATAGACTTATTACCAGATATGAGACCTATAGCACGCGCACCATACCGTATGGCTCCAACTGAGATGCGGGAATTACGGGATCAGATTGAGCAGTTGTTGGGTCAGGGGTTTATACAGAGGAGTACTTCGCCGTGGGGTGCCCCTGTGTTGTTTGTGAAGAAGAGAGATGGTTCACTGAGATTGTGTGTGGACTACCGAGAGTTGAACAAAGACACGATACAGAATAAGTATCTGTTGCCTCGAATCGATGACCTATTCGACCAGTTGAGAGGAGCGTCTTTCTTCTCGAAGATTGATTTGTGATCGGGATACCATCAGTTGCGTATCAGGGAAGAGGATGTCTCAAAGACTGCGTTCTTATCGAGATATGGATCTTACGAGTTTCGGGTTATGCCTTTTGGTTTGACCAACGCTCCATCAGTGTTTATGGACTTGATGAATAGTGTGTTCAGAGATTTCCTAGATCAGTTTGTCATTGTCTTCATTGATGATATTCTGGTTTACTCTCAGACATAGGAGGAGCACGCCGAGCATTTGAGGCAAGTTTTGCAGACGCTACGTCAGAACGAGCTGTATGCAAAGTATGAGAAATGCGGGTTCTGGCTGAAGGAGGTCCAGTTTTTGGGACATATTATTTCCGACCGGGGAATTTCTGTTGATCCGGGGAAGGTATCTGCGGTGAGGGAGTGGGGACAACCCATGACACCGACTGAGATTCGTAGTTTCTTGGGCCTAGCAGGATACTACAGGAGGTTCATTCGGGGATTCTCGAAGATAGCAGGTCCTTTGACACATCTGACTCGTAAGGGTGTGCCATTCATCTGGAGTGATTCCTGTCAGTTGGCATTCGATGAATTGAAGGATAAGTTGACCTCAGTACCTATATTAGCATTGCCGAGACCGGGAGTTGAGTATTTAGTTTACACCGATGAGTCCTTGGAAGGACTTGGAGGTGTATTGCAGCAGGAGAGTCAGGCCATTGCTTATGCATCCCGTAAGCTAAAGTCTCACGAGAAGAATTACTCCACTCATGACTTGGAGTTGGCAGCAGTTGTATTTGCCCTTCGGATATGGAGACATTACCTTTTGGGGGAAAAGTTTCGATTGTTCACGGACCACAAGTCCCTACAGTACCTATTCACGCAAAAGGAGTTGAATATGCGGCAGCGAAGGTGGCTTGAGTTTGTGAAGGACTATCAATTCGATATCCAATACCACCCGGGGAAGGCTAACGTGGTAGCAGACGCGTTGAGCCGCAGACCTGTTGATGAGGTGGCAGGGGTGTGGAAGGCGAAGTGGAAAGAATTGGGACATCAGGATGCAGTGGCCCTATCGCTCATGTCTGTAATGACCGTTACACCGCAGATTGTCACGAAGGTAGTAAGGACACAGGAAAATGACTCGTTTTGTCAGGAGCAGATAGTTTGATTATTAGCATGGGGAGCTGAGTCCTATACCGTTAGCTCAGACGGGGGATTACGCTTCAATGGGAGATTAGTAGTTCCGGAAGGGGAGGAATTGCGGCATGAGGTGATGGCAGAGTCGCACGGCTCACGGTTCGCGGTACATCTCGGTGGGGACAAAATGTACCAAGACATGAGACGACAGTATTGGTGGAGAGGGATGAAGAGAGATATTGCCGAGTTTGTTTCTAAATGCGCCACTTGTCAGTTAGTAATAGTGGTTCATCAGAGACCGGCAGGACTGCTACAGCCGTTGGAGGTCCCGATGTGGATGTGGGAGAGCATCTCCATGGACTTTATCACGGGGTTGCCTACGTCACAGGGAGGTCACGACTCCATTTGGGTAATTGTGAACAGGTTGTCCAAAGTCGCTCATTTTCTACCCATAAAGACAGACTACACTACGGGACAGTATGCCCAACTCTTTATTTCTGAGATAGTGAGACTTCACGGTGTGCCCCTAAATATCGTGTCTGACCGAGACAAGCTATTTGTTTCACGGTTTTGGGAGAGTTTTCAGGAGGCCATGGGCACGGAATTGCGGTTGAGTACGGCGTATCACCCGCAGACCGATGGGAAAACTGAGCGTACAAACCAGATGTTGGAAGACATGCTACGTATGAGTATCATTGATTTTGGGGGTGGATGGGAGCAGTGTCTTCCACTGGTGGAGTTTGCTTACAACAACTCCTACCAATTCACCATTGGCATGGCTCCATTTGAGGCATTGTACGGTAGACCTTGTCGTTCCCCAGCATGTTGGTTGGAGGTGGGGGACAACAAACTACTTGGGTCAGAAGTGATTCTGGATACTTCGGCGAGGATAGAATTGATACGGAGTCGCATTTGGGTAGCTCAGGATCGACAGAAGAGCTATGCTGATGTGAAGAGGTTCTTCAGGGAGTTCCAAGTGGGGGACCAAGTTTTGCTCAGAGTGTCTCCTATGAAGGGGATTATGCATTTCGGGGAGAAAGGGAAGTTGGCACCGAGATATGTGGGACCATTTCCTATTATTGAGCGGATTGGACCGGTTGCGTATAGACTTGGATTACCGAAGCATTTGCATCGGATTCACGATGTGTTTCATATTTCCTCGCTAAGGAAATATCTTAGAGACGATTTGGCTCATTCTCACATTGCTTTGGAGGACATCGATCTCTAGCCGGATAGCTCCTACGAGGAGGGACCGATTGCTATTTTGGACCGAAGTGAGCGGAAACTGCGGTCAAAGATAGTTCCGTTAGTGCGTGTTTAGTGGCGACATCATAATGTCGAGGAGTCCACATGGGAGCGTGATGATGAGATGCGCGAACGTTATCCAGAGTTGTTCTTACCAGGTACTTTCTAGTTCCGAATTTCGGGACGAAATTCAGTTATTAGGGGGGAAGTATGTAATACCCCGCATTTTTTGTGATACTTATTTATGGGATTAATTGGATTAAATGCGTAATTAATTGGAAATTAATCCGGATTAAAATACTAGCGAGGTGCGAGTTGGTATTTGATTATAAGGTG
The DNA here is from genome assembly GCA_949130495.1 of Sambucus nigra. Taxonomy (NCBI): domain Eukaryota; kingdom Viridiplantae; phylum Streptophyta; class Magnoliopsida; order Dipsacales; family Adoxaceae; genus Sambucus; species Sambucus nigra. Next base: position 300,708,883 of record OX422210.1, on the reverse strand, counting down.
CATATATGATTATATGTGAATATTGAATTATGAAATTAGTCGTGAGATTGAAATACGGAAATTTGGGAATTTTGTTGAGACGCGTGTGACAGTCGCGTCAGGAATATAATTATGTTAATTAAAAAGCGAATTTTATTTCTATTAACCGTATGGTCATTTTGAGTGCGCCAACGCGTTCGGAAGGGTCGAAATAGTCAGAAAACGCTAACCGGGGGTTTAGTTTGGGTCCCGAGGCATTTTTAGGCCATACCGGCAACGTATAAGGGTAGTTTGGTAATTTTAGAATTTTGGGATTTTTGATTAACGAATTTTAGGAGTTTTAATTGAAAAATTAAAAGACCCACTAACCCATTACCATCCATTTACTGATTAGAGGGCTACGGGGGTTATTAGAAATTGTTCCAAAAGTTCCTTAGGCAAAAACCCTAGCCACCATTGTTACTTGGAGAAGAAAGCTTGTAGAGAGAGAAGAGAGGAGGATTCTGCAGAGAGAGGAAGAGAGAAATTCATCAGATTCGTCATCAAATCCAGATATACACTTAAGGCAAGTGGTTTAATTCCAATTAATTTCAGAGAATGCTTCTTCCATGTGTAGGAATTTATAAAACCTTATTATTCTTGGGAATTAATGAAAAACCCATTTTAATTGGAAGTGAAAATTACATTTTGACGAGGAATCGCATGTAGATTTGTATTTAGATGACTATTCTGATGATATTATAATTTGGATGAAACAAAAACGGATTTATTAGGATTATTGATGATTTATAAATTTTAGGGTTCATGTTCATGTAATTTGGGGGATAAATGAAGGGATTTGATGATGATTAAGTTGTATTGGCCCTATATAAACGTTTAGTTATGATCCATGAATGTTTAGTACGAATTAGGAACCTTAAATTGATGTTGGAACGATTTTTATGAGGGATTAGGAGTGAAGAAAGTTGGAAAAACGAGATTAGAAATTTCTGGGCTCGAATCTGGCCACTCGTTAGAAGACCTGCCCAGGTCGTTCGAACGAGCTCGTTCGAACGAGCTTCTAACGAGCTTCTAACGAGTTGACAATTTGGGTTCTAACGAGAGGGATGTTCGTTCGAAGACTTTCGTTCGAACGAGATCTCGTTAGAAGGCCCAGTTCGTTCGAACGAACACTCGTTCGAACAGCCTCGTACGAACGAGACCTCGAACGAGTTGACAGTTTAGGATTTTTAGCCTGTTTTGATCCCGAGTGTCCCGTAACCTTGTGTATATGTAGAGATAACCTTCCCTTGATGATTAATTGTTACATTTGGGATGTTTTGGATATAATGAGGAGTCAAACCTAGAAGTGTAGTTTGAACCTAAAGGAAAATATGAAGTAGGACGTGAGTGTCTATTACGTTGCGAGAACTATTGACGGCCTAATTTATTATATTAACCGGGAAGATATAAATTATGTAGTATTATATGTCGGTACGAGAATAAGAGGTGTACCTCCAATATATTATGGTAATTACTAAGAGGTGTGCATACTTAGTATATATATTGATTTTATGTGTATGACATACCTACCATACTTGCTATCACAGGAGGTTTACGTTCGCTTAGGTCCTTCTAATCCTTGTGTTGCCCGGATTTAGATTGGTTACCTCGATGAACATAGGTCAGAGAAGGACTTATTGGGATGTTAATAAGTCTGCTGATCGTGGGAGCGCAGGTATGTGCGTGACCCATGTGATGTGACTGTGTTCGCCTCCATTATTTGTGATGTTGTTATCTGAGAACGATTCCTGAGAGATTCAAAATACGTGATCCTTTTGTACGTGATGTACCGGGATGGATAGCAGAGTATGTGTGCACCACAGCTTAGTCTCGGGGTGCTCTTACCGGATCTGCTCAAATGTGGTATAATAATCTTCCTCGGGGTAAGATTTTAACTTTTCTTCAACTGGCCGAGTTATTCATTGGGAATTTCTATTTTGGGGAAAAACCAGTTAAGCGAGTAGCACATTTATTAAGTGTTAGACAAAAAGCTGGTGAAAGTACGGGAGATTATATAACTCATTTTAATAATGAGATGCTCGAAGTCATTGACTATGAGTAAAAGACAACGATTACTGCCTTGATGAGTGGACTATTGCCTAACAAGTTGTACTACACTTTAGCTAAAGATCCACCTAGAACCATGTCAGACCTGATGGGAAAAGCATCCAAGATTATGAATGCCGAGGAGGCTATGGCTGCGAAGAAGAACATGGATGCCAAAGAAACCAAGGTGGAAGGTGATAAAGCTAAGAAGAAAGTGCATAAGAACAATGGTAATGACAAACATTCAAAAACTAGGTCAGTATGGGACGTCATGAAGAAATTCGATAATTATACTCCTTTGAAGAAGGATATTAACCATGTTCTAGAAGAAATCAAGAACAACGAGGAATTAAACTGGCCAGAGAAAATGAAGGCAGACCCTGATCGGAGGAATAAAGTAAAGTATTGCGAGTTTTATAAAGATCATTGCCATATGACTAAAAATTGCATAGCGCTTCAGAATGAGATTGAAACACTCATCAGATGAGGAAAACTGGCAAAGTATGTTGATCGTGGAAGCGAAAGAAGGAACAATGACCGAACAAGAGAGAGGTCTAGATCTCCTCGTCCAATAGAGGAGAACAAGAAAATAAACCATGAAGTTGATCCAGAAGACGACCCCGATCTTCCCAAGAGACCAAGGCAGCCAAAATGAGAGGTATTTTCAATACGCTTGGGTCATTTGATTGTAATGTTATTACAGGTGGAGATGCAGGAGGAGGAGACCTAAATGCAGAGAGAAAAGCTTACCTCTGTGCGGATCAAGCTTTCTCGTACATTCAACGAATAAATCTAGCTGAGGAGGATTTCTCGAGAAAGGTGAACAAAGAGAAATTGGTCATTGACTTCTCAAAGAATGACCTTGCAGGTGTTCTATATCCTCATGATGACCCATTGGTGATCAAAATGAGGATGAAGGAGGTAATGATTTCAAGAGTACTGGTCGACAATGGTAGCTCGGCAGACATCATATTCTACTCATGCTTCGACAGTTTAAATCTAAAGCTATCTCAACTGGAGCCTTATCATAGACCCCTCCTCGATTTTGCTGGCAAGAAAGTATTTCCACTTGGAACGATTAAATTGGATATATTCATTGGTACGTGGAATGCTTGTCGGATAGAAAGAATACACTTCTTCGTAATGGATAAGAATGTTCAATCATCATACAATATCATCATGGGAAGAGTATGATTGAAGAAGTTCGAGGATGTACCATCTACGGTGCATCAGTGCCTAAAATTTCCAATAAATTTTGGAGTAGGAGTTGTTAAAGGTGATCAAAAAGTAGCTCGGGAATGCTATTATTCATCTGCCGAGCAAGAGGAACTGGAGGAATTAAGGAAAAAGACTACTACTTATCAAGTGGATGAAGGGGCAAAAATTGAAACATTGGATCCTAGAGATGAGTCGCAACTCGTGAAGGGTCAAGTGGTGGAAGCTACTGAAAATATCATTTTGGACGACGAGCATCCTGAACGAACTACTCAAGTAGGTTCGTCATTGGAAGCCTCATTGAAACAGGAATTGATAACCTTCCTAAGAAGCAGAAAGCAAACTTTTTCTTGGAGTCATGAGGATATGCCTGAGATAGACCCAAATTTCTTATGTCACGAGCTCAATGTGAATAAGGAGATCAAGCCTGTGAATCAGAGAAGAAGAGTATTTAGCCCCGAGAAGAATCAAGCTATACAGGAGGAAGTCGAGAAGCTCCAGAAAGCTTGCTTAATTGAAGATGTTAAATATCCAAATTGGTTAGCCAATATGGTGATGGTAAAGAAGAAAAACAACAAGTGGAGGATGTGTGTAGACTTCACCGACCTCAACAGAGCATGCCCAAAGGATCACTTTCCACTGCCCCGAATTGATCAACTGGTGGATGTTACCTCGGGACACGAGCTGCTGAGCTTCATGGATGTTTATTCTGGTTACAATCAGATTAAAATGAAACCTGAAGACAGTGAAAGTACTTCTTTTATTACCCCTAGGGGAACTTATTGTTAAATGTTATGCCTTTTGGTTTGAAAAATGCAGGTGTAACATATCAGCGTCTGATGAACAAGGTCTTTGCTGAACAAATCAGTTGCAATATGGAAGTCTATGTTGACGATATGCTGACAAAGAGCAAGAAATCTGTCGATCATCTCGTTGACTTAAGCCAGACTTTTGATCAATTGGATAAATATCAAATGAAGCTGAACCCGACGAAGTGCATATTGTTTGAAAGCTGATCTTGACTCTCATTTTATTAATTCTAGTTTAGACTTAACTTCTTAATTTTTTCCTTTTCTTTATTTCCAACCTATCACATTTTACACTTTTATTTTAGGAGTATTAAATCCTATAAATTCTAGCAACTCGTCTCTATGGATTTTCGATACCCGGACTTGGCCGCTATACTCCCTTTTTGAGTGTAGTCATAAGTTTAGGTTTTTGTATTAAGGAGGTGAAACGAAAACAACGATTAGTGTCTTGACACACACTACTTTTCACCCTTTAATCAATAATAATGCCTTTTATTTTTCTTTTTAGGTGATAAAGCTAAATCCTATTGGCCCACTTTATGGCATATTTTTCTTTTTATTGCCTTTAAATTTTTTTTGGGCTCTTTTCAACCTATTTGAACCTTGGCTTCTGTTTTTGCGCCATACATTTTCTATGTCTGATTTAAACGGTGGCTTAATCATAAAGAATAAATTAGTACCTTTCATAGCCTTTCCCCATTTTTCAAATAAGTCACACAAACTAATAAACAACGGATTTTACATGCACTACTTTCATTGTCAAGTTTTATCGCATTTGGTTCGTTTTAAAGACAAAATTGAGATAAAAACACATCAATTAACATGTGATAGACAAGAAAAACAGTCAAACAAATTCATGCAAGTGTGCAATAAAGTAACTCATGAATCAAACATGTAGGTAGTAATAAAAAAATCACATCTCAACAACTCCAAACGTTGTAAAGCACAAATATGTAATAATGACGTATATCAAAACACTATAAAATAGTAACATGTTTATGGAATGAAATTATGACTTGGTCATCCTAAATGTCCATTCATAAACATTACAAAACAAACTACAAAAATTATTTTGTCTTCTGTACGGACATTTTTCTATGGTCCGATCTCTTACATTTTGGTATCTCATACGCCGCTACAAAAGGCACGTCACTTCACGATCTCACATGATGGCCTCTATCATAATTATAGGGATCAAGCATTCAACATCTCCATCAAGTTTCCCACATCTTCCCCAACGACTTCATGTTCCACGGTTTTAGGGATTTTATGCAAGTGGTATGGAAGAGAAGTCAAAACAATGAAATAAGGCATGATAAGAAAGTTCAAGGGCATTTTGGTAATTTTACAATCATCGTACGAAAGTTTGGTCAACTGGAAAGTTGAAGAGATCAACGCCACGAAGATACTGGAAGAAACGTCACCTCAATCCGAGCTACAGTGAAGGAGTTATGGCCCTTTGAAAATGGAGAAAAATCCTTATGGAAAATGTTGTGATTTTAGCCCCAAAACTAGCGAACCAAACAGTGAACCGGTTTGGGGGTAGAACCGGTTCGAGTTACAAGACAAATTGGTTAGGGGTAACTGATGGTGGCAAGAGCCCTAATGGCGTAAAATTCTTTTTGGTTTCCTTCTAAAAGCTAACTTCGGGGGAGTTATTTTTTAAGACTTGGAGAGACAATTTTGAGAGTTCTATTAGCTCAAGTCTTCATATTTTTTAGTCCCAAAACTCATGTTTTGATTCACACATCTTTCTCATACTTTTGTGAATCCTTTTGAAAACCAAGAACACTTCTTTGTTTTTGTTCATACTTGTGGAGAAGCCGCTCTCTTCTTCATTGCTGCTCACCTGGAGTTACTGAGGGAGATTCCAGCCGATAACATCAGAACTGACGCCTGCGGGTATTTCTGTATCACACTTATTTTCATTGTAATCCGTGTAACCGTATCTTACAAAATTATAGTGAAAATAAAAAGGGTTTTCCCCTTTGGGGGATTTTTCCTCACTTGTGTGTGTTTGAATGTTCTTGCATGATTTCATCATCTTCAATCACACCTAGATGCATGTCTAGGACTTAATTGATAAAAACTAAGTTTAATTAAATAATTTCTTTATTTGAACGCAAGCGTACTCTTTTAAATTGGTATCAGAGCCAATTACACAATTATATCGTGCAATTTTCCCCAAAATTTTTCTAAGATATCAATTTTTTTTTTAAATTGATTTTTGAAAAAGAGCGCGTTCATAATGGAGAAGTTATATAATAAAATGCCAGTTTTTGACAGGACAAACTATGCATACTGGAAAGTCCGCATGAGATCTGTATTAAAATCCATTGATGAACATGTCTGGATTTTGGTTAAAAGAGGGTGGACACCTCCCTCCATCACTGTTGAGAACGTGACTAGTTTAAAATCTGTAAATGCATGGACTGAAGAAGAATTTAAATGGTCATATTTTAATTCAAAGGGTTTAAGTGTTATTTTTGGATCCATCAATCCTGACGAGTTCAAACGAATAATGACATGTACCACGTCAAAAGAGGCATGGGATGTTTTACAACTTACCCATGAAGGAACTAATGTTGTGAAATAGTCTAAACTGCAAAATTTGATAACTCAATTTGAAACCATCACCATGCTTGAGACTGAATGTTTTGATGAATTTTATGCTAGATTGTCTGATATTGTTAACACTAGCTTTAATCTTAGTGAATGAATTCCTAATGCTAGAGTTGTTAAAAAGATTCTTAGATCACTACCTAAGCGTTTTATCCCTAAAGTCACTATGCTAAATTCTATGGGTAATTTAAACACTCTTAAATTGGAGGAACTTGTAGGAGACTTACAAACGTATGAAATTGATATGTTTCCTAAATCTGTCAAGCCTAAAGATAAGGTAATTGCACTTGATGCTCAGGAGAGAAAGAGTGAGGGGCCGGCAAAAAAGAGAGTTAAGTCATCTAGAAAAAGAACGATATAAACGTCAGATTCTGAGTGTGACTTTGATTTAGAATCATCTTTCCAACCTTCTTAGATGCATTCTCTAAAGAGACTTCGACCTCCTGGGCACGTTAGAGAATACTCTCAAGTTAGGATACACGTGTTGTCAGACTAAACACCGTGTTGGTCAAATCACTCTTTTACGAATCTGAGGCAATCAATTGTTCACTCAAAGAAACCTTCACCTTATCGAGTTGACTTGGTTTCGCCTCAAACATCCTCGAAACCTCTAACTCTCTCTCCAAATATCTCAGCCTAAAACCTAACTCTTTATGTAAGGACACAAATTTCCAATTGAGTCCATATATAGTTTTGGCTCAATTCCGGACAAAAACATTTATTCATAGGATAGTATGTAAATGTAATATTCTCAAGCCTATGAAGTGTTTGTTGAAGACGTAGCGGCAAAGAATATAAAGCTTCATCAAATATGTAGGTTTGCGTGCCTTGTTTCTACGTCATCAAGTATAGTTCCATGCTCCCAAGGTATGAATGCAATTATATATATATAGGAGATTGGAACAAAGTTTATTGGGTGTTAGGTTTAATAAAAACTGGGTTTTACTTTCAGAAAAATTTAATTAGAACTTTAAATTAAAGTATATAAAGTTTCTGGGTCAAAATCGAATTTTATAAAAATTCTGGAAGTCGTTCGAAATGTCGTTCGAACGAGTTTTTCGTTCGAACCAGGTTTCGTTCGAACGAGTTTGCCAAACGAGTCTAAACTGGTCTGTCGTTCGAAATGTCGTTCGAACGAGATTGTTCGTTCTAACGAGGTTTCTAACGAGATTCTAACGAAGTCCATACTGGTGCGTCGTTAGAAGTCTCGTTTGAACGAGAGTTCGTTCGAACGAAATGTCGTTCGAACGAGCTGTCAGGCGGGAATAGTTTTTTGGCAGTTTTTCACCCACTTCCCCACTTGGTTTTTAACCAACTTTTACTGACTTTAATATGTGCGGGAATGACATTTTCCAACTTAACATTTCCATAACTTTTCCAACTTAGTTTATCTCTTAGAGAGAGTTTGAGAGCAAAAATGGTTTAGGAAAATGTTCATGTTTTGAGTGTTAATTTTTCAAAGAGAAAATCCTTCACACTCTAGTTTACACCCAATTGTGTTTAGTCCAAGTTCTTATTTACATATTAAATTGCTTGGAGTTTGGCACCGGTTTATCTCTACCGAATTCAAGAAGAGAAGTTTTGGTTTGCTTCTACATCCATCAAAGAAGAAGACATTTTTGTTGCGATTCTACCTACTTGGAGAAAGGCTCCATGTACGGGTGACGGTGACCATAGAAAGCCCCATCGGTGGATTCCGAGATCGCGGTGGTGTTCCGAGGTTATCCGCTAGGAAGAGGTCTCTACAAGAAGAAGCGTCGAGGCTTGAGAGGGATCGAGTCAGTCGTTGTATGTCTATCTGTCTTGTAATTGTAATTTTGTATCTAGTGGATTTGTGGCTAGGGCCGTCCGAGGTTGTTTCCCGTCTTGGGTTTTTCCTCGTACATCGTGGCGTAATGTGATTGGTTTTTTTTTATCTTGCTTCAATAACGTAGAATGCATGCTTAGAATAATTCAAGATAAAATTCGGTTTAAATCATCACACTCACTTTAATTTGGACTTAAATTAAATATTCGGTAATATTGTTTAATTCAAGTCATTTGCTAAAATTTGGTTTAGCCTAACTTGCTAATATTGATAAACATATCTTAGGCAAAATTCTAGGACTTGGATTAAATTATTTTAATTTGTTTTGAAGAAATTAAAATTTGGCTTTGTTTATTTGTGAACCATCATTCAACGCTTCCGCATCATTTATTGAATTTATATAAAAGGAAATTACTTTACGTTTTCAAATTGGTATCAGAGCCAAAAACGATAAATTATTTCGTTAAGATCCTTTCAATTTTTGGCTAAAATGGAATTTTCCCCATTTTCAAAATTTCCTATTTTTGATGGTTCAAACTACGCGTATTGGAAAGCGCGAATGAAATCGGCAATAAAATCTATCGACGAGAGAGTTTGGATGTCTGTTGTTAACGGGTACTCCCCGCCAACTTATTTAGTTGAAAATGAACGTGTTATCAAACCTGCCGATAGATGGACTGAAAATGAGTTTAAACTTGCTAATTTTAATTCCCGTGGTTTAAATGCCTTGTTTAGCGCTGTCACACCGGATGAATTCCGACGTATTATGACGTGTGAAACCGCTAAAGAAGCTTAGGATATTTTACAAATAACTCATGAAGGAACTAGTGTCGTTAAAGCTTCAAAACTCCAAAACCTCACCACTCAATTTGAAACTATCAAAATGAACGAAAAAGAAACTTTTGATGAATTTTATGCTAGACTTTCTGATATTGTTAATTCATCTTTTAACTTGGGAGAGAAAATACCTAACGACCGTGTTCTAAAGAAAATTTTAAGGTCCCTACCCGATAGATTTATTCCAAAGGTGACCGTTTTAAATTCTTTACCCACTTTAGCCTCTACGAAATTAGAAGAGCTTATAGGTGATTTACAAACCTATGAACTAGATATGTTTCCCTCTAAAACTGAAAAGAAAATCGAAAAGGGCGTTGCTTTAAAAGCCCGAAAAGAGGTCAAATAAGTAGTAGAGAGCGATAGTGATAGTGACTCCGAAGATATGGCTTTGTTTGCTCGTAAATTTAGAAAATTTCTTAAATTTAACAAAGATAAATTTAAAAATGATTTTAAGAAATTTGATACTTCTAAACATGATAAAAGTGAGAAGATTTCTAAAGCCGAGAAGTTCACTAAAACTAGTAATGGCAATTTCGATAGGGACGAGTTTGATAAGTGTTTTGGTTGTGAAGGTTATGGCCATAGAGCTTATGAGTGCCCCACTAAACTAAGGAAAGATGGTAAGCGTCCCATTTCATATAATGCAACCCTTAGTGATAGTGATAAGGAAGAGAAGCCCGATTCCCCCACTAAGAAAAATTTTGTGGCTTTTATGGCTAGTCATGTGAGTGATAGTGAGAACTCATCGATTGATGAAACGATAGCACATGATACTTCCAAGGTCATTGTACATGATTATCTTGTTTTTTATGATAGTGAGAGTGAAGAAGAAAGAAAGAGTGAAAATGAAGACGAGGTTAATGTGAGTGAACTTCAAAATGCTTTACAAAGAATCTATTAAATTGAAAAGAGCTAATTTGAAGTTAGAAGCTAGTTTAAGAAAGAGTGTCAAGGTCGTTGATGAAAATGATTTAATAGAAGACCTTATGACAAGTGAGAGTACTCTTCGAGAGAAGCTAGAATACGTAGAAGGCGAAAGAGATAGCCTTAGGGGTTTAATGGAATCCTTGAAAAATGAGCTTCTTGCTTTTGAAGAACGAACTGTTTTATTAGAGTCTAATATTTTGGAATTGCAAGATAAATTAAAAGACTCTAGTAATGTCAAATTTGATTTGGAGTGTCGTTCGAAAAACTAGATAAAATATTAGGAACGGTCCAAATTAAAAATGACACTTGTGGTTTAGGCTTCAATACTTGTAATGAATTTACTCATAATGCCAAAACCACTGCTTTAGGAGAATCTACTAGGAATGCATTTAATGATCACTCCTTATGTAAATCTTTTCGACATGCTCTTTCTTGTACACATTGTGGTCGAAAAGGTCATCTTAGGAAATTTTGTTTTGATCTTAAACGAATTCCTAGAAAATCCCATAGTAAAGTAACCATGGTAGTTAACGTTCCAACACCCCAAGATAGTCATTCTTCATTAATTTGGGTTAGGAAATCCGACTTGGTTGTCTTGCAAAATAGGATTTGTGATTCTCATTTACTTTCACATGCTTCCTCCCTTGCTAAATCTAAAGGATGAATGTGTTAGTATTTGCATACTTTAGCTTTTGTACTTCATGCTATATTCACATGCTACAATGTATGCTTGTTTAGTCATTTTCTAGTCATTGCATTATTTCATATCACATACTAGATATTATGACTTGTTTATCTTTTTGTATTATATTTTTTCTTGAATTGACTGCATAATATAAAAAGATTTTTGTTTATCATTTGTGTTTTATTTATTTCATTTAAGCTTAATGAAAAATACAAATGATTTTTGTTTGTTCTTTTGAGTAAATATCTATTTTTGATTAAAAATGTTAACAACTCAAAAAGATTTTTTTTGTGTGTGTATTTTAGTTTGACACACTTTAAGTGGCATATATTTGTGTTTGAATCCCATTTTTTACACTCCCACGTGACTAGAACTTTTGGTTTAGATTTTCAATCCTTAAAATGTTCTTTACCATTCTTTATATGGAGTAGTTGGATTTTGTATTGTTTAAATGGATTCTATTTTTATATGCCTCTTTTCACACATGCACGAGCTCTTTTGAAATCTTAATGTCACATGTTATATTTGAGCTTTTTGAGGTGTTCTCCTACCAATCTAGTCATCTACATATATATGACCTAGGAGGACTAGTGCATGTCAAAATCCGTTGCATGTGAGATTTGTGTGGAAATGAAAACATGATAAATAAAATGTGCATGGGGAAGGGCTCCGAAAGGATGAATTAAATCCTTTGCTATAGTAAGCCACCGTTTATTGGATCTAAAAGAAATATGTGATCCAAAGGCCTAAAAACAGAATATATGGCATTAAAAAGAAAACATTTGCCAAGGCCTATGTTTGTTTGATATATTCATTCAAAAGCAAAAGAATATATATGCTTATTGAGGGAGAATTGGATGGTATATCAACGGTTTGCACAATGTCCGTTTATCCTAGTTGTCTTTAATGTCATGACTCTATTTGGTTTGTAGAATGATCATCATGCTAGGCTTGTATGCATTGTGTATGTTTGTTCATTGAGTTCAATCTTTATAATGTCACATGAGGTTATATTTAAATGTGATAAAGTTTGCAATCAAATGAGAACTCCGTGAATGTTTATTAAGTGTTTGGGTCTAAATTTAATTGTTACTCATTCACACCCCTACACTTCCGTTTCCATATGACACATTTTTGCTATACGAGTGTGCAAACTTATTTTATTTTTGTGTCATGTGTGTTCTGTCTTTGCCTATTCTTTTATTGCTCATATGCTTTCATGTATTAACACTTTAAGCTTCAACATGCTTTTATGTTTATTAGTTCTTTATCCTTTGCCTATTCCTGAACAAAAAGGGGGAGAATGATGATAGGGGGAGAAATGGTATCTAATCCTATTATGGTATCTAATCCTATTATTATCGTATCTTAGTTTGGGGGAGATTTATCTTAGGGGGGGACGTCTTTCTAAGTAGGTCATGTGTTTGATAAATGGGAGAATTAATTTAGGGGGAGTAATTAATTAATTGCATTTAATTGATATTCCCTATGCATTTGATGAAGTTTGCTTAAGTGTGCATGATTTCTTCTAAAGCGGCATTGTTTTAAAACGGCAAAGCGTTTGATCCTTGGATTGAGTCAAGTTTGGGTGGGTTATGTTTTGAGTCTAGTGAGCTTGACGGCCCTTTAGGAGTTTGTTTTAGTTTTTGTCCCGGAATAGCCAAAGGGGGAGATTTGTAAGGACACAAATTTCCAATTGAGTCCATATATAGTTTTGGCTCAATTCCGGACAAAAACATTTATTCATAGGATAGTATGTAAATGTAATATTCTCAAGCCTACGAAGTGTTTGTTGAAGACGTAGCGGTAAAAAATATAAAGCTTCATCAAATATGCCGGTTTGCGTGCCTTGTTTCTACGTCATCAACTATAGTTCCATGCTCCCAAGGTATGAATACAATTATATATATATAGGAGCTTGGAACAAAGTTTATTGGGTGTTAGGTTTGATAAAAACTGGGTTTTACTTTCAGAAAAATTTAATTAGAACTTTAAATTAAAGTATATAAAGTTTTTTGGTCAAAATCGAATTTTATAAAAATTCTGGAAGTTTTTCGAAATGTCGTTCGAATGAGTTTTTTGTTCGAACCAGGTTTCGTTCGAACGAGTTTGCCAAACGAGTCTAAACTGGTCTGTCGTTCGAAATGTCGTTCGAACGAGAATGTTCGTTCTAACGAGGTTTCTAACGAGATTCTAACAAAGTCCATACTGGTGCGTCGTTAGAAGTCTCGTTCGAACGAGCTGTCAGGCGGGAACAGTTTTTTGGTAGTTTTTGGCAGTTTTTCACCCACTTCCCCACTTGATTTTTAACCAACTTTTACTAACTTTAATATGTGCGGGAATGACGTTTTCCAACTTAACATTTCCATAACTTTTCCAACTTAGTTTATCTCTTAGAGAGAGTTTGAGAGCAAAAATGGTTTAGGAAAATGTTCATGTTTTGAGTGTTAATTTTTCAAAGAGAAAATCCTTCACACTCTAGTTTACATCCAATTGTGTTTAGTCCAAGTTCTTATTTACATATTAAATTGCTTGGAGTTTGGCACCGATTTATCTCTACCGAATTCAAGAAGAGAAGTTTTGGTTTGCTTCTACGTCCATCAAAGAAGAAGACGTTTTTGTTGCGATTCTACCTACTTGGAGAAAGGCTCCATGTACGGGTGACGGTGACCATAGAAAGCCCCATCGGTGGATTCCGAGATCGCGGTGGTGTTCCGAGGTTATCCGCTAGGAAGAGGTGTCTACAAGAAGAAGCATCGAGGCTTGAGAGGGATCGAGTCAGTCGTTGTAAGTCTATCTGTCTTGTAATTGTAATTCCGTATCTAGTGGATTTGTGGCTAGGGCCGTCCGAGGTTGTTTCCCGTCTTGGGTTTTTCCTCGTACATCGCGGCGTAGTGTGATTGGTTTATTTTATCTTGCTTCAATAACGTAGAATGCATGCTTAGAATAATTCAAGATAAAATTCGGTTTAAATCATCACACTCACTTTAATTTGGACTTAAATTAAATATTCGGTAATGTTGTTTAATTCAAGTCATTTGCTAAAATTTGGTTTAGCCTAACTTGCTAATATTGATAAACATATCTTAGGCAAAATTCTAGGACTTGGATTAACTTATTTTAATTTGTTTTGAAGAAATTAAAATTTGGCTTTGTTTATTTGTGAACCATCATTCAACGCTTCCGCATCATTTATTGAATTTACATAAAAGGAAATTACTTTACGTTTTCACTTTATTCAATTTCTTAGTCTTTAAGGTCTCGACGTACAAATCTCTAAATGCAATTTGAAGGTCAATTTCATCTCCAGTTTCATACTCACTATCACCCTGAGTCAAAATAGTCAAACTATCATCTTCCTTGGGGGTCTCACGTGCATAAGTATCCTCATCGTTGTGGGACAAACTAGGTGTGCTCACGTTATTAACTCAAAAGGCAACAAACTTCCCATAGGAATACTCATCCCCGAAATCTTTCACCTCTTCCTCACTATCGCTAAGAGTGGATGGAACGACAATTTTCTTGCCCTTTCTCCTTAGCCTCGTGGGACACTCTAAAGATTTATGCCCCCTACCTACACACTCAAAACACTTCTCTTCTTCCTCTTTGTCACCCTCTTTCTCATCGCTCTCTTTGGCCTCATATTTCCTTTTATTTTTCTCAAAAAAAAATTTATTAGAAGAATTTTCTTTTGAAAACTTGAGAAACTTTTTAAAGAAATTCGCAAGCATGGCCATATCAAAATCAGACTTGTCCTCAGACTCAGACTCACAAACTCTCACTTTCTTATTCTTCCTAGACTGGGCTTTTAGTGCTATCCCTCTATCCTTAGGCTTGACAATGTCAGGAAACATGTTAATTTCATATGTCTGGAGGTCTCCTACCAGCTAATCTAATTTTAAATTACCTAAGGTATTCAAAATAATTACTTTTGGTATAAAACATTTAGGCATCGGTCTTAAAATCTTTTTAGCCACTCGTGCATCAGTTATGGGCTCACCAAGATTGAAACTAGTGTTGACACTGTCAGATAAACGTGCATAAAAATCATCAAAACACTCAGATTCAAGAATGGTAATCGTTTCAAATTAAATAGTTAAATTTTGAATTTCAGACTCTTTGACCGTAACAGTACCTTCGTGGGTATGTTGTAAACTGTCTTACACTTGTTTGGATGTGGTACACTCCTTAGGAGTGACGGCACCCGAAATTTCACTCAACCCATATAAATTAAAAGTGTTCCATTAAAATTCGTCCTTAGTCCAGTCGTGTTACGGGTTTTAAAATAATGATATTATTTGCAGTGACAGTGGGAGGAGTCCAGCCTCTTTCACAAATGTTCCAAACTCGCTCATCAATAACCTTTAACTGAGATTTCATACGTGCTTTCCAGTAGGCATAATTAGACCCATTAAAAATGGGCATTGAGTTATATAAGTGCTCCATCGAAAAAATTGTGATGTTTCACAAAATTATTTTTTTTAATTAATATCACACAAATTTTGCGAAAAGAAGGATCACTCTATAAATTACAGAAACCCACTATGATACCAATTTGAGACAAGTGTGTGTGATACTCGATTAAACCGAGTTTCCATGTTAACTTTATTTAATCAGTGTCAATTTTTAATCCAATTTAATTCAGTCCTAAAACATGCATCTTGGTGTAGTGGATCATGCTAACATAAACAAATATGAATTGTTGACTCACAGATTTCCAGAATAATCCCCGAAGGGCAAAACCTTTTATTTCACAAATAATACTTACAATGAATACATGTGAAATTTGCAAAGAATTTACCGCAAAAAACTCTCATAGGCCGGAACCTAAATCAACAATGGAATTCTGCAGTAACTCCACAAGAACTGCAGTTCAGTTAGCCCAGGAACACCCATGAGTACACCCTTTGACACGTATTCACATCATCCCAGCACCTCCCTCAAGTGGCACCTAGATCAGTAGTAGAGATCTTCTCTACAAGACAAACTTTACAAAGTTGTGTTCTTGGGTTCCAAAACAATTGACATAAAGAAATTGGGATGTTTGTGAATTGAAAACAAAGGATAAAACTCTTAAAAGTGAGAAGACAAATATTTCTTCCAAAACAACTTCGTAGGTTCAAAATTTGCAGGTCTTTGAAGAAAAACGAAACTAGACAAACCAATTTATAGAAATAATAAGTCTGCAACTCGCTCAAATGAGAAAACAACGTCGCTCGAATGAGATCGCGCGATATGGTTTTATCTCTTGAACAAGGTTCCTCTATCGTTCAAACGGCTTTAACGAGAAATAATTTTTTATTCTAGTCCGCTTCAACACTTAGAAAAATATTTTTAATGAAAAACTCTTCTCCAACACGTAGAATTTTTTTTAGAAAAATTATCCCAATACTCTAAGTGAACCGTTAAGGTATAAAAATACAACCTTACCAAAATTAATCTCGCGAAGGCTTGAATGTTGAAGAACATTGATATTAGGATCCGTCTTGACACATGATTGATTTTGTATAAGTCTTCGATGGTTGTAGCGGTATACGACATATGCAAGTGTAAAATCGGATAATAAAATAATGTCCTTACAGACACAATGAAATTTTTTCCTTGTAGTGTCTCAGTTCACAAAAGAAAATGAAGTAGATAACTACCTTGTATACGAGTTCATAAAAGAAAAGGATCCTTTAAGATATGAAGAAAAGAGTGATGGAGAAGAATCCCTAAATTCATTTATTTAACCCTCGCAAACTTCGTGTGCACAAAACCATGAAGTTGAAGTATTTTTCACAATCTCAAACTCAGAGGACAAAGTTCTCATAGGATAATGTACAAGCTCCTCATCCAAAAAGAAATGGAAATTCAATCGCTCTCATAATACGAATCAGGAATTTACGAGCTAAATCTTATTCTATAAAATCTTTGGATATCAATAGTTTCAAGAATGTAGTTCTTGCTTTGAATAAATTAAAAAAATATGATCAAGGCATACGTGGATATAAAAATTTTCTTGTTGAACACATTGCTTTCAAATGAGGACTTAACCAAAGAAAATGTTAAACTAATTCTTGAGGATAAAAGTCTAAAAGAAGAGATAGAGATTTTGAAAATTAATATAGGAAAACATAGCCTTGGTTTACAACAGGAAACTTCTCAACCAAGAAAGATAGTCGTTGTGTTGAGAAATTCTTTTGGGACGATTGATCATAATAGTCAAATCCTCACTAATCCCCTTAAGAAAAAAACAAGGACCTAACAAAGAATGTATTGAATATGAGAAAGAAAATAATAATCCAAAAGGATAAACTAATTATGTGAAAACCAAATAAAATACACAAATCTTACACTGCACATTTTGCAAAAAGAAAAATAAAAACCTTTGAAAAATGTCATACTCGTCTAAAAATGAAAACGAATCACTTTTGTATCATTTGTAAAAAAGAATGATCGCACATATATTGATTCTAAATTTCGTTCATCGAATTCTCATCACACATATTGTGGTAAAAATAATCATTCTTTTGATGTTTGTAAAATAAGGAAAAGAAAGATAAATTAGTATAGAAAAAGGAAAGGGCCCAAAACTCAACGAGTACCGAAAAGGAATGTTTTGTATGTACTCAAGGAATGATAAAAATACATTATGTTAACGATATACAAGAAAACAAAAAAAATCTTGTAATGGAGAAATGTGTAATGTGTGGAGAAGAGACACATATGATGAAAAATAAATAAGGAAGATGATGATGAAACATCAAAACCTTGATGATGTACTAATTATCTAAAGGAATATCTAAATGGGTAACATATAAATTGTCAATTGTTTTTGTTTTACCTTACAACTAAAACTAAAACACACGATGCACATAAACTTTAAAAAATACTATACATTAAGCTTATTCTAGTAATCGTAATAACACATGTAAAATATAAACTTGTTTAATCAAATTGATCATTGATCTTCATCACATCTCAACTTATAACTATATGTTTAAAATTTTCAAAAATGTGAAAAACAGTGAATATGCTGGATTAAAATATAATTGAGGAATTTATACCATGAATCTTGCCACCAACTTGAAAGTTGAAATAAAGAAATTTGTTGAGAGAGTACATATTTAGAAAATATTGGAAAAATATTTACAGAAAATAGTTGGTTATATAGTGGATGTTGAAAAATGGGGATGATTATTATTTTTGAAAAGAAATGTGTGTTAGAAAAGATATTGAGTTTGGAAATCCATTGGAGTGAGAGAAAAATTATTTAAAAAAATAATTTTTAAGAATGATTGAAAAAAACTATTCGCAAAAACTCTCAAGTTAACACTCTTAAAACATGAGTAGATGGCACACAATTAGTCTTATCACAATAAATGAGTTTATATCAAATTGTCATTTTATCCCCATACAGATTGGAGACTACATAAAGATACTGGCATACCGAAATAATCCCGCATGACTTTTGTATAACAAACTCTACATGATTTATATTTTAATCACTTTATAAATAGTCTTGAGATTAGAAAAACTTTAAGTGTGGCTTACGAAAGTCTTTTTAAACTCATTCATACTTTCGACAAAGTCACATTCGTGTTAAAATAAAAAGGTTGAAAAGAAAAATTAGTCTAGAAAAGAAGTTTTAAATCTCATTTTTCACATACATACATCTAAAGGTTTAAATCTCATTGATGAATGTTTGGAAACATGCTTCATAATATGATATCTATGACACATGAAACATGAGCGGGAGATGTTGTCCATATTTTCCTTTAGTTAATACTTATATTATTGATATATGATTCTTGAATAGAATTGCATACACCTATGACATATGTTCATAAAATCTATTGAATTTTATTAATGATATACACTTGATAAGATCATCACTTGTTTCACATCATGAGAATTAATTGTTACACATACATGTCCATGCCTTCTTAAAGATATGTTGTTATTAAAAATTCAAATTTTAATCCTTGGATAGACTATGTTTACATAAACAAAGTGGCATTCCCGCATGGAATATCATTATAGAAACATCCTAAAATATTGAAGCATACACCATCAAATAATGAGAAAGGGACATTTGAGGAGCTTTGGGAACAAGTAGACCCATAATTCACACTACTACAATTAGCTCATGCACACTTATTTATTCCTAATTATAAATTATCACTCGATGCAACTTGAACCTGCCATTAACTTTTCATGCATAATCCACACTTGCTACTTGAAAAATTCAGCTTAAAAATATGATGTTTAATGAAATATCCTACTTCCCAATATTTCCACACTAATCCCTTTGAAGTAAATAACTAAAAAGTCATCAGAAAAGGAAAAGGCAAAATAATATTACAAGAACCTAGTGGTATTCCAAAACACCTGATTTCTTCAATATATTGAGATTTTCTTAGGAATAAAAATCTACTTTTCAGAACCCGCCTTTGCATTCCACTCTTTTTATGTACCTTTTTTTATAATGACAAAGGGGGAGAGAGATAATATGGAACAAAAAGGGAAAAGCTACAAAAAATGGTGAGAAAAATTATTTGCTACAATAAAGGGGAAGATAAGGTATTCATCAAAACAAAGTCTTAATGAAATATGGGACTTCAAATATTTCCTCAAAACTATATTGATTGTATTATCATTGGGAAAAAGGGAGATATTTTATTAATAAAAGTATTTTGAAATACAAAGATTTTGTACGACAATAATCTCATTAATATATGACAACACTTTATTAACTTGTCTCTAATGTCCTTGAGATGAAAACAATCACTCAAAAGATGATGAGACCTATCTCGAGGATTATACCAACTAGAAACCATTTCCAAAAGAGAATCCTCACCTTAAGAATATACACAAGAACAAGATGGAAGTGCATAATCCAATTCACAACGAACATTTAGAGACCACTCCCTACCAAAGAAATATCATGATTCACAATCATGCATGGGAAGCAATTGTACCAAGTATCAACCAATACAGGTAAAGAAGAAAGCATATAATTATGCTAAACACTGTCAACTATTGATCATCATATCCTCAACACCTATTAAAGTCATGAGCTCATTCCCTTGGATACGTTCACAACCATAGAAAAATCAAGATCCATGCATACTCAGCATACTCAAAACTTCACTTAATGCATGATAACTCAATCAGTAAAGACGGTGCATTCTCATTCTAAGAATCTCACCTTCAAATAAAAATAAAATACATACCATCAAGTAATGCATGAAAAATATCAATCAAGGATCATGATAATCATAAGCAATCATAAGAACAATAGCAAGTTCCATGTAGTTATATGAAATGATCTAACTCCAAAAGACCCTCCCAAAGCTCTTAAGGATTTGGGAATAAAGGTAATAGTATACATGAACTTGTTTTATCATGTATTTGCTCAAATAAACCAAAAAACATTTCCCAAAATAAGAAAAAACACAAAATGTCATTAACATCAAGTCACGCATTCTAAGTCGACTCAAAATGGACTTTAAGTCGACTTAAATTGCCCAAATTGATCAGCCTCAAATTTTAGTAAACAATGAAAGTTTTGGGAGATTTAAAAAAATGGGTATGGGACATTAAGTCAACTGAAACTTCTTTGTGTTAACTAAAAATGCCTATGTATATCAAAATCTCAATGGTTAGTTTTCAAATTCAATTCCAAAAGCTCTAGAATTTACCAAAGTACACTCGAATGGCTAATTTATGAAAAAGCCTATAAAAGGACCCTTTGAGTTCCTAAACACACAAGCTTTATACAACATCTTCTAAAGATAAAAGTTCCATACCATAGCTTATGTCCCTAATACTTGAGTTTTTTAGAAAGAAAAACCAAGTTCCATTCCAAAGGAATGAGTTTTAGACCCAAAATATCCATTGAAGTAAAGCTTAAAAACTCAAAACCCATTTGAGTAAAGTTGCAACCTTAAAGATTTATTGAGACGAGATCCAAAATCCAAATACCATTCATGTCAAGAATAAAAAACAAACTCTTGGGTTTTTAGAGAAAGAAACCAAGACCCATTTCCAAGGTGTGAATTTTAAACCCAAAAAAATCCATTAAAGAAAAGGTACAACTAAAAACCCATTTGAGCCAAAATTTCAAACCCAACCCCTAATTTAGCAAAGTCCTAAACCCAGTACCCACTTTTGCTAAAGAATTAAACCAAAAGCCATTTGAGCATTATACCTGTGGTTTCTAGAGTTTTTGCATTTTGAGAGAGAGAAAATAAACTCACATTACACCATATATCGCCAATGGTCACAGTTTTGACCCATGACCATAAGTGTGGGTTACAGTCACCACCCGTGACAATATTAAGCGTAAAAAAATTATGGGTCATGGTGTCCACCCATGACCAACAAGGGAGGACTCAATTCACGATCTCTTCCCATGACCAAACACCACGTTGGGTCACGGTCCATACCCGCGACCCACATGGGGGATTTTTGGTCACGCTCATAACCCCTGACCATTATCATGGGTCTAATCACCGTTCAGGATCGTGAACTTACTTTTTATTTTTAGAAAAAACATTATTGGTCACGGGACTTGTCATAGTCAACACACGTGATCACTCTTTATTTTTTATTTTTTAAAAAAAAATCAATCATGTGCTAGAAATATGACCCAATAAAAAATAAAAATAAAAATTTATTTTTCTACATTATGAAAAAAACTGTATATTTTTCGAACCTATTTACAATTCCGGGCACAAATATTTAGCCAATATGTAAAGTTAACTAGCACATGCTTGCGTAAATAAATAATAAAATGCACTGCATGCTTACGTGAATATGTACAACACAAAATAAAATACAATGCATTTATACAACTTAAATAAAAATACGATAAATGTTTGCGTGAATATGTTCCAAATGTTCCTTACACATTGAGTCCTGCAAACAAAACTTCAAAAATGTCATAAGTGGTAAGTAACATCCTTCAACGGTATGATTTCAAGCCTAAGTTTGGATATTTTTAATATTTGATCATGTTCTTAAATCGAGCATCCCGAGACTACGCGGTCAATTACCATGTATTACGTTGGTCCTGTGGGAGGTGTTTGTACTCCTTGTAGGGGAGTTTAAGGGCTATTTTGCATTTTGTCCGTTCAACGGCATGTTTCCAAGCCTAAGTCTGACTATTTGTATTCTTTGGTCATATTATTAAACCGAGCATCCCGTGACTACATGATCAGTTGCCACATGTTACGTTGGTCCCGTGAAAGGTGTTTGTTCCCTTCACGGGATCATTTGGAGGGTTATTTTATGTTTTGTCATTCAACAACATGTTTTCAAGCCTAAGTTTAGCTATTTGTAATTTTTGGTCATGTTCTCAAAGCGAGCATCCCGTGACTATGAAGTTAGTTTCCACGTGTTATGTTGGTCCAGTGGGAGGTTTTTGTACCACACGCGGGGGAATTATGGGGCTATTTTTCATCTTCACCGTTCAACGGCATGTTTTCAAACTTATGTCTCACTATTTGAAATTTTTTATCATGTTCTCAAACCGGGTATCCAGTGAAAACACGGTCAGTTCCTACATGTTTCGTTGGTCTCGTTAGAGGTGTTTGTGCCCCTCGCGGGGGGTGTTTGGGGGTTATTTTATATTTCACTATTCAACGACATGTTTACAAGCTTAATTTTGGCTATTTGCAATTTTTGGTCATGTTCTCAAACCGTAAATCCCATGACTATACGCTCAGTTTTCATATGTTATGTTGGTCCCATGGAAGGTGTTTATGTCCTTCGCATGGGTGTTTAGGGGATGTTTTGCATTTTCATCATTCAAAAGCATGTTTTCAAGCCTAAGTCTGGCTATTTGGAATTTTTGATCATGTTCTCAAACCGGTCATTCCGTGACTATGTGATTAGCTGTTGCATGTTATGTTAGTCTTATGGGAGTTTTGTGCCCCTTGCAGGTATATATGTGGGGGTTGTTTTGCGTTTTCACCATTTAATGGCTTGTTTTCAAGCCTAAGTCTAGCTATTTGTAATTTTTGGCCAGGTTCTCAAATCGAGCATCTCGTGACTATGCAGTTAGTTTCCACGTGTTACGTTCGTTCTATGGGAGGTGTTTGTGCCCCTCACGGGGGGTTTTCGGGATTATTTTGTATTTTCATCATTAAACGGTATGTTTTAAAGCCTAAGTCTAGCTATATGGAATATTTGGTCATGTTCTCAAATTGACCGTTCCATAACTATACAATAAGTTCCTACATGTTACATTGGTCCCATGGGAGTTGTTTGTGTTCTTGGGATTTTTTGAATTTTTGTCGTTTAACGGTATATTTCCGGCTATTTATAATTTTTGTTCATTTTTGAAACTAGAAATCTCATGACTATGTAATCAGTTGCCATGTGTTAAGTTGGTTTCATACGACGTGTTTGTTCCCCCCGTGGAGGCGTTTGAGGGTTGTTTTATATGTTCACCATTCAACGGCATGTTTTCAAACCTAAGTCTGGCAATTTGGAATTTTTATCATGTTCTCAAACCGAGCAACCCGTTACTATATGGTCCACTACCATATGTTACGTTAGTCTCGTGGGAGGTGTTTGTACCCCGTTTAAGGGCATTTGGGGGATATTTTGCATTTTTGTCGTTCAACTACATGTTTTCAAGCGTAAGTCTGGCTATTTACAAAATTTGGTCATGTTCTTAAATCGGGTATCCCATCATTATGCGATCAGTTGCCATATGTTACATTGATCCCGTGGGAGATGTTTGTTCCCCTTGCGGGTGCATTTTGTTGTTGTTTTGCATTTTCCTCATTCAACGACTTATTTTCAAGCCTAAATTTGGATGTTTGCATTTTTTGTCATGTTCTTAAATAAGGCATCCTATTACTACGCGATCAGCTTCTACGTGTTACGTTGTCTCGTGGGAGGTGTTTATGACCCTCCCTGGGGTGTTTGAGGGTTGTTTTTCATTTTTTTCCATTCAACGACATGTTTTAAAGCGTAAATATGGCTATTTGCAATTTTTGGTCATGTTCTCGAACCGAGCATCCTGTGACTACGCGGTCAGTTGCCACATGTAACAATTGTCCCGTGGAAGGTGTTTGTGCCCCTTGTGTGGCGTTTGGGGGCTATTTTGTGCTTTCATTATTCAACGACATTTTTTAACCCTAAGTCTGAATTTTGTAATTTTTGATCATATTCCCCAACCGGGCGTCCCATGACTATGTAGTCGGTTGCCACATGTTTTGTTTGTCCCATAGGAGGTGATTGTGCCTTTTGTGGTGGCATTTGACTATTATTTTGCATTTTCACCATTCAACGACATGTTTTCAAGCCTATATCTGGATATTTGCAATTTTTAGTCATGTTTTTCAGCAAAACAAATGAAAGAAAAATCAACACATACCTCTATTGGATGAAGATAAAGTATGAAACAGATGAACAATAATTTATATACCCTATATCCCCCTCCCCATCCATCAAAACTCTCTCTCCTTTTCTCTCTCTCTCTCTCAAAGATCCTCAGATTGGATTACAACTAACATAACCTTATCAAACTCGAAATAGTTGATAAGTTTTATTTGAAACAATAATTTTAAGTGTAATTAACATTGACGTAGTTGTAGTTTTATGTATGAATTATGCTAAAAACACCCACTCTTATCCTGAACCAATAAATGTATTGTAATATATTGCACCATTGTGTTAGTCACTCAACATAAAATGCATTTAAAAGACATTTGGTATTAGATAGGTATTAAGTGTAAGTGTGATTATATATAGTCTTAGTTCTATACACAACATTGACCAATAACTTCAATTATTTTCTAGCAACTGATGTACTTGAGTTTGAATAGTTTTAATTTTCATTACTGAGCAACCTCGTCACTAACTTAGAGGATATCAGTAATGTTGAAATGAAAGAATTGAACATTGTTAGCCAAAGAGAAGAGTCTCATATTATCAAACCTTTAACACCAACACTTTCTTATCAGTAAAACAGTACATCTTTTACACAACTTTTGATCTCAGGGAACGTCCCATAAGAGAGAAGAATGCTTGTGTTCAGCCCTGAAGGAGGATTGATCACAATATTATACACGTACTGTTAATGAATATGTGTGTCTACACATATTATTGATGAATATGTATGTATATTGTGATCATTCCTACTTGAGTGCTAAACATCAACATTCTTCTCTCTTGTGGGTCGTTCCCTGACACTACACCAAAATTGCCAACTTTTCACTGTCAAAAACCTTCATAAGTTAAACTTGTCACGGTCTTTGACGATGAGAAGTTTGTTAGTGACAAATGAATTTATCACGGACTTGTCACAGTCAAAGACCGTGATAAGTTCGTTAGAGTTGTCACAGATTTTTCATGCTCTTTGACCTTGACATGTTACGGTCTTTGATCGTGACAAGCCCATGATGAAAACTTAAACTTTTCAAGATCAAAGTCCATGAAAAGTCTGTGGCAAATAAAAAATTGTCATGAACTTTGATCGTGACAAGTTTCTTTGTCACAGAATTATCACAGTCAAAGTCCGTGATAATTCTGAGCAAATTTAAAAAAAAAACTATTGGGTAGTATGGCCACTGCCACTGCCCAATAGTATATTTATACCTGTTATAAAAAATTATACATATCCAAACAACATATCTATAGAGCAACCAAACCAAAACACAAATATCCATAACCAACATGTAAATATTGATAACCAAATACAAATATCCATATCCAAACCAACGTGTACCAAATTAAAAAAATAAAAATATAATCCAATATACAAATAAAATAAATAAAAATAATTTCATGGCATTGGATCTTGTATAGTTCAGAGGAGAAAATAAGGCCACACGACATATGCATTGACATACCCATCAATTCTCTGAACGCCGCATTGTTCATGCAACCACAAAGGTAAGTTCTCCTTTCCAGAAAAACATGCGTGACAAGCACCTTTGCCTCAATGTCTTGCAAGGGATGTCCATGGACCACCATACCTAAGTGGCTGATCGGTTCCATCAACCCCCTCGCTATCGGATCCCCACCAAATGTGTCGATTAAAAACACGCTCAGCCAACCGATTTTTGACATAGGCTGTTCGACGAGGATCAAGTGGGAAATGGATCTAAGGGAGGTGAGTCAATGCATATCTATGATGAAGCAGTGACGTCCTCATTTACCTCCTTCTCCTTCCCCTTCCCCTTGCCCTTGACCTTGCCCTCATCAGAGGTGGACCCCCACTGATGCTTCATGAAGGCGTACATATCTAGGACTGTCGCCTCCAACCTTAATATCTCATCGCCATGGGTATCCACCTTATGAACCAACCCTATGTTGCCCGTCTCCATTACGATGATCCTTGAATCCTCCATACGTGAGCTCACCCCCTAGTCCTCCCCTTATAATCTGCCCCAAGCACTTGGTTGAGTGCGTCTGCATCCAAAGATGCTTTGTCGACATCAAACTGCGATTCATGCACTTCCTTAAGTTTTGCTTGAAACAATAAAAAGTAAACGATTAGTTAATTAAGTAAATAAAAAATTATAATGTAATTTAAAAAATTAAACATTTATAACTTACAGTCGTGGTTGCCACGCTCGAGAACACCTCCTTATCCTTGCCCTTCTTCATCCGAATTGCCACATAGGCATATAGCCTATGAGGCCTACCCCCAGGGCCACTCCCCGTCTTGTGAAATAAAATAATGCAGAGTTAATATGTAATGCAAAGTAATGCTAAATTACAATAACATAAAATTAAAGAAAAATAAAAAATTACCATCCTGTGCTCCACCTCGACGTAAGACGTCCTCCCAGAGTAGTGCACGTCCGCCTTTTTTCCTGATTTTCCCTCCCCGACTGTCGAGATTCCAAAAATCCACTCAACGATCTCATTATCGACAAACTACGGCCAATGTGCCATGATATCGGCTCCTTCAAGGGGATGGTTTCATGCACTCTCATAATAGACTCCCGGGTCTTCCCAAAGTATCATGACCACATTTTTTTCTTCCACGTCTTACATTGATCACTTAACTGTTTCGACGTGGAGTCCCGGCCATGTGGGGGCATGCCCAATTGATCCTCTCAAATAAATACAAACCAAAAAGAAAGTAAGTGTTAGTTGCTTATAAATATAAATATAAATACACTACCTCTAGTGCCCCCCCAAGATGCCCATCTTGAGCTCATTTAGCATGGTCCTCTAATCAGTGTACTCCAGGTCAACGATCGCCTTCAGCAACACCAGGGATCTAGCCAATTTACTCCATTTTGGGGGGCTTAGTGGCTGAGGAGACCTCGTCGCCTTCGCTACCGTATTGGGATGAAGACATTTTCTGCAAAAATTGTTATTATTAGTACAAACATGTATATGGAATTTGAATTAATGCTAAAATCCGATAATAACAAATCACTAGAAAAATACAAGCTAACGACATTATAAATCTAAATATTGTTTCAATATCCGGTCATGTCATAGATTTTGATTTAATTCTTAAATTGATTAAAGTCCTAACTATCATATTCACTAACCATAAAACCAATTTTGATTCAAATTCGATAATAACAAAGCACTAGAAGAATATAAGTTAACAACTATAAATCTAAACATTGTTTCAATATCGGTCATGTCATGGACTTTGAATAAATTGATTAAAAAACAAATTAACATATTCACTAACCATAAAACCAATTTTGATTAAAATCCAATAATAACAAAGCACTAGAAGAATACACCCACTGGTTATTACAAGCATTAAACTGATTAAGTACAAATGAATAAAAAAACATTAAATTATCGTCTGATAACAATAAAGCACTCGAATAATACAACCGTTGGTCATTACAAACCATTGGAATACTTACTACAAATCTAAAATTTGTTTTAAATACAAGTTATCATTAAAAATGGCTTTATAATTGTTAGGAGAAGCCAAGTCATCCATACTACTTTTTAGACTCTTTGGCGCATGTAGGATTATTGACCACGGTTTATTTTTTATATTCTCTGACTAAAACACTTTCTTGACATTTTGAAAAGCATAAACAAATGTCTCATCGCTCAAGTGTTCATTGCTCTTCAACTTAGACAAGTTAACCATGATTATATTGGTACCATCATCAACTTTACATGCATTTTTATCCTTAACTCTTACCCAATCACAGTAAATACAACCTCTTTTAAGCTTACATAGTCCAATCCATATATACTTCGAATTACACCATAATAAGTCATTTCAGCTTCAATGAGGTTTTATCTTTCGCGCTCGCTCGAAAATAAGTAAGAGCCTTGTATGAAATGATCGAGTTCTGTATATTTGTCTTTGTCTCGTACACCCTCGCACCGAATTTGTAACTATTCAATCGATACTTTTTGTACTCTTGTTCCATGAACAAAGATCCAGTGGCTGGACGAGTAAGCCTTTACGTCGTATCACCCATCTTTAAGAGTTGAGAATATAGATAAATTAATTAGGTTAGTTGTAAATCTTTTTTGTAATGTGACATTTAATAACAAAAAATTTCATTATAATTACCTCATGTGGAAACCAGAGCCTAAATTTATTATCTCATTGTGCCATTATTTTTTGTCTTTTATTGTTCTCAGATGCTTCATATTTTCTGCATAGATCGTGATGAACGTATTACAAAATTAATCATGTGTAAAAATTAAAATAATGTAAAAGTTAAAATAATTTAAACTTAATTTTTCCATTCTTCGACATCTTCATGTATGTCAAGTAGATAACGAGCTACTTGTTCATGTTGCAAACTCGTTAATTTCACACTTTTGCTCATGAAATGACCACCCTCATCGACGAACTCATCATTGTTATCCACATTTATCGGGTCAGGCATACATTCCCTAGTGTAGATTTATAAATCGACATTGATGTATTCCAATACAATTGATCTTTTAATGTATCGTGTATGCTTGACGTAATCTTTGCAAACTTTCATCAATCTTTAAAACGGATACATCCACCGATATCTAATTGGGCTGTAAAGAAGTGCCTCGTCACATATGTGTACGAACAAGTGAACACTTATGTCAAATAATGATAGGGGAAAGTCATTCGCCAACAAACAAATCACTTCGGTCGCCGCCAATATTTTGGCCACTATGTGATCTCGATTAACTACCATCTCATATAAAAGTGGGAAGTAGATAGTAATTTGCATAATATCCCTCCACAGATCCTTGTTCTTGGAGAAACAATGCTTAAAGAGAAGAGGAACCAATTTCATGATCACATTCCAATCGTGGGACTTACACTTATGTAAATCATGGGTAGCATGATTCACATTCCTTTAAAAGTTGGATGAAAAATTAGATGGAGCCTTCAAATCATATATTGTGTCTAAAAGCACCTTCCTTTCCTCATTCGCCAAAGTAAACGAGCCAGGGGGAATTATTTTCCTTCCCTTATTATCTTCTTTTAACCATAGTTGTGGCTTAAGTTTCAATGATTTAAGGTCTTTTCGTGCATTTTCTCCATCCTTTAAATGACTCCCCCAATGCATGTGCCCACAACATGTTCAGCGACGTTCTTCTCTACATGCATCACATCCAATACATAGCGCATCGAGTTATTCTTCCAATAAGGCAAGTCAAATCAAATTGACCTCCTAGACCATGCCTTTCTTGTCTTAGTTTCATTCCCAGTTGGGGTCTTCTTATGCTTAAATTGAGTAAATTTAGGATTATTACCTGGCATATTAGGGCCACAATCAGAAGAATTACTTTTAAATTTTGAACCTGAAAGTTTTCATGGAGGTAGCCTATGTTTAACCCTTTCCAAAAAAAAATTGGAACATTTCCCAAATCTAAAACTATGAGTGGGGGGAAACCTCCTATGGCAAAAGTATACATTTTTTGAGCTAGCGGGGATACGAAGAGATTCAGTCTCCTCTTCACAAATAGGACACCCCAAATAACCATGTACTATACAACCGGATGATGTCCCATAAACTGGAAAATCATGAATTGCCCACATCAACATAGCTTTCAGTGTAAACTCTTCTTTTTTAGAAGAGTCAAATGCTTGCACACCCTCTTACCACAAATCATTTAATTCTTCTACCAAAGGATCCAAGTAGACATCGATTTCCTCACTTGGTGCCTGTGTCCTAAGTGTCAACAAAGATAGCATCTAAAATTCAGGTCTCATGCACTGTGAAGGAGGGATGCTGAGTGGGACTAGGATCACTGGACATACATTCTAATTGGCGGTTAGATTTACAAATAGATTACAACCATTTGTTGATATTGCTAAACGAATGTTATGCTTTTCTCGAACAAAATAGGGATACTTATAACTTATCCTCTTCCAAGTTCAGAATCAATACGATGATGCATGAGATTATCCCCTACTTCTGCCCTAGCATGCCAAGTCATTGCCTTCGTTATCCATAGGATTGTGAAATCTAGGCCCAACGGGAAAATATTCAACACTTTTTGAGGCACTTTTGAGCTTATGCCTTCCTTTCCAGTATATTTCACATATCTAGTTTCATCGCATACCGAACACCGATTGAGATTTTCATACTCCTTTTGGTGTAGTATGTAGTGATATACACAAGTATGAATTTATTTGTACTTTATTCCTAAACCTTTCAAACCGTTCTTCATAGTAGGATAAACGTATTCTTCTTGGTTAGCAAGCCCTTCACCC
The DNA here is from genome assembly GCA_949130495.1 of Sambucus nigra. NCBI lineage: Eukaryota > Viridiplantae > Streptophyta > Magnoliopsida > Dipsacales > Adoxaceae > Sambucus > Sambucus nigra. The sequence goes on along the minus strand of OX422210.1, from coordinate 300,678,257 downwards.
AATTCAAAATTCATGTCACGCTATTTCCAGACAAACAATATTGGGTCTTCAAACTATGCAAACCAACCATGTCATGTAATTTTTTCTGAACTTTCTCACAACCCGAGTACAATGGTTGTGTCGCCTTTGATTTTAAACTTTAGTATTCATCGTCAAGGTTTATCCCAATAATTTCTTGAGCACTTGAATCTTATACATCGTCAATGACATCATTTTTTTCCACTTCATGAACTCCATACACGTCATCAATAAATCCTCTAGCATGTTATGATTTACATTGTCCTCCTCTTGTAGATATATCCTACTTGTTGAAGGTTGTTGTGAAGGTTTCTCGGGGAGAAACGGAACTTTAAATTCCCCATGAAAATTCCAAAATAGATAACTATCTTGCATAACCCACATTATAAAATGTAGTTCAACTATTTTCCACTTAAACACCTTACCATTCTTACACTTATCACACGGACACAAGAACTCTTCATCATTACAACATCTCTTTGTGTATTTCACAAATTCATTAGCATCTCTGCGAAACACATCCCCTCATATATTTGTCTCACCCATCCACTCTTTGGATTTAGGATATCCCATCATAGCTACTACAGATAATCACCTATTATGGGTAAGAAGCGTATATTCGTGGATTAGTATAAATAAAAATGTGAACAATTAGTTCCCATTAAATAATATACTACAAGATTGACATCTCATCTTCTAGTGTAATACTATAAAAATAATATAATTCATATTTCATCCATCTCCTTTAAAGGTGAGTGGTCCTATCCCAATTAAGATTGCATATTTCTATAATATACTTAATATCTCACGCACATTGTTCCAATTTGAGGAAAATTCGGCAGCATGTCCCCATAATTCTCCGAGTACACGACATAGATTTGCAAGTGTAAGTGTTATTTCAATTTATCAATTGAAATAACACTTAATATCGCATCATCTAGTATGTACCCAGAGAACATTAAGATAAGACAGAAGAACTTCCCCCAAAAGTAACAAGTTTAAGCCACTAAAAATATTATTATACAGATATTATGCAGTCCCAAATTGTCCAAATGGAACAATTCGAGAGATCTCATTAGAGGGGTAATGACTCTCGAACGGGTCTAAGGGATATTGAATGAGTACGCATAAGAACTAGAAGACTAGTATCTATACGCACTATATGTAATTTAAATTAGTTATAAATGCTACGGAACCATTATGCAATGCATTCAAATGAAAATACATGCAGGCATGCACCCCCGAAGCAAGTGTTATATAAGAAGTTGATTTAATGTAACTTTAAATATGGGTTATCTATTGTGGTTCTTGTTATTACCTTTTACCCTCGTTATGTGTTATATGACACTTTCTTTGAGGGATACATGAATGCATGTATTCTCATGTGAATGCATGATTACTTATTACTTGTTCTATAAAATTTATAGAATGTATTATTTAATTATGTCTTATTTATATTCGATTTTTACATACTTATGTTTCAATTCGCATCACAACCCTAAATGTTAGAGAATGCCTAGGGCCAACCAACTCAATGTCCATCTAAGTGTTCAAATCCATCAGTCAACAACAATTCAAGAATTCAAAACAACAATGAAAATAATAATGTATTTTATTAGAAATTCCTAGGGCCAACCAACTCAATGGCCATCTAAATGTTCAATCCACCAATCAACAATAATTCAAGAATCCCAAACAATTCAACAATTCGACAATCTCTATGTGTATATATATTTATACGTGCAACATTACACCCAGTTTCAGATTTACACAACACTATACCCAATTTTCGTTTTATACCCAATTTCAATTTTAATTTCACATTTACACAACGATATGCCCAATTTCAGATTTATACCCAATTTTAATTTCATATTTACAAAACAAAGGGGGTCCAATTTCATATTTATGCCCAACTTTTATAAACACCAAATTAATCACACACACATATATATACAGAAAAATACACACACACACACACACACACACACATATGTATACAAAAAAAACCACACACAATTAATCTAACACACACACACATGCATATACACACACAAACACACACACCAAATCATACACACACATATATATACACGCAAACACACACACACACACACACACACACACACACTCACACATACATATACACACACACAAACATAAGGGAAACAAAGATAGAGATAGATAGATAGATAGATAGATAGATAGATAGATAGATAGATAGATAGAGAGAGAGAGAGATAGAGAGAGAGAGAGAGAGAGAGGTACCTGAAATGCTGAGAGATGGAGAGAGCAGACGCTAAGAGAGGGAAAAAAATAGAGGGAAAATGGTGGGGAAAAAAGAGTGCCTAGGGTTTTTAGTTAAAAGACTTGTCACAGACGTGTCACGATCAATGACCGTGATAAAAAAATGCATTATTTTTGTCGCAATCAAAGACCGTGACAAGGGTGGCCAACTGAAGGGTGACATTTTAGCCTTTTTTATGAGTGTATGATCAAATGTTGTGTAAAAGATGTAATGTTTTACCGTTGAAAAAGTGTTGGTGTCATATATTAACATTTGTCTCTTTAGAAGGTTTGCTAGTATGAAACTCTTATCTTTGGCTAAAAATGTGCAATTCTTCCATTTCAACATTACTGATATCCTCTAAGTTGGTGATCAGGTTGTTCCATTCTAAAAATTGAAATTGTTCAAACTCAAGGACATCACATGGTAGATAATAATTGAAGTTATTGATGAATGTTGCGTATGGATTTAAGATTATATATAAACACACCTACACTTAATACATGTCCAATACTAAATGTTTATTTAAATGTGACTAACACAGTGGTGTAGTATATTAAACGCATTTAGTGATTCATTCATAGAGTGGGTGTTTTTGGCATAACTAGTTTATAGAACTATAACTATGTAGATATGAATCACACTTGAAATTATTATTTCAAATAAAACTTATCATATGTTTCGAGTTTGACAAGGTTATGTTGGTTGTAATCCATTTCAAGGATCTGTGTGTGTGTGTGTGTGTGTGTGTGTGTGTGTGTGTGTGTGTGTGAGAGAGAGAGAGAGAGAGAGAGAGAGAGAGAGAGAGAGAGTTTTGAGAGATGAGGAGGGAAATATAGGGAATATTAATTTTATAAATGCTTTCATCTTCGTTGTTAACTCCAAACATGCAATTATATCTAAGCTAGTGGTAGAAAACTAGCAAACTCTTGAGAAAATACATACATAAGGGGGTTAATATGAGTCTTAAGGGTGAAAACACAACAAATTATGGATTTAATTAATTGTAAATAAATTATGGTCATCAGAGACAAGAATTCGAATTTAACTTCATTTTAATTAAATCCTAAGGAATGAGTGAAGAATTAACGAAGTGAGCATTGTAGTTGTTATGATAGGGTCATTGTTAACTCAAATGATTTGTTAATGATTTATTATAATGAATTAATAGAGTGAGGATTTTAAGTATCCATTATCTGTATCAAACCAACAATTCAACATAAAAATTATCCCCCACTCCTTTTAAGTCATCTACTTAATTGATTTCCAAGAACATAATTATAGAACATGGGTTTTCCTATACAATTTTACATCAAGGGTTTCATATACAATTTCTAACAGTAAATAGGGCCATATTTCAATATAAAATGTCCGATTTACATATAAATTGGTTGTTCATTATAAGGACCAAACAATATTCATCTTGTTAAAAACTTTAAGGTATGAAAATATTCATTATGTGAAAAAATGGTATAATAAAATGAAAAACAACCAATTTTGTATAATTTCATTTTTTGAATATAATAAAACAACCATTATATTGTTTGATTATCAATACAAACATACACACTGAATATACACAGAGAGAGAGAGAATACAAACACACACACATAGAAGACACACTGAACATAAACAAAAAATGAAATAAAATGGAAGAAATACCTTGTGTGGAAAGAAAGAAAGTGGGTTTATCCGGAGGGTTTCAACGAGAGAATGAGAGTTTTTTTATTTTTTAGGACAGGAGCGAAACAAAATGTAGGGTGCTGGGTTAATATAATACCATAAAATGGGTCACGATTTATGCACGTGACCTGTACTGTGACCCTTTTAAAATAGGTTTAGGTGTCACGTTTACCGACCGTGACCGCATTCATGACCTAAATAGAGGGAACTTTAACGCAAAAATAACATTGGTCATGGTATGTGTCATTTTTGGGTCATGAATATTAATAGTGACCACCATTGTGACTAAAAGCGCGGGACATTTGATGCCATCCTGGGTCAGGGGGATTACGGTTAGTGGTCGTGACCCAATGGGTCACGGCTGCCAATCGTGACCAGAACCTTAACAACTTCACCCTAAATAATCATCACTTATTTTCTTACGGTATATATGTAGTGGTTAAGAGTGGCGACCATGACCCCCTGGTCACGGGCTGTGGTCGTGACCCATTAACTATGACCATTTTTGGATTTTGATGTACTGTCATTTCATCAAAGTTTCTTGTTGAGAATTTAGTTACATAACTTATTGGTGATACTTATGGTTTATCTTGATTATATCTTCACGATTGATAATGTCATTGTTGCTGGTATTTAAGGCGTTATATGACCTTGGGCTATTTCATGTTTTTCTTGGTCAAGGATGGGTATAGTTACCTTGTTGGTTAAGGTTTAAAAGTATTATAGTTCCTCTTGAGGTTTTGATTTCGCTTTAATGAACCAAAGATAATGAAGTTTATCAGGTACAGTCTCGAGCATGGATATAGGATACGCCGAACCATGTAAAAAATTAGGTTTCGAAGTTTCTCTTAAATCCAATCTATTAATATTGGTGGTTTTATTAAATTCTTGTATGTTGATTGATTTATCATATTTCAATTAATTTTAAAAGAAAGTTTTGAAATTGCCATTAATTTCACAGATACCCAATCCACCCCTATTTGGGGTATATTTCTAAGTCAACAATTATCAGTGAGTATTTTTATGATATTATTATCATACCCCATGCTCATAAATATCTGAAATAATTCTATCCTAGGTGGAGAGTGGTGGGATACAAGACACACATTCCACTTCTCATGTGGGAGATAAGGTTCAACCAATACGATTTCACCATGATGACTAGGTTAAAGATTGGACATGCGAGGACAATTCCATTATGGGATCACTTAGAGACGTACGTGCTCTTTCGATATTATCCCAAAATCTTTTGAAACAGGAAATTGAATCGGGTGTAGTATAGATGTTTTGCTTAACTTAGCTAAAAAGGATTATGGTTGATGATGAGGCACCCATTGATGTGGAAGGATACATGCGTGCATTTTTAATTCACTCTTTGGCTAGATATTCTTCATAACTAAACATATTGGTATTTTTGTGGGTTGGCGTAACCCATTGCATCAACTAGATTAATTGGACCATCTTGAATGGGAATGTTATGGCCTATTTGTTCACTAGTTTGGATACAGTATTCGAACGAGTTATAGATTAATATATTCACCTGGATACTACTGGTAAGTATGATTTCATTTAATCATATAATAATTCATTTTCATTATTTAAATTAATTCTCATTTCTTTAGCGTTATTAATGCAACTTTGGTTGTGTGAGTATATTCATTGCATTCATATGATAATGAAAGTATACAATGCAAACGCAGAAGCATAACCCCATATTTATGAATGGGACTAACATGATATAGATACACGATGAGGTAAAGTCATACACAACCTCAGTATGGACCGAGGTCAACGAAGATGAGGATGGCTACATCATTGGTGTGGCACTCGTGGGCGAGAAACTAACACCTCAATAGGGACGAGGTGGTTTGGTAAAAAAATCTTAATTGTTAGTGAAAAATCTTATTACAAGGAAAATATCCATGTATTATATTTTACTACACCAAAATAGGCTATCTATCACGGTCAAAAACCTTGACAAGTGGCATTTGCCACGGTCAAAGACCATGATAGGAATGGGGTTGATAAAAATATTTGTCATGGACTTGTCACAATCAACGTCTGCAACAAGTTTATGCTATCGTGGACTTGTCACGGACAAAGTCCACGATAACGTCGTCTATCAACTATTTATATAAAGGATATCCCATCATAGCTATAACGAACAATCACCTATTATGAGTAAGAAGCATATATTCATGGATTAATATAGACAAAAGTGTGAAAAATTCAAGAATTCTAGGTTAAATACTACAATACCTAGTGCGTTTGAATAAAAAATGAATTTAAGTAATGCGTTTGAACATGTTCGGTTTTAATATTTCCAATTTTGAATTAATTATTGTGTTTGAACAAAAATAAATAAACTAGTGCACGAGATTTGAATCCGCCTAAACAACATATCAACTAAACAACATATCCTATTATTTAACTATTGTGGAAGATAATTTGTCTATTGATTTAGAGATCAGTTATCGGTAGCTATGACATAAATCACAGGAAAATATATGCACAGCCTTGTACATATTACAGGTATAATCCCTAGTTTGGCCCATTAATAATCATGATAAAATAATAACAATGACATATCCTATTAATTATTTAAAAATAAGAAGAAATAAAAAGGTAAAAAGTTGAAGTAACTTTGGAATGAATATGAATCAACCCCACATTAACAAAAATATAATTGATATAGATTTTTCAATTCAGTCTTAGAATTTTAGGTGATACACTTAAATCAATCCTAACATTTAGTAACCCATAGCACCTTAAAGAAGCATATCACACCCAAACAAATTTATGTGTTTTATCCAATGTGTATTTACATAATAAGTTGTTCAGAGGCTTCACATTAAGAAATTAATTTAACTCGACGTAAACATACAAAAAATTACTCTTATTGTTTTATATAGAACCCGCCAAAAATTTAAAAAGAAAGGATCAAATGTTAAAGACCTTAAATGTCAAGAATTCATGTGATTATGAACATTGACCAAAATCTTGGGCCTATTGACTATGTTTCTATATTGATCACCATAGCTCACCACATTTCTAAATTTTGAAAGAACATAATCTCCCATGGGGAAAATTCTTTCCAAAATTAAAGCATCAAGCTAGAAATCAAGCGAACCAACATAATGTCATCCTATGTCATAATAATTTGAACAATTACACTCATGATTCAATTTGAAAAACACCATCACTCCATTATCACCACCAGTTTCAGTTAAAAAACCTTCGGAAAATTCATTTAATCTTCAAAATTTAATATTCAACATATGATACAAAGAACCCAGGAAACTCAAAACCCAATATTCAGCATACATCATTATGTCAATAAAATCCTTAAAAAAATTGAATTAACTAACAATATATATATGTATGTATGTATGTATGTATGTATGTATGTATGTATGTATGTATGTATGTATGTATGTATGTATGTATGTGTAACCTTGTTTGAAATAGTGAAGAACTGAAGTCTTGCTCCAGGAGAGAGAACGCCGGTGGTGGTACGAGGCAAAGAGGAGAGATAACTCAATGGTCGTGCAGTGGTGGTAGTGCGAGGTGGTGGTGTGAGGTAGAGTGGCAGAAAGGCTGAGAGAGAGAGAGAGGTAATTTCATTTTTGAGACAGCGATTAAGAGAAGTAGGATTTTTAATTTCATTTTGTAATCACGATCTTTTACCCTGACACAACCATGACAACAAACAAATGTTGTCATGATCTTTGACACTAACACGGCCGTGATAATAGTCTTATCAAGGTCTTTGATCGTGAAATGACTGTGATAACTTGTTGTGGCAGTCATATCAAGGTCAAAGGCCATGATAAGATATCCGTATTTTTTTGTCAACATTTTTTACCATGACGAATCCTTGTGGGTGAAAGGTAACAAAAAACCTTTTTTGGTGTAGTGTTTGGGGGACGGTGTCGGCAACAGATTTTTTATTTATGATTGTCTCATACCCACCGCCGCTTGACATGGCATGTGATCACGTACTCCTTGATCAAGTTACATACCATCGAGAGCCTAACCGAAGACCCAATTTCATTTTTTTACATAGGTGTGTAACTTAATTATGATACTGGGTTGTCAGAGTATAATAGAGGCTCCTTAGGGCCTATTATTTATAGGATGGATAATTACAACGTTATTCATAACGATGACATACACCCAGAGCTACGAATATTAGAGACTAATTCGCGTGACTGGTAACCAAGGGTGTACATTATAGAAGCATTGTATTATCATGTTGTGGAAAAGGATGAGTGGAAAACATAAGTTATCCCCATTGAGTGGATGAAGGAGTACCAACCTGTTAATTATATTGTATACTAGTTTTCGTGTGGGTATTATGCTCAATATTTAATAAACACCTCTCGTACATACATCATATCATGCATTTATTTTAACACGTTTCTCTCTGAAATTAATTATTAAATTGTGTCACATATATAAGATGATTCCTATCGAATTAAATATTCTATTCTCGCACATCTTGAATGAATCTTCTTATGAGCATGCACAAGGACGATTCAAGTATGTTCAGAAGAAACAAAACATAATGTTGTGATATTTCAAGACCTAAGCAGTGATGTACTTGGGGGGAACCTGTTGTGTGACAATGGATACCCGAGAGTGCTCGTCTCCTGGTCTGCTACACCCCCCCGAAAGGTCGGGTTGGCTACTCGATGAGTGTCGAGTGGTGAGACTCTTCCCTTAGAACATATTTGATTCCATATCTAGTTTGAGTCGCACACCCCTAATTTTAGGCCTAGGCCTAAGTGCGTTCCATGCGATAAGAGGCTTTGTCAGATGTTCAGAGTCACCAGTTTGTTTTATATAAAAAAAATGATTCGGTTTATCCATTTCAGGCTAATCCTAAGGGATGCTTAAGTATGCGATTGGTTCAGAGATTCTTATTGTGCGGATTCAGGAGTGGGAAAGTATTAAGCACCCCACTTGTTCTTTATGCTTCCTTAATTATATTCTTATTATCGCTATTAACATTAATTGATTACTTTTTATTTATTTTTAGAATTGGTTTAGAGACCTTTAGCTGAGAATCCCTTAAAATGTAGGTAGGTGCGTAGGTATGAAATGGTATCAATGTGAGGTGTAAGAACATCACTTCAACCATTGTAGGTATACAAGGGTTCTTATGCATAAATCCGTGCTTGTATAATGGATTGTCGTTAATACGTATATAAGTGTGCGAGAGTGCTCGTCTTGGGTGATGGGTGGACATTAATATGTGTAAGGGTGAGAGAAAGCTCAACTTAAGATAGTGTGATATCTCATTCGAGGTTTGAAGAGAGATAGGAAGGTAGGGTAAGATATGGGTGCATCTCTATTGCGACAACATATCTGGAGATATCTTGTCCAGTCTCGTTCTCACAAGAAGGACTCGGTATTGCGCCAACATACCCAAGAAGACTTGGAATCAAAGCATACATAGTTCGAGGGTGTGTAGTGTACACATCTTTGCACATTTGTATGGGGTGTGCAAGAGATAGTTTGATATCTTTTTTGGGAGATCAAAAGGTAATTGGGGAGGGATAAGAGAGGGATTCATATTAGTGGTGATAATATATTAAGAGATATGTTATCAAGGCTTATGCTCATAAGGACTTGATATTATGTCTAGGTACTTGTGTAGCCATGAGATCAAAGCCTACGTAGTTCAGTTATTCACATGTTCTAACATGATGTGTGTGCAAGTGTAGGACTTGGATTGGAGAGGGGGAGAATATACATGTAGGACATAGGGTATCTTTGGTGGAGGTTCGAAATTAGAGTGGGTCCGAGCGTATCGAAAAAGTCATAATTTGTTATGATTATCGAATAATCACTAGACGAAACGGATTGTCCATCTGACTAGTTTGGAGGTGTAATGCTAAGGACTTAATGTTTTAAACATCCTCTACTTCCTTTGGGTATATAAAGATAGGAAATTGGACTAGGGATGGATGCATCCTAAGAAATAATATGTTGAAATACGTATTATAAGGCTTGGGTGTCACGAGTTTAGTTCAGTATAATGTCTACGTACCCAAGAAGATTTGGGATCAAAGCCAACATAGTTCCAACAAATAGGATATATTTATAAGTGCAGGTGATGGGATACAGGGTATAAAATATACATAGTTATAATAGTTATGGTGGTTATGGAGCCTAGTCCTTAATAAATCAGTTTCGTTGTGTTGCATTGATATATTTATATATTAAAATTAATTTAATCAAAGGCTGAAGTTTGACAAGTATTTGATATGAAAACACATATTCGGGGTGCCGCAACGGGGATGGGTTTTGTTCACTTGGATAAGCGGTGGAAGTAGTCGGATTTTAGACTTTGGCTTGTGCAAAGTTTCAGACTGACACGACTCACTGACACTTTTTCTGAGAACGGTTTTGAAAAGTATGTTCTTATATTTGTATTTAGTCATTGCGGCATTTGATTAATATTTATTGAACATATGAGAAGGTCAAGTCAATTAACATAGGTGTTGTGATAAAAAACAGGCTTTAAAATATGAACGATATAAAGTGCATACCCGGTCCCCTAAATAGGGGTCGAGCCAAAAGAGATAAGCAGATATTGGCAGTTTATCATAATATATATGGGGTATTGCCTCAAGATTTGTAAAGAGTTTCTTTACCCTTGTAGCTTATGTAAGAGTATAGTATACTTGATGTGATCCATGGGATAGATTTTTTGAATTTCTTATTCAAAACATGTTTGAGTCAATGTCCAAGAGGTCACCACAAAGCTTCATCAATGAACCATATTTACTCAATACCCAACCTTAAGCACAACACTTAGGAAAGGTATAAGACTTAGCGAAATTATATTAACCTTTTTAAATTTACTTTATAAAATGAAAATATTTTTAATTAACCTTAATTTTGTAATTTTGTCAAATACACATGCAAATATACTTTTCATGTTGACAAATCTATTATATAAAATAATTACATATATTTGTGTATTCTAGTTATAAATGTTCATGCGAGAAAGAAACATACTTGTAGTTTGCCTCAAAACTATTTTGATAATCTTCTACGGCAAACTGGACAAAATCCCTAGACACATGTGTGACCTGCCTCGCCTCAGCTTCGTCGTAGAAACGACTTGCCTCGTTGTAGTGAAACTTATCGCTGGCATTTTCTTGTCCATATTTTAAAATCTCTGGATAAAGGCACGACTTGCCCCACCACATTTCCGTCATAGCGATGGCCCTCCTCGTTGCAGTGACACTGTCTCCCTTGTTGCTTTTGTCCATTACACAAAAGTTGATTTTTTTCACTCTATACCTGACCAACATTGTCACGGTAAAAAATGTGACAACAAAACATACATTTTTTATCACAATTAATAACCATTACAATAAACTTACCGCGGTTATGTGATCGTGACAAGTTTTTTAATTACAATAATTCACAATCCCTCATTCTACTCTACCCTAACACAACTTTCTCTCTCTACTTTGGTAGTAGCAGCAGTGGAGACCCTCAAACCCTCTCATTATTTTTGGTGACCATCTCTCTCTTTCTCTTCATTCCAGTACATCTTTCTCTCCCCTTCACACCACACACACACCCCACATAAACACATGCACACCACACCACACCACACACACACACACCACATACACACCCTAGAATGAAAACCCTAAAACGATTTCAAATGAAAACCCCTAAAAAAACTAAAATGGTTTCTACAAATGAAATTAATTTGAAACCTTAAACACCCACAAATACATGCATTTATTTAATTTTTGTAATTTATTGTGCTAATTTTTTATTCATTTATTGTGCTAATTTATTATTTATTGTCCTAATTTAAAAATGATGTCACCTTATTGCATTAAGATGTTTCTCATTTATTGAATATTTTGCATACGGGGATTCTTGAATTGTTGTTGATTGGTAAATTTGAACATTCATTATTATTTGAATTTTTGTTAACTGGTGTATATGAACATTTAGGTGGTCATTAAGTTGGTTGACCTTAGGCATTTCTGACATTTAGGTTTGATTCTACCAAATATAAATAAGACAAAAATGTATCATACTATAAATTTTAAAAGCTTGATGTTAAACAATTGAAAATGTGAAATGAAATACAACTATATATAAATCATAACTATAAACATTATTACTGAATAAATGAAACATACTTACCATGAAAATATAAATAAAATAGTGCTCATGGCAAAAATATTATGAATAAGAAAATGATACTTATTGCAAATCATCTTCTAACAATTCAAAAAATCCTAAATTAAAAGTTATAAGAATTACTGGTATTAAAAGTTCATTGTGATTATACTGGTTGATAAATTTCTACTTGTGTACTATGAGAAGAGAGTATATAGAGCACCCCCAAAGCCCTAGGCTTTGGACGAACTCTCTATACTCCTTTCACATGTTACACATGTGGTAATTTATAATTACTTTAAATTACATATAGTGCGCATAGATACTAGATTTCTAGTTCTTATGCGTATGAATTCACTATCCCTTAGACCCGCTCGAGAGTCATTAATCATGTAATGATATCTCTCGAATTGTCCCATTTGGACAGTTTGGGATGGCATAGTTTCTGTTTAACAATATTTTTAGTGGCTTAAACTTATTACTTTGGGGGAAAGTTTTGATGTCGTTTCTTAATGTTCTCTGGGTACATACTAGATGATGTGGTGTAAAGTGTTATTTCAATTGATAAATAGAAATAACACTTACACTTGCGAATCTATGTCGTGTACTTGGAGAACTACAGGGATATGATGTCGATTTTTTCTTAAATTGGAACAATGTGGATGAGCTGCTAAGTATATTACAGAAATATACGGTCTTGAATGGGAAAGGACCATTAAAACTTTAGAGGATATGGAGGAAATAAAGTTCATATTATTTTTTATGATATAACACCGAAAGATGAAATGCCAATCTTGTAGTAAATCCTTTATTGGAAAATAAATTTTCACACTTTTGATTACATTAATCCATGAATATACGCTTCTTATTCATAATAGGTGATTGTTTATAGTAGTTGTGATGGGATATCCTATATACAAAGAGTGGATGGGCGAGGAACATAGACTAGGGGATATGTTTCATAGAGGTGCTAATGAATTTGTTAGATACACAAAGAGATGGCGTAATGATTAAGAGTTTATGTGTCCGTGTGCTAAGTGTAGGAATGGTAAGGCGTTTGAGTGAAAAACAGTTTAACTACATTTGTTAAGATGGAGTAAGAAAAATAGTTATCGAATTTGGGTATTTCACGGGGAACCAAAAGTTCCTTTTATCCCTGAGTAACCTTCACATCATCCTTCAACAAGTAGGATAGATGTACAAGGGGAGGATGACAATGTAGATCATAATGTATTAAAGGATTTAGTTGATTACGCATATGGAGTTCATGAAGTGGAAGAAAATGAGATCATTGACGATGTACAAGGTTCAAGTGCTCATAAAGATATCGGGATAAACCTTGATGATGACTACCAAAGTTTAAAATTTAAGGTGAGACAACCGTTATACTCTGACTGCGACAAAGATTAAATAAAGTTACATGCCATGGTTGATTTTCATAGTTTGATGACCCAATATGGTTTATCTGGTAATAGCGTGATAGGAATTTTGAAGTGGGTGAAGGGCTTGCTACCCAAGCATAATACTAGTCCAAAGAGCTATCCTACTATAAAAAATAGTTTGAAAGGTTTGGGAAAAAAGAATAAATCAATTCATACTTGTGTGTATGAGTGCATGTTATACCGAAAAGAGTATAAAATTATAGATTAGTGTCCGGTATGCAATGAACCTAGATATGTGCAATCTAATGGAAAGGAAGGCACAAGATAAAAAGTGCCTCAAAAAGTGTTGAAAAAGTTCTTCATTGGGACTAGATTAAAGCTCTTTTTCACAGTACCATGGATAACGGAGGCAATGACTTAGCATGATAGGACAGAAGCAGGAAACAATCTCATACGCCATCCTATTGATTCTAAAGCTTGGAAGAGGAAGAATTTTGCGTATCCCGATTTTGCTCGAGAACAGTGTAACATTTGTTTGGAAATATCAAAAAATATTTTCAATCCATTTGGAAATCTTATCACCAATCAGAGTGTATGGCTAGTGATCCTAGCCCCACATAATCTCCCTCCTTCACAGTTTTGGAGACCTGAATTTTTTATGATGTCTTTGTTGATACCTGGGCCAAAGGCACCAAGTGAGCACATCTATGTCTACCTGGATCGTTTGATAAAAGAATTAAATGACTTGTGGGAAAAGGGTGTGCAAGCATTTGAATCTTTTAAACAGGAATAGTTTACACTGAAAGATATGTTGATGTGGGCAATTAATGATTTTCCAGTTTATGGGACATCATCCAGTTGTGTAGTATATGGTTATTTGGGGTGTACTATTTTTGGAAAGGACACTAAATCTCATCGTCCCCACTAGCTCAAAAAATGTATACTATTTCTATAGGAGGTTTTTGCCCCCGGTCATAATTTTAGATTTGAGAAAGGTTTCAATTTTTTACCAGACGGGGTTGAACATAGGCTACCTTAGAGAAAACTTTCAGGTTCAAAAATTAAAAGCATATCTTTCTCTATTACGGCCCTAATATGCCAGGTTAGAATCCTAAATTTAAGAAATTCAAGCATAAGAAGACCCCAACTGGGAATGAAACTGGGACAAGAAAGGCATGGTCTAGGATGTTAATTTTATTTGGCTTGCCCTATTGGAAGAATAACCCGGTGCACCATGTATTGGATGTGATTCAAGCAAAGAAGAACGTCGCTGATCATATTATGGGCATGTGCCTTGGGGGGAGTCATTCTAAGGATGGAGAAAATGCACGAAAATACCTTAAATCATTGAAACTTAAACCATAACTATAGTTCAAAGAAGATAGTAGGGGAAGGACAATAGTTCCCTCTCATGCGTTTACTTTGACGAATGAGAAAAGGAAGGTGCTTTTAGACACAATATATAATTTAAAGGTTCCATCTAATTTTTCATCCAACTTTAAAAGAATTGTGAATTATGATACCCATGATTTATGTGGGTACCATTTTGGCCACCACGGGCCCAAACAAGTAGCCCGGTAAAGGTCCAATGTCTGGGAGCCCCGCATCCCTACCGAAATGAGTTATGACTTAGTCTCTTCCTTAAATCTCGTAAGGAGATATTCTAGGAAGTGATGGACTAACGTGGGGGAGTCCAACACCCCCACTCCCCGAGAAAAAGCATGTATATAACAAACCTTAAGTCTGGGGAAAAAGTCATATATTTTATTTCCTGTAAAACACTCCCCTGAGTACAAAGAAATAAAACTAAGAGCACCACCGTGGACATAGGCATTCTTGTTGAACCACGTAAATAATGTGTCGTGTGATCTTGCATTATTTACATTCTTTATTTCCTTAGGTGATTGTCTTTTCTTATTAATTTCTGTTGAACTTAATTTTCACCACAATCAGTGCCATCTATGGGAAACATTTTTCTTACTTCAAGAAAACCCTCACCAACAAAGGATTTGGAATGTCTGGACACAGCAGCAACGCCCCTCAAGTAGGGGATATCCAAGAACAGCCTGCCCCTCGCAGGATCAGATATAAAGTTTGACGTTCAGATCATAGGGGTCGCCCAGAGTGGCAGGCCTCAGAAGAAAGTCTGGGATAGCGAGGTCCACTCAAATCTCCAGGTTGATCGATGCCTATGAGGCAAGGCTCCAAAAGAAAGGAGAGTCCACTCGCAAGCAAGAAGCTAAGAATGCTCACCTAAAAAAGTGATTGGAGAGAATGGAGAGGGAACTCCATCACAGAACTAGGCAACGTCCCTACCGCACTCCTAGTCCTCAGGCGAGCAAGTCTCGTAACCGAGGAAGGAGCCCTAGACATGGATCCCAGAGATTTGAGAAGCACGAGTCGGATGATAACTTGCTTAAACAATAGCAACCAGTTCACCATTACAGGAGCCCGAATCGAAGTGATGAGGATATACAAAATTTGGTCCGAAGAGAGATGGATCAGCCCAGCTCATCGAGGTGCTAGATCAACTAGAGAGCTTTCTCGGTGATCTCTCAAGACCCAGATGAAATACCATAAGGGAGATAGAAGAAGAAGAAGCCCCCAAGAAATTTTTTATTTCGAGATTCAAGATCTATGACAGAAAAATTGACCCTATCGATCACGTTAGGCTGTACAGGCAGGCTATGACCCTCTAGAACCACAGAAATGAACTAATGTGCCATATTTTTCCTTCGAGCCTACATGATGTGGCCCAGAAGTGCTTCGAGGGGCTCCCTCACAGGTCCATCAGGAGATTTAAGTCCCTGGATGAGCTCTTCACAACTCTCTTCATTACCAGCAGCTCCCATACAAAGAGGATAGATGCTTTGCTAACAATGAAGAAGACGCCTCAGGAGAGCCTCCGATACTACGCAAAGAGGTACTGGGAGATGTTCAACGAAGTCTAAGACTGTTCAAAATAGGTGGCAGTGGCTTAATTCAAGATTGTCCTATCCATCTCTTGCCTTCTGCACCAGTCCCTAATGAAGAAGGAGGCCACAACCATCGATGACTTGATGGATCGCATCGAGAAGTATGCCAAGGTGGAAGATATGACCCACCTCGGTGCAGGGGAGAATGGTCAGGCAAAGCTCGATTCCAAGGAAAATGATAATGCCAAAAACCAGAAGAAATTAGGTAAGAATGGGGGCAAGGGTAGCTCCAAGAATGGAGGCAAGAACGATGTTTCAAAAGCATTTTAGGAAGTAAACACTGTCTTCAAAGAACCAATCTATAAGATCCTAGAAAAAATCAAAGATGAGCCATTTGTTATGTGGCCCAGAAAGATAGGAGGAGATCCCTCAAAATGAAATAACGCGTTGAGATGCACTTTTCACAAGAAGGGAGGACATAAGACTGAGCACTGCAAGGCTCTTAAGTCTTACCTTAAAGAATTGTCCCAGACCGGACATCTAAATGAGTTTATGGAGAAGAAGGCAAAGAAGGTTGCTGCCAATGGAGACACAAGGCCCGACAGCGTGCTCGAGGAAGATACTAGCTATGAATTTGCACTAATTCATGGGGCATCTAATATGAAGTAGATTCAAGGGAATTCAGCTCAGATGGAAATGAAAAAGCTTACAGCGGTAATGTAAGCTTTTCATATCGATCTAGTGAAGACACACTCAGGAAAGCATCGATAAGCAGATGACGTCGATTATAGCAAACACATCGTGTTCATAGATGAAGATCTGGTGGGAGTAAGAACCCCACATTATGACGCCTTGATCATTACCCTCAGGATAGCCAACTATGACGTCGATAAGTTGCTCGTCGACCAGGGAATCTCATCCGAGGTAATGTATCTCGAATTGTTCAGAAAGTTAAAGTTAAGCATTACCGCCCTAAAAGAATCCATTTTCCCTCTAGGTGTCTTCGTTGGAAAAGTAACTATCCCATTGGGAAAGATCGTGTTGCTAGTAAGGGCAAGAAGTGTCTCCAAGATGATTGAGTTTTTAGTAGTCGACATTGAATCGCCATACCAAGCTATCCTCGACGGAGGGTGTCTTCATGCCATGAAGGCAGTCCCATCGACCTACCATCAAAAACTCAAGTATGTGACTGAGCGAAGAGTAATGGAGATCCATAGAGATCAAGCGATGGAAAGAAGGTGCTTCATAGTGGCCATTAGCCCGAAACCAGAGAAGAAGGTCGAGAAGGCCAAAGAGAAGATCGAGGAGTAAGAATGTTTGATACCTTTGAAATAGCAACTAAAGTATGGAAGACCCGGGGTGGAGTAGACTAGGATCCTCCCCTCTGAGCGGTTCGTTGAAAACCTGAAAGAGATCACAGCTAGTGGGAGCAAGAAAGACAGGATGTTCTTGACTGAAGCTTCTCTCACAGATCAAGAAAAGAAGGAATTGATGGTATTGTTGAGAAGAAATCTAGAAATTTTCCTGTGGGAACCATACGAGCTGCCTGGAATTGACCCCAGTGTGGTTTGTCATCGGTTGCACATCGACCCCACCTTCAGACCTATCACGTAGAAGGCACGCCAAACTTTACCCGAGAAGGCCAAAGCTATAGAAAAGTAAGTAGAGAAGCCGCTAGATGCAGGATCCATAGGGGAAGTTCAATTCCCTTAATGGCTTTCTAACTCAGTAGTAGTTCCAAAGAATAATGGAAAATGGAGAGTTTGTATAGACTTCACTGACCTTAATAGGGCATGCCCTAAGGACAGTTTCCCCCTCCCAAAGATTGACCAACTGGTGGACGTCACAGCAGCTTATAATGGATGAGCTTCCTGGACGCATACTCCGGGTATCACCAGATTCCTCTGTACGAACCAGACCAAGACAAAACAACATTCATCACCACCATCGGTTTGTATAGTTATAAAGTTATGTCCTTCGGGCTCAAAAATGCTGGAGCAACTTACCAGTGGCTGGTCACTAAGATGTTCAAAGACCAAATGGGAGATACCATGAAATTCTACATTGATAATATGCTCGTCAAGATACAAAGAAGACCATCTCTCAGACCTATCAAGGACATTTGAAATCCTCAAGAAATACCGAATGAAACTCAATGCGAGCAAGTGTTCTTTCGGTGTCTAGTTAGGAAAATTTCTCGGGTACATGGTTAGCGAGAGAGGCATTGAAGCCAACCCGAACTAGATCGATGCAATTAATAAGGTACATCGTCCTCACATAATAAGAGATGTGCAAAGCTCATGGGTATGATCGCCGCTTTGAATCATTCCATCTCAAAGTCCTCTGAGAAGTGAAAGCCATGCTTCCGTCTCTTGAAAGGAAATAAGACAGTAGAGTGGAACCAGGATTGCTCGAAAGCATTGGAAGAACTCGAGGCTTATCTCAGCACACCACTTTTGCTGGTCATACCTCAAGAAAATGATTCCCTGTACTTATACGTCGCGGTCTCCCGCCACGCCGTTAGTTCTGCACTAATATGCAAAAAGTCAGGAATCCAGCATCCAGTCTGCTATGCGAGCAAGACCTTGTTAGACGCTGAGAAGCGGTACCTACCACTGGAAAAGCTCTCCTTTGCACTGGTGGTAGCCTCGAGGAAACTGAAGCACTACTTCAAAGCTCACACTATTATCGTTCTTACATCACACCCCCTTAAAGCAGTCCTGTAGAAAGCGAATCTGTCTGGCAGACTCTCCAAGTGGTCAGTCGATCCTGGATGATTTGACATCCAATTTCAACCAAGGAATGCAATCAAGGGGTAGGTGTTCGCTGAATTCATCGCGTAATTCACAGGCGAGCAGCCTTGTGACCAACTCCAATCCATGGATCAGACAGAAAATCTCTCAACGGGAGGAATTTGGCAACTATTTATTGATGGAGCCTCCAACTCAAAGGGGGCAGGAGTAGTCATTGTGCTCGTTACTCTGGAAGACACAATTCTCGAGTAGGGCATCAGACTTGGATTTTAAGCCTCTAATAACAAGGCAAAATACGAGGATTTAATAGCATGCCTACAGAAGGCACAGTTATTGGGTGCAAAACAATTACAGGTGTTCGACGACTCGCAATTAGTCTCTAATCAGATAAGTGAGAACTTCAACGCGAGGGATGAAATAATGGCAGCCTACCTCATTTTAGTAAAAAAATTAATGTCCAACTTTAAGGAATTTAGTGTCCAACAGTTTCCCAGAGGATAAAACAGTCACGCCGATGCCCTAGCAGCCTTAAGTTCGGCAATCAACTCCAACTTGAAGAGAACAATCCCTATAGACTTCCTCGCCCAATCGAGCATCACCCAAAGTGAAGAGCTTCCAGACATGGGCCGTATTCTCTAGATTGAATCAACACCTAGTTGGATGGATCCCCTGAGGGATTATTTGAAGGATGGTGCACTACCAAATGAAAAGAAGGCCGCTCATCAGATA
The DNA here is from genome assembly GCA_949130495.1 of Sambucus nigra. Classification (NCBI taxonomy): domain Eukaryota; kingdom Viridiplantae; phylum Streptophyta; class Magnoliopsida; order Dipsacales; family Adoxaceae; genus Sambucus; species Sambucus nigra. The sequence continues at coordinate 300,658,327 of OX422210.1, read as the reverse complement.
AGAGTCAAAGCTGCATGCTTTCACTTATCTACTGAGGGTAAGCTATATAAGAAATCATTCATTGGACCTTACCTCCAATGTGTTCACCTAAAGGACGTCGAGCAAGTATTGCGACAGATCCATGAAGGAACCTGTGGGAGCCATATTATAGGGAGATAGCCATCTTTTTGATAAATGAAGGAAGGCTACTAGTGGCCATACATGCAGAGAGATTCTAGAGTATATGCACGTAAGTGTGAAAAATGTCAGCTACATGCTCCTATGGTCCGCCAACCTGCCAGCAACCTAAGATCACTTACCAGCTTTTGGCCTTTCGCCCAATGGGTAATGGACATCATGGGCCCTCTTCCTATTGCTATCAATAATCGCAAGTATTTGTTGGTTGCCACAGACTACTTCACCAAATGTATCGAGACAGAGCCGCTAGCGAACATCAAGGTTGCGAATATGATGAGATTCATATGGAAAAACATAATTACCCACTTTGGGATCCCCAGAACCATCATTACTGAAAACGAAACGCAATTCGAGAGTGGCCCTTTTAGAATTTTTGCAATGACTACAGGATCAGGCACCATTTTAGCTCGGTTGCCTACCCTTAGAGCAACAGCCAAGCTGAAGCTTCTAACAAAATAGTGATCTATAGGATAAAAAAATAACTTGAGCGAGCCAAAGGAGCATGGGTAAGCGAGCTGCTACACATTCTATGGGCTTACCACACTACCCCACGATGAGCAATAGGGGAAACCCCATTCGCACTAACATATGGAATGGAATCAATCATCCCTCTAGAAGTTGGACTCCCAACCATGAGATACACCTTGTTCGACCAAGGCCAGAATGATACATCATTACTCGCTGAACTTGACCTAGTCGACGAACATAGAGAACTAGCCCTGGTAAGACTAGTGAGCTATCAGCAGCAACTCGCAAAACACTATAATAAAAAGGTCAATCCAAGGACATTCCAGGTTGGGGACTACGTCCAAAGAAAAGTTCTTGGCAGCGCAGTAACACCATCTGATGGCAAGTTGGGTCCAAACTGGTAAAGACCATTCAAGGTGACAAGGGATGACCTATAAGGTGCCTATCACTTGGAAACGCTGGAGGGCAGAGAGATACCCCGAGCGTGGAACACAGCCAACTTGGAAAAATTCTATTTCTAGTTTTTTCATTAATCTTTTATCGCATTATTGGAATTATAAACTCATTTTTTAATTAATGTTGATTAATAGAGGATTGTTTGGCAATGGCGTCCTATGAAGTGTTAATTTATATTATGAACTTTATAACTTGCACACCTTTTCCAAGCAACAGGCACATCACTCAGTATATAAAAGCAGGGAATCACTATACTCAAGTTTTCATTATGAAACATGAATAAACTCTTAGCATTACCCCTAGCAATATATAAAGCCCTACAGGGGACCCTTAGGCAGCTCGACCAAGTCGAATTAGTCGCCAAATAATGTTTGGCTCAAAAAGCCTGATCGAATAGAACATCCAACACCAGGTGTGTCCTCTCCATTGCCATACTTAGTCCTAAGGGAGTGTGGCGACATGACCTAAAAGGTAAAGCAGGGAAGAATGGTATCTCATAAGCATACTGGACTGGGAGGATACTCACACAACAAAATAACTTTACCCACATCAAATTTAGTCGACTACGAAGAGCCCAAGATAATTAAATGAAAAATTAATGAAGTAAAAATACACAACACATGTTTAGTCGGCAAAATGCCCAAAACATAAATATTTTATTACTTCGTTACATTTACAAAGAATTACATTGAAGTAAGAAAATCTTAATGGGGATTAGGCCTTTGGGTAAGGTAATAAGCCACTTGCGATCTCCAACCATCGTCCGACTAAGGGGACAATTCTTCCTCGACTTCATTCGCATCTTGGTCTAATAGCTTCCCGAGAATAGCATCTATAGGGACCCACTAGTTGTCCCTCCTGAAAGGATTAGGCCTCAGAGTTGAAGGAGAGATCTCGCGAAGATACCAGAGTACTGAGTTTCGGGGGACCTGCAGCTCCCTGAGGGCGGTCAACCATCCCCTAATAAAGGTGAGCTCTTCAAACTTTGTCAACCTCATCGGAGCATCTATCTAACCTTGGTCATAACCATCAGAACACTCTTGTCGAGGTCCTTTCTTAAATAGATGCCTCAGCCGTGTGACATCTCTTTGAAGCCTAGCAGTAATTACGTATGCTTGACGAATATCTTCTCGGAGCACGTCCATCTCCCTAGCTGGACCTCCTGCATTTGGACAAGCTCGTGGATCAGCCAATGAGGTAGAACCTCATAAAACTGGAGGGGCGTCGCTCGGTCCTGTGCCTTCTCGCGGAACAGCCGACGATGAGGAATCTGATAAAATATGAGGTGTGATTCTCGGCGCATGCTCCCTGAGTTGCGACACCTCCCTCCTCAGAGTCTCGTTCTCCTACTGAAGAGCTTCTCCGACTTGATTGATTTCAGAGGCATCTAGAAGCTTAGCTCTCAAAGTGTTCACTTCTTCTTGGATAGAGGCACCAACATCTTCCATCTCCTAAAGTCTATCCTTCAGTTTAGCGACGAGCTCAGACTCATCTTTAAAGCTCTTATTCCTCGACCTAGGAGACTAAAAAATCCTAACAAAGGCTTGGCGAACCTGATTAGTCGAATTAGGACCAATGATCTTTACCAGTTGAGAGGTGGCAAGTATATAATCATCTACATCAATCAACTATAGGCCATATAAGCATTTAAGAGCAAAAGAATCAGTATATAGAAGGTAAAGTATTTTCATTTCATTCAAATAAAGAGGTCCAATTACGTCGGTAATTAAAGGAGAGTAGTGAAAACAAAGAAAAAAATACAAATAAAGTCCTAAAAGCAGGCTAGTTGGAAACCTCAGTTTTTTCAGAGGTTGCTGGCTTATTTCCCTTATCAACAGCAGCGGGAGCACCTCCCTCAGATGGAGCCGCTACTGTTCCTTGAACGGAGGGAGTGTCAATAGGAATGGTGAGAGATATAGGAACACCACTATCAATAGTCGGGGCAAGAGCCTCATCCACGATAGGCTTCGGGCCTGGATTATGCTAGTCAAATAAGGGTGAATTAACATCCACCCCAGCAGCCAGAAGAGCCTTATTCCAGCCCTTCTTGAAGTTTAGTCGGTTAATGTAACCTATTTATGCATCAATGTCCTCATATGTGCCAGCCCACCCAGAGTTGTACAAACTCTCCTTAATGGTAGCAGCCTCAGACTCCACCTTCTTCACCTACTCTAACAGCACCTTATTTTCCTCGACCACGACCAACTTGATCATTCAGACCAGATCGTAAGACTGCCTCAAATTATTAAGCTCCTTAATCACCGCTTCCTTCACTCTGTTGGCTTCAACAAGGGCGAGATCAGAGGACTTCTGGGCTTCGCTTGCAGCCTTTAGACTGGCCTCCATCTCGATGCCTTTCCCCTTCAGTTCAACGTTCTCCTTCTCCAAATCCGCATTCCTACTCACCATCTCGTCGCGAGTACGATAGAGAACAGCGAATTCGATCACGAACTGTAAGTAAAAAGGGAGAATTAGAAGAAAGCATTAAACAAAAAATTACGAGTATTGAAAAATAGAAACAGACTTACCAAAGCTATCCTCTGACTCGCTTGCAGAGCTAACTGGTCATTCCCCATTACCCTCTGTCGATCAGCAGGCAAAACTACTCTCTCGAGCAGCGCAAGAGCCAACTGGGGAGAGGTGGAGATCGAGGCCCCCTCGGGCAACACAAACACGGGCACCAAAGCTTTCCCAACCTTCGTCATCGCTTCCACCCTCCTTCTCTCCTCTTCCCTTTCCTTCTCCCACTCAGCTCTCCTCCTCTCTTCCACCTTCTTCCTCTCCTCTTCCTTCTTTTTCTCTTTCTTTATTAACATTTCTTCCTCACTCCTCTTTTTCTCCTGCTCGTTGGCAGCAGGCTGAGAACCAGTGGCAACTTCTCCACTACCAGACTTTTGTATCTTCGCCAGCCTAGAAAGGAGCACATCATCCTCATCAGCATCATCCTTGATCAGGTTCCTCCTGAGAGGAGACATATCTTCCTCGATGGAAGTACGTGACTCACTGGAGGACTCTCGAGCTTCTGAAGCCTCTTTTGAGCTGGAAGACCCTTCATCGCTAGAGCTCGTCTCACTGGCACCACCTTCAGCAGTGCCCCTAGTATAACTTTCACTGTCCTCACTAGAGTTGCTCTCTTCCTCATCTAACTGGATGGGGTATGCAACAACTTCCTCAGTAATATCCAACTCAGGGATGCGGTTTACAGTTCGTGTAATGAAACTAGACCCAATATTCTTATACTCCAGAAGAAAAGTAGTTGATCGAGGATGTTAACCTCAGTCAAAGGTTCTCTGATGTTCCAAGCTTTAATTAGCTCAAACCTCACTAAGAGCAGGTTCCAAATTCTTTATCCTCGCAGAAAATAAGAGAGAAGAATATCAGAGAAATCATACATTAACAAGACGATCAAAGAGCAGAACAAAAATTAAGCCTACCTATGTAATCCTCCTATAGAAGGGGACCATGAACCTGTCAGACCTCGACCCCTCGGTATGGGGAAGAAATTGCCAATTTCTAGCAAGAAAACCCTCTTGCCAGTAATCCTTATGGGAATCAGGTAGATTTACTACCAATACCCTGTCAGGACTCCTAGCCTTAAGGTAAAGAAGACCAGAACTTGTTCGCGAGAAAGATTAGCAGAAGCATATCTCAGCAAGCCCTAGATTGGTGCCATAGAGCTGATTTATTCTATGGACACCATTAACTATCTTCCAAACATTTGGCGGACACTGTGCGGGGACAATATTGAAGTAACCAAAGAAGTGAAAAAACAAATTACTTGGGGGGGAAGTGAGCCCCTCTTGGGACAGTAAAAGGATATGAATCCAGTGAGCACCCTATATTTCTCTAACATTTTTAGCGATAGGGGAACACTCAATGTCTACCTAATCTGGGATGCTATAATATTTCCTAAATTCAGTTACCGACCTATTGCCTATTTTTGCCATTTGCAAAACCCTAACTACTAAGGCGGGGAGATTGCAATAGAAAAAAGCAAAGAAAGAGAACAAAAAGAACTTACGAAATAAAATCTTGGCTTAGGCCGATGAGAAGTCATAAGCGAAGATGATGGAGGAGATTGAGTTTAAAATATGTTGACCTGGGAACGAGGGCGCAACGGTAGGGGCTTAGAGAAGATGAGAAAATTTGAATAAGTTTAAAATGACAACTACAAACTATTGTTCCAAAGGACTTTTAAATGCTTCCAATCATCGCGCACATGACACGAGGTAAGCTGCAGAATAAATCAGTTTTCAATCCTGTGAAGAGCTGCACAATTTATAAGGAAACCATTATGAAAAATCATTTAAATTTATTGAGCCCAAATTGTGGCCCAACAACTTTAGGGGAAATTGTGGGTACCATTTTAGCCACCATGGGCCGAGACAAGTAGCTCGGTAAAGGCCCAAAGTGTGAGAGTCCCGCATCCCTATCGAAATGAGTTATGACTTAGTCTCTTCCTTAAATTTTGTAAGGAGATATTCTAGGAAGTGGTGTAATAACATGGTGGAGTCCAACACCCCCACTCCCTGAGAATAAGCATGTATATAACAAACCCTAATCCTGGGGTAAAAACCATATATTGTATTTCCTGTAAAACACTCCCCGGAGTACAAAGAAATAAAACTGAGAGCACCGCCGTGGACGTAGGAATTCTTGTTGAATCACGTAAATACCGTGCCTTGTGATCTTAACATTCTTTACATTCTTTATTTGCTTCGATGATTGTCTTTTCTTATTAATTTCTGTTGAACTTAATTGTCACCACAATTTACATAAGTGTAAGTCCCATGATTGTCCTGTGATCATGCAATTGGTTTCTCGACTGTTTAAGCACTATTTCTCCAAGCACAAGGATTTACGAAGGTCTATTATGCAAATTAGTATCTACCTCTCACATTTATATGAGAAGGTAGTCAATCGAGATCACATAGTGACTGCAAAATTGGCGGTGACCAAAGCGATTTGTGTGTTGGAGAAGTAATTTCTCCAATCATTCTTTGAGATAAGTGTTCACTTGTTGGTACACCTATGCGACGAGGCACTTCTTTGCGGCCCAGTTAAATATCACTGGATGTATACATTTGAAAGATTGATGAAAGTTTTCAAAGATTACGTCAAGAATACACGATACATTGAAAGTTTAATTGTAGAGGAATACTTTCTTTCTCTTGTTTAAAACAAATCGTGAATATAGAATATCGTATTTCTTTACAGTGAAAGAAGTTGGGAAGAAGTTGTTAATAATAGATTACCTAGAGAAATAGGTAAAAGAAATTTCCATCCAAGATTTAATAGTTGGTCCATTCTTAGCCTCGGTAAAGTCCATCTTGTTGTGATAGAAATGAACAAGAACAAATATGTTTTAGCTAATGTAATAAAGATACCAATTATTGTTCCAAAGACTCTACCCGCTTTATTTATTTCAAAAAGCTCAGGAACGAATATGTACGGAATCGAAAGACCGTGGATTCATAAATCTACACTGGGGAATATATGCCTGACCCGACCAGCGTGGATAACAGTGATGAGTTCGTCGATGGGGGTGGTCATGTCATAAGAAAAAGAGTGAAATTAATGAGTTTGCAACATGAACAAGTATCTCGTTATCTATTTGACACACAATAAGATGTCGAAGAATGGAAAAAGTAAGTTTAAATTATTTTAACTTTTACATTATTTTAATTTTTACACATGATTAATTTTGTGATACGTTCGTCATGATCTATGAAGAAAATATGAAGCATGTTGTAACAATAAAAGATAAAAAATAGTGGCAAAATCAGATAACGAATTTAGATTGTGGTTGCCACTAATTATAAGGAAAATGTTTGTTGTTAAATGTCACATTACAAGAAAGCTTTACAACTAACCTAATTAATTTATCGATATTATCATCTTTTAAAGATGGGTGATGTGACATCAAGTCTTTCTCGTCGAGCCACTGGACCCATGTTCATTGCACAAGAGTACAAAAAATATCGATTCAACGGTTACATATTCGGTGCAAGGGCGTACGAGAAAAATACAAATGTACAGAACTCGGGCATTTCATACAAGACTCTTAATTATTTTCGAGTGAGCGCGGAAGATAAAAACCTCGTTGAAGCTGAAATTACTTACTATGGTGTAATTCTAAATATATATGAATTTTACTATGTAAGCTTCAAAGAGGTTGTCTTTTACTATGATTGGTTAAAAGTTGAGAATAAAAATGCTTGTAAAGTTGATCTTGGCACCAATTTAATCATGGTTGACTTGTCTAAGTTGAAGATCCACGAACACGTGAGCGATGAGCCATTTGTTTTTGCTTTTCAAAAGGTCAAACAAGTGTTTTACTCGGAGTATATCAACAACGAGTCGTGGTCAATAATCCTATATGTGCCAAAGCGTCTAAACAATAGTATGGATGACTTGGGTTCTCCTACAAAATATCAATCCATTTTTAATGATAACCTGAATTTGAAATAATTTTTAGATTTGTAATAAGTATTCCAATTATTTGTAATGAGTAGCGGTTGTATTATTCTAGTGCTTTATTGTTATCGAACGATAATTTAATGTTTTTTATTCAATTGTACTTAATCAGTTTAATGCTTGTAATAACCAGTGGGTGTATTCTTCTAGGGCTTTGTTATTATCGGATTTGAATCAAAATTGGTTTTATGGTTAGTGAATATATTAATTTGGTTTTTAATCAATTTAAGCATTACTTAAAAGTCCATGACATAACCCGATATTGAAAAAATATTAAGATTTATAATGTCGTTAACTTGTATTCTTCTAGTGCTTTATTATTATCGAATTTGAGCATTAATTTAAAGTCCATATACATGTTGTACTAATAATAATAATTTTTGCAGAAAATGACTTCATCTGAGAGAGGTAGTGTAGGCGATGAGGGTTCCTCGGCCAGTAGGCCCCCAAAATGGGGCAAATTGGGATCCGTCGTCGAGAATAATACATAATTATTGGCTAGAGCACTAGAGTTGCTGAAGGAGATTGTTGGCTCGGGGTACACTGATTGGAGGGTCGTGCCTATTGACCTCAAGTTGAACATCTGAGGCGCACTACAAGTAGTGTATTTATATTTATATTTATATTTATATTTATAAAAAACTAACACTTACTTTCTTTTTAGTTTGTATTTATTTGACAGGAACAATTTGGCTTGTCCGCATATCTTCGCGATTCCACGTTGGAGAAATTGAGGGATCAATATAAGAAGTGGAAGAAGAATTTGCGGGCATGGTACTTTGGAAAGACCCGGGAGTCCATTCTGAGACTACATGACACCGTCCCCCCGAAGGAGCCGATCTCATTGGCACAGTGGAAAATTTTTATTGACAATGAGACGAATGAGCGACAATTGGCATATCGCCAATCAGGGAGGTACAACCAGGCGAAAAAGTTGGATGTGCACTACTTCGGGCGAACGTCTTACGCCGAGGTGGAGTACAGGATGGTAAGTTTCTATTTTTCTTTAATTTTAGTTATTCTAATTTAGTATTACTTACTAATTCTATATTATTTTATTTCAGGACACGGGGAGTAGCCTTGGGAGTAGGCCACATAGACTCGATGCCTATGTGGCAATTTGGATGAAAAAGGGCAAGGACAAGGAGGTGGCCCCAAGCGTTGCAGCCATTATTGTAAGTTATAAATGTTTAGTTTTTTTTAATTATGTTATAATTTTTTTTTACTTAATTAACTAATCATGTACTTTTTGACTTTTTAGGCAAAGCTTAAGGAAGTGCATGAGTTTCGATTTGATGCCGACAAAGCATCTTTGGCTACAGATGAACTCAGCCAAGTGCTCGATTCGGATCACAAGGGGAGGACTAGGGGTGAGCTCGTAGGTGAGGAAGTATAGGATCATCATAATGGAGACGAGAACGAGGACGAGGACGCCACTGCTTCATCGTCGATACGCATGGACTCGGCGCCATATAATGATCCATTTCCCATCGTGATCCCCGTCGAGCGGCCAATATCAACAATTAATTAGTTGAGCGTGTTTCTACTAAACATATATTGTGGGGAGCCGATAGCGAGGGGGTTCAGGGATTCTAGCTTCCTCCCGGGTATGCTGGTTCATGGAAGTCCCCTCCAAGACATTAAAGCAAGAGTTATCATCATTCATGTTGTGGAGGGAAAAGATAATTCACCTTTGTGGTTGTGCAAACAATGCAGTGTTCAGCATATTACGGGGTGTCTCAATTCATATGTCGTGTGGCCTTCCTTCCTCCTCCGACCTTTTTCTTTTTTCATGACATCATTTCTATCTTTTTATTTGAATATTTGGATATTGGATTGTATTTATACTTTTTTGATTTTGGTACATATTGGTTTGGATATGAATATTTGGATTTCTATTTTATTTGGATATGGATTATATATGACATGATTTGGTATATTATTTCTATTTTATTTGGATATATGTTGTTTGGACAGGTACAATTTTTTTATAATAGGTACAAATATATTACTGTGTAGTGGCAGTGGCCATACTGCCCATCAATTTTTTTAATTCTGCCCAAAATTGTTAGGGTCTTTGACTGTTATAATTTTTTGGATTTTGTCGCAAGCTTATCACGGTCTTTGACCGTGATAAATATTGTCAAGGTCAAAGACCGTGATAGGACCGTGACAAGTCTAATGAACTTGTCACGACCTTGATAAGTCCGTGACAAAGAAGTTGTCACCCCCAAAGTTGTCATAGTCAAAGACCGTGATAAGTCAGCTATTTTGGTGTAGTGTGATATTGAATTGATAGGTGGCTAAGCGGTTGATACTACCATACAAATGAATTAAATTTTGGTATTAATTTTATTACTTGCTCTAGGGTGAGTGAACTTCCCCATGAAATCTAGATGCCTATATTTTCATATGGAAATGTATAGCCTATATACATGTGTTGGAATGCTTTTGTAGTGATGTAGTGTGTATGAGACATATGCATATGATTAAAAATATTAAGCGAAGTTATCTGATGTTAAGGACTGTGGTGGCTCCTACGAGATGTGGCGGTCCCATTAATCCGACTTAAAGGTTTATGTACTCGGGACAAATAAAGGGACATGGTGGTCCCCATTGGCTGTGGTGGGTTAATTGAACCGTGACGGGTCTAGGCTTGCCAGAGTTTCACAATTCCTCCTTGGGTTATAACAGTAGGAAAAATATGGTTGCTCAAATTGGTTATATATGTGGTATATGTGTGTATGTGGCCATTCACTAAATTTTTATTCCTTACACTCCTATAATGTTTTGTTTCAAGTATGCCTATCGTTTGGAATTCACTGCCAAGTTAATACTCTAAAACAGGTGACTAAAGTATAAATTATATGGGTTTGATATCGAGAAGCTTTTGTGTAAATGCTAAACCAAGAAACTTCGATATGTAAAGTCATTCAACTTGTAAGTTATATGTAAAGGTAGTTATGTTTTCATCTAATAGTGCCTTTGAAAGATTAAAAAAAGAAATCTAGTGTTATTTTTTTGAGAGATAGTATCAGAGTATGTTTATTAGGTTCTAGACAGGGTGTGAGGGTCTAGATTGACAATGGACAATAGAAAGTGAGTTTGTTATGTGTCAGGATTTTAACTAACAATATTAATGTTAAACTTGTGCTATTGTATTTTGTTTATGTCATTTATATTACAGTAAGTGGTGGATCCACATGAGTTTCATGATAGAGCAGAGGGTGAGCCATCATATGTTCCTAATAGTCAGGAAGGCAGAGACATATTAAAGTGGATGAACCAGACGTGCAATAACAATCTATTGATGATGTGGGAAGAATATTACGTGTCGTGGAACAAATAATGGAACAAGCAAGAGGTGGAGCACATGGTGGAGATAGGGATAAATTACATGAGTGGTTCACGAAGTTAAATCCTCCAGCCCTTACAAGGACTACTGATCAATTGGTGGTAGAAGGGTGGATTATAAATATGGAAACAATATTCAAGGTGATGGACGTGCGATATGAACAAAAGGTTTTGTTAGCAACCTTTAGGTTAGAGGATGATGCAAAGTTATGGTGGGATGCTACAGAGAGTTTACTTACTATAATTAGGGGAGTGGTGCTAGAAAATCCTCCACAAATTAAGTGGGAGAAGTTTGAGAATGTGTTCTTTGAAAAATACTTCCCAAGGCTTTATAAGAAGGAAAAAGAGGAAGAATTTATCATGCTAAAAAAGGGAAACCGAACAGTGGAAGAATATGAAACTTTATTTGTATCTTTATCTAGATTTCCCCTGATTTGGTCAGGATAGAAGAAAGTAAATGTGATCAGTTTTAAGTTGGGTTGCATGTAGATATAAAAAACATGGTTGTAAATATGAAGATCACATATTATGTGGACTTAGTGGATAGCGTTATGGTGTCAGAAAATTCAATGAAAGAAATGTAAGCTACACAATTGAAGAAAGCTATATATGATGGTACAAAATTATATGAATGGGAGACGGGAACCTCAACTCAGAGTGTAGCACGAGGGGTAACTATGGGTCAAGGATTTAAAAACTAGCAAAAATGCACTGGGAAGATTTCAAGCTGGAGGTGAAAGGACTGGGATGAGTCGGTTAGAAAGTGTATCTATGTTGGGACCGAGGGTCATGTTTTATTATAGATGTGGTGGTTAAGTTCATATATCTAAGGAGTGTATAATAGCTAAGACGATACCAACATGTTTCCATTGTCATCAACTAGGGCACATGCGGAAGAATTATACGACAATGCGAGCTACATCATCAATTGGGAGTGTGACGATAGGAGGTAGGAGTTATACACCGAATGTACTCACGGGAGGTAGATAAGGCATATATCAAAGACAAGGCCAAGTCAGAGTGGTTACACAGACGCGACAAGAAGCACAAGCTACACCGAATGTAAAGACATGTACACTTACTATTTGTGAAAAAGATGCTCATGTGTTGATGGATCCTGGTTCAGCATATTCTTTTGTGTCTTAACTTTATTTGTTCCATCTTAATAAACCACTCTCATCATTAGATTCAGGTTTAGCTATTGTTACTCCAAAAGGGGGATTGTTTTTTATTGATAGGGTGTGTGGGGAGTGTATGGTGCCAGTAGGTGAAAAGGAGTTATTATTTGACTTATTACCTCTCGATATGCATGGCTTTGATGTGATACTGGGTATGGATTAGTTGGCCTCATATCATATATGTATACACTGCTTTAAAAAGGAGGTAGTGTTTGGGTTACCAGGTGAACCTGAGTTTAAATTTATAGGGGACCGAAATGTCACTCCAACATGTTTGATTTCTACTATAAAATCATATAAACTATTAAGGAAATATTGTCGGGGTTATCTTGCTCATGTGGTGGACACATGACAAGAGACTGAAAAATTATCAGATAAACGAGTAGTTAATGAGTTTGCAAATTTCTTTCCAGAACAACTTCCAAGGTAATCACCAGACCATGAGGTAGAATTTATGATTGAGTTAGTACCAGGCACCACACCAATATCTATTGCACAATAACCTATGGTACCTACTGAATTAAAAGAGCTAAAAATATAGTTGCAAGATTTGTTAGACCATAGTTTTATAAGGCCTAGTGTATCACCGTGGGGAGCCCCGGTATTATCTGTGATGAAGAAAGATGAAACCATAAGAATATGCATCAATTATAATTTGTTGAATAAGGTTACGATCCATAATAAATACTCACTACTCCTTATTGATGACTTGTTTGATCAGCTGCAAGGAGACAAAGTATTTTCCAAGATCGATCTTAGATTTGGATATCATCAATTGGAAGTAAGAGACTGTGACATTTCCAAGACTGCTTTTCGTTCTAACTATGGATATTATGAATTTCTTGTCATGCCATTTGGGTTAACATATGCATTAGTCATATTCATAGACTTAATGAACCGTTATTACACCCATACGTGGATTCTTTTGTTATTGTCTTCATTGATGATATTTTGATATATTATCATAGTCGGGAGGAGTATGAATGTCATTTGCGTATTATTTTACAGACCTTGCGAGAGAAGTAGCAATATGATAAATTTACTAAATGTGATTTTTGGCAAGACAGGGTAGTATTTTTGGGGCATGTTATTTCTGCTGATGGCATTTGTGTTGATCCCAAGAAGGTGAAAGCAGTATTGAATTGGGAAAGACCAGCTAGTCTGACAGTGGTACGTAGTTTTATGGGATTGGTTGAGTATTATAGGATATTTATACCAGGGTTTTCTTCTATTGCATTATGTGGGATGATGACTATGATAAAATCTTTGAAAATTTAAAGAGTAAGTTAACATCAGCTCCAGTATTGACTATTCCTATGGGTACAAAGGTTTAGTCATTTATAGTGACACCTCATATCAAGGACTTGGTTGTGTACTAATGCATCATCGAAAGGTAATTCCTTTTTCTTCTCGACAATTAAAGATACATGAACACAACTACCTTATATGTGATCTTGAGTTAGTCGCAATAGTTTTTGCACTAAATATCTGAAGACATTACTTATATGGTGTTAGTTGTGAAATTTTTACTGACCATCAAAGCTTAAAATACTTATTTACTCAAAAAGTATTGAATTTGAGGAAAAGAAGGTGGATGGAACTTATAAAGGATTATGATTGCACAATACATCACCATCTGGGTAAGGTTAATGTTATTGCTGATGCTTTGAGTAGAAAATCTCTAAGGAGAGTATCTTGTATTTATTGTATTCGGGTTGACCCGTTGAGAGAGTTAGCTTTACTGGGGTGGAATTAAATTTAAATGAGTTATGTGGAATAGTAGCGCATTTAAATGTTAGAACTATGCTGATAGGCTGGATACGGCAATCAGAAACAGGAGATACATAATTGAAGAAAGTTAGAAACAATATGAAAAAGGGTAAAGCAAATGAATTTTCAATTCACGATGATGACATTGTTATGTATGATAACCGTTTGTGTGTACCTAATGTGCCTACTTTAAGGAGAAGAATTTTAGAGGAATCCCATTGTTATTTATATTTTATGCATCTAGGAAGCATGAAACCGTATAGAGATTTGAAACAATGTTATTGGTGGCCAAGAATGAAACACGAATGTTGATGTAAAACAATAGATTTGATCTATTTAATTAATCACAGATAAATATGAATAAAGAAATAAGACAAATGATTTTTAAAGTAGTTCGGCCTTATGAAAATGGCCTACGTCCACTGTTTTGTATTACTGGGTATTTGCCTTCATCTTTTGTATGTTTGCTTATGGAAGCTTGCCCCTCTAGTGGGGGTGTTACAAAGTATTTATAGCCCATTGGGCTCTTAGTATGAATAGACAATATGTTGTTATTTAATATACATATACATCTATACATGATAAGAATGTTCATTAAATCTGTTTTTGTTATTTGATCTTCTGATTAGATGCTCGGCATGCTGAGTAGCTCGACACGCTGAGTAGCTCAGTGTGTTGAGTAGCTCGGTACAATGAGGTGCTCGGTAAGTATATTTCATGCCACACAGGAGGACATGTGTCTTCTTATAATTGGTCCACGTCAGCCAACTAATTTTTGTATCAACAGAAGCCCCCAATGTTTCACAATTGAGGTTGGATATGAGAGTGTGGAACATTATGCCCAGAAGTTGCTCGAGCATATTTACCCAGTCTTGTTAGATTACTGATCTCCAACACTTGTGACATTTAATGATTTTGAGCACGAAATAGCAAACTTGTAAATATTTTGAATCTTCAACAAACTCTTGGGTATTTGCGTCTTTTTCATCATTTAGCCCTCAGAAACACAATCATCGTCTCTAGTGATCATTACTTTTCTCGTTTCCTGAAGCAATGCATTTAAAGGCGATATAATCAAGCCATCTTTTACTTTTTCCTTTTAGACTTCAAAACTCTTTATCTTCTCACGATCGTTCCTTCTATCATCCGTCTTAGCTGAATCCTTGAGTTTCTGTAAGAATTTCTTCTTTCTTATTTCTTTGCTTTATCCACCATGGTTTACCTTATCGAATCATTGGTGAAGTTTAGGGATGATTTTGCGATTCCTTCTTGGATTATTCTGGAAGAACCTCCTTGCCCTTCTAATTTATTTTCTCTAGCTGAGGGACTTTGGTTTCCTTCAATTTTTGTAGCTGAATGTGGTTTTTCTTTCCCGCCTGACCCCTTTTGTTTGGAATTTTGCCAATATTTTGATATTGTTCCTACAAGAGTAGTTCCAAATACATGGAGGGTAGTTAATGGTGTACGTAGGTTGAATCAAATTCATGGAATTAATTTAGGGATTCCTGATATTATGTAATGTTATAAATGGGTTACTAGTGATACCACCTTTTATTTAAAAACTAGGTATTCTAACAGAGATTTAGTGGTCAATCTCCCTGATGACAATAGGGATTATTTTGAACATGGGGTTGTGATGAAAAACTGGCAAAACCTCCCATTAAAAGGGAAAGATGTGTACCAAGGTCCCAGATGTCCACTTTATGGAAATGGGATAGGTTGTTTTTAGTTTTTAAATTTAGCTCTATTTTTGTTTGATGAAATCCGTCATTGACACTTATTTTTTGTTTGTTGTAGTTGACAGTAAAACGAAATCCCTAAAAGAGAGTGACGTTAATATAAAATATTTGAAATTTATCTGGGGGTTGTATCAAGAAATAGCCGGGGAACACGTGAGGTCCATTTTTTATCTGCTGTAATACAAGAACATCACTTCTTCTTTTATTGCTCGTCCTCTTGTTCCTCTCTTGGTGATTGACCTTGATCAAGCTCCAGCATCTTCTTCATTTATTGAAGAATCTTCTTCTGATTTGGGTACTTCTATTGCTGACTTGATGATGAAGAAGAGGAAAGTGCCTGACCTCTTTGCTAAGTCTGCTCGTGGTATTGAAGGGGCAAAGAAAATCAAAGACGACGCTCCAGCTGAAGGAACTAAGAAAAAGGATTTTGTTCATCCTGCCAAAGATATTAGTAAGAAGCCCCCTTTTTCCCTTAAAGAGGCAGCACCTTTTATTGAAGGGGTTGTCCTCATTCAATAAGAGACAACACCTTTGATTAAAGATGCTCCTTTAAGGAGATTGAGAAGGGGTCTTGATAAAAAGCATATGGATGCTGGTGCCCAACCTACTAGGGTTGAGCTTCCTTCTTTAAAGTCTATTTCTCCAACCATCATTACTCCTAGCTTGGCCAAGAAATTAATCAGGTCGGGGACTCTTCCTGATTATCGAGCTGCTGAAACTTCAACTCCTCAGAATAAAGTTACCGATTTGGTAGCCCAACACCTTGCATCAGTAAGTGTCATTGTACTTATTCATCTGATTCTCCATTTACATGTTCATGCTCTAATTTGTTCCCTTCTTCTTGCAGTTTTTAGTTTACTTTGATAATATCGTGGAGAAGGATGAAGCTATTAAAGCCTCAACCTCGTCCAGTGGAGTGGAGGAATCCCTTTCTGGGTTATCAAAGTCTTTGATGGTGTCCCGATAGAAGTACGAGGAGGATAAGGCTACTTGGGAAAATAAAATCCAATCTGCCAAGATATCTCGAAAATAAGCTGTTGAAGCAGCCAAAGATGCTGACCCAGCTCGGCAAGAGGCGATTACAGCTCAACAGAAAGCTGATACAGCTCTGCAATAAGCTATAAATGCTTTTAAAGAGGTGGAGGAGATATTAAAAGTCGCCATTTCTAGCAAGTTAGAGGATGATGGAAAGCTTAAAGAGGTGGAACGACGTAAGAAAGACCTTGAGGAGAAGGTGAAGTCTGTTGAGGAGCTTTTAAGGGAAAAAATTTCCTCGGAGAGGGTGCAGAGAAAAGTTGTTGTGAAGAAGTCTTTTAGCTCTGGCTGGGACAAAGGATGGAACAAAGATTTAGATGTTTCTCTTCCTAGATGGATTATGCGAGTTTGAAGTACTTCGGAGATGGATGAGTTGCAGCTTTGAAGGAGTTGAATATTGCTGATGATTCTGGACTATTTCAAAAATACACTCATGGCCCTCCTCCTACTATTGAAGAAGAAGAAGAAGAAGAAGAAGAAGAAGAAGAAGAAGATGAAGCTAGATCTGATGAATCTTCTAAGTTGATAGTAGAACAAACACTTGTTGTTACCATCCCTTAATCCTCCGAGTAAGTTCAGCAGATAACCTCTACCGAGCAATGCCAATTGCCTTTCGAGCAACCAATTCCTTCTTCCAAATTGGTTGATGATGTTGTAGGGAATAAGGAGAAGGTGTAAAGTTATTCGGTTCTTTACTTTTCTTATTTTTCTATTTTTCCTTTTCATCTTGTACCTTTTGGCTATACACTCTTTGCTTTTGATCAATAAAATGGACTTTGTCATTTATTTTGAGCTTTCTCCCTTGCCTATTCGATATAAGCATATCGTTATTGATTTGATTTTACTTTTCCCTGCTATTTTATTACCAGGATGGAACTCTTATCGGCTCACGATACAGACTTGATGAAGAAATGTAATGATTACTTCAAAGTTGGTCGTACAGACTTTACTGAGGCATAAATAGTTTATGTCCTGGGGTCTGATGCTTCTGAGCGAGCAATAGATGCGTATTAATAACTAAAGTTCTTGCATGATCGAGTTGTGGCCAATAATGTGGCTTATTATGAAATGATTGGATATCTTCAAGGAATGATCGAAGAACTTCAATTGCAGCACAAATAAGCCACTACTCTTTTACATGAGGGTTATGAGAAAAAGTACTAACAATTGAGTGTTGATTGGGGTTATGACAAGTTCATTTCATCCCATATTAAGAGAGAGAGTGTCCTAAAACTTGAGATTAAAGATCACAAAAACATTGCTAAGTTGCTGGATGAAGAAAATAATGCTTTGAGAGAAGAATTGAGACAACTAAAATCCGCCTCTTCCTCTGGAGCTCTGGTCCCAATCAGTGATGAGGGTTTTTCATTTTTAGAAACTGAAAATGCTGCATTAAGAGAAGAATTGGAGGCTCTGAAAAGATCCAGACCTACATCCTCCTCTCCTGGCAGAGCAAGAACTGGTCGGAGTAGTATTGAGGAGACGAGGACTCAGCAAGCCTTAGCAAATCAAGTTGTTCAACTAAAGGCAAAAAATTTAAAGTCTTACCTAGCAACTTTCCAATCAAAGTTCTGCGTTGGAGAGTAAAGAGAACTTGGTGAAAAAGCTTCATGAGCATATAGAGAGATAAACTTATCAATTACACAAACAGCCCATAGAGTTTTGGATGGGGGGATACAATGAAGCTTTATGCCATCTTGATGCTCGGTTGAAATAATTAAATAATGAGGGATACAAACAGGGATGGTTGAATGACTTAACTGTGATGAAGCTTAAGAAAGGAAATTCCTTATGGGAATTGTATGAGCCTGGATTAGTTTATCTGCCTGTGCCTCCCTTTAAACTAGATGGCAGTTGGATTCCAGCCTGTTCCATTCCTCAGTGTTTGATCTCCAAGTATCTAGGTGACTACCATCTTCATGAAGATTTTGAGATATCTCGTCCTCAATATCTGCTTGACTGACCAAGTTCAAGCAATACCAGTATACTGCAAGATTTGAATTTTATCAACTCTTCCTCTTCTCTAGATGATCCTCCAGCTGGAATAGATCATGTACCTAAATATGAAGGGAAGAAACCAATAGAATGGGACATTTGTATTTCTTTATTGATCATGTAATGAAGAAAAGTTCATTTGTTTTGTAATTTTCTTTCCTTGGAAATAAATTGTAAGATATTTTTCTTATCATGCTATATTTTGATGAATGTACGTATCCATAAAGGGACAATTTGTCTTGTATTGATTTGATTTAATTTCCTAGACAATGGAGCTTTTCCCTTGTTGTTTTTCCTAGTTGTAGTGACTTATCACCCATGAGTGCCTAAGCAATGGAACAATTTTCATCCCATGTTCTAGCTTAGTTGTAACAATATTATCTAGATTGCCTTGGTGCCTAGGCAGTGGGTATTTTACCCATCTTCTTGCCTAGTTTTAGATGCCCCTTGAGGTCACCCATAATCAAACAAGCCTTGCCTTGTATGATTGTTGTTCCAACATTATTGTATGCCGACCAACCTTGGTTGGTGGTTATTGATATGCCGACCAACCGTAGTTGGTGGTTGTTGTGTAGTGTGTAGCACTAGTACTCCGAAAAAAATAAACCAACAATAATATGGGGAAATTATTATTTTTATTCAAATTCAAAGAATTGAATACATGTGAATTTACATTACTAATAATATTTTCACAGGTGCTCTGCATTCCATGCATTTTTGAATTCTTCCCCCTCTAAAGTTTCTATTCAGTAGGTTCCAGGTCGAACAACCGTTGTGACGCGATAAGGCCCATGCCAGTTGGCCTCCGAATTATTATGCTTCTGAATGAATTTATTGAGCACATAATCTCCTGACTTGAGATCACACTTCCTGATGCATTTATTATAGAACATGGCAGTCCGTTGCTGATAAGCGTCATTTCGGATTACTGCATCTTCTCGGACTTCCTCGAGCATATCCCAATCTAAGCGTCTCATCAAATATCTTATTGGAGTGTTGAAATTAAGCACCCTATGAGTAAATAGGCCCAGTTCAGTGGGTATGACTCCTTCACTTCCAAAGGCTACATGTAAGGAGATTCTCCAGTTGCTGTTCGGGGAGTTGTTCGGTAAGCCCACAACATAGAATGCAGCTCGTTAATCCAATTCCCTTTTTCATCATCCAGCAGTTTCTTTAACACTTTCAATAAATTTCTATTCGTTACCTCCGTTTTCCCGTTACTTTGGGGATGACCTGGGGCAGAATGGACTTTTTGGATATTAGACTATAGATAGTACACTGCGAACTCCTCATTATCAAATTGGGTACCATGATCAGTGATAAAAACATGGGGCAAACCATATCTACAAACTATATTCTTTCAGATGAATTGATAGACCCTTTCATATGCCATATCGATGAGAGGCTCAACTTCTACCCATTTTGTGAAATAATCAACAGCGACCAACAAATATTTGAATCGTCCTCTTGTAGTCGACAGAGGCCCAACCAAATCTATTCCCCACATGGAAAATGGACAAGGGGAAGTGATTGGTGTTAGCAATGCCTCAGAAGTTCTTCGTATAGTAGAAAATCTTTGACATTTGTCGCATTTCTTAGCCTAAGTTGTACAATCAGCGCGCATTATTGGCCAGTAGTATCCCTGCATTGTTATCCTCTACAAAAGAGTTCGACCTGCTACATGAGCTCCATAATATCCTTCACGAATTTCTTCCACTAGATCGTGAACTTCCGCTGGGTGAACACATCTTTGCAGAGTTGTGATTATACCCCTTCTATATAAAACTCCATTGTTTAAGACATATCTAGCAGCTTTAAATTTCAACCTCCTGACTGTAAATTGGTCGGTTGGTAAAATGCCTTCTTCGATGTAAGCCCTGATAGGATCCATCCAGGATAGTCCCATATCCAAAGTGATAAACTTGACCATTAAATCTTCATCAATACTGCTATTAGCCAGTATCTCTATAGGAATTGTTCTTCGTAGATCGGTACGTGTAGCTGAGGCTAATCGAGCTAGTGCATCAGCCCTTGCATTCTCCAGTCTTGGTATTCTAACCATTTGGACCTCTTTTAAGTTGGTGATAATCTCCATAGCTTTGGTGTGATACCTAGACATGAATTTTCCTTTTTCTGCATACAACCCGAGCATCTGATTTATCACTAGTTGTGAATCACTAAACATCGTGACTTGTTCAGTATTCAGTGATTTAGCTAAACTGAGCCCCATAATTATGTCTCCATACTTAGCTTCATTGTTGGAAGCCTTGAACTGGAAGTGCAGAGCGTATTCTATGTCCATCCCATCCGGACTACTAATAATTATTCCAACTCCGTAACATGTTGCACACGAAGAACCATCAATATATAAACTCCATATAGGGATACAATTATCAAATCCTTGGTCTGACAGAGTCCCCTGATGGAATATCTGATTCTTTCTTTCATCCCTTAACTCGAGGCTTTTATTAGAGGATTCTTGTTGCTCGATCACTGTCCCTTCCGGCAGGTCTAATGTTTGGAGTTGATCGGGGACAGTTTCTAATGATCCTCCAATATCCGTGAGTTATTCTGCATTAGACCCCTCTTGGTCAGAGGTATCTGAGTAAGTGAATTCAGCAATGAAATATTCCACTGCCCGTCCTTTGAGAGAAGACCTTGGCTCATAGATAAGGTCATACTCACCTAACTCCACTGCCCAATACATCAATCATCCATATTTTTTCGACTTGTGTAAGGCCTGTCTGAGGGGCATGTCAGTATATACCACTATTGTATGGGCCTGAAAGTATGGCTTCATTTTTCTGCTCTCCTCAATTAATGCCAATGCCAACTTCTCTAATTTTGGATATCTGATCTCTGCGCCCCTGAATTCCTTGCTCGTATAATAAATCGGTTTTTGCACTCCACCGTCTATTCCTATTAAAGCTGAACTGACTACATTTTCTGAGACAACCAAGTACAAGTATAATTTTTCTCCCAACACTGGCCTGGACAGTAAAGGAGGTGTCCCCAGGTATTTTTTCTACTCCATGAATGCCTTCTCACACTCGTCATTCCATTCAAATGTCTTTATGAGCACCTGAAAGAATGGAAGACATCTGTCAGTTGCTCGGGAGACAAACCTATTGAAAGTCGCTACATGCCTCGTAAGGCTTTGTACTTCCTTCTTGGTGGTTAAAGATCGTAGAGCTGACAACTTTTTACCCGATAACCCATTTACGGTAATAACCCGAAATGACCCGATTAGCTTGTATAGATTTTAAAGTACCCAAAACTTATACTAACATAAAAGTCAATGCGACCCGAAAATGACACGATTAACCTGAATTGCCACCCCTAGGAGATCGTAATTCTAGCAAGGCCTTTATTTTGTCTGGATTTGATTCGATACGTCGTTGATTTACAATATAACCAAGGAACATGCCTTCATGTACGTCAAAGACGAACTTGGTCGGGTTCAACTTCATTTGATACTTCTCCAGGTGGCCAAATGTTTGGCTCGGATCAGCTATGTGTTCAGCAGCTTTCTTGCTCTTAGTTATCATGTCGTCGACTTAGACCTCCATATTTTTACCTATTTACTCTACGAACACCTTGTTCATCAACCGCTGGTACATAGCACCTGCATTTTTAAGACCAAAAGGCATCACATTGTAACAGTATGTTCCCCGTGCGGTAATGAAAGATGTACTCTCCCTGTCTTCTGGTTTTATCTTAATTTGGTTATAGCTGGAATAAGCATCCATGAAGCTCAACAATTCATGCCCCGAAGTAGTGTCGACCAACTGATCTATTCTGGGTAGAGGGAAGTGATATTTCAGGAAGGCCTTATTGAGATCTATGAAATCCACGCACATTCTCCATTTATTGTTCTTCTTTTTTACCATCACCATGTTGGCTAACCAATCAGGATATTTGACATCCTCAATGAAAGAAGCCTTTTATAATTTCTTAACTTCCTCTTGAGTAACTTGGTTCTTCTCTGGGCTAAAGACCCTTCTTCGTTGCTTCACCAGCTTGATCTCTTTGTTAACATTGAGTTCGTGGCACAGGAAGGTTGGGTCTATCCCTGGCACATCTTCGTGACTCCACACAAAAGTTTGCTTTATATTCCTTAAAAACTCTACCAACTCTTTCTTTATTATTGGATCAAGTGAAGCGCTAATCTGAGTTATTCTTTCTGTTCATTCATCGTCTAGAATAATACTCTCCATTACTTCCATGACTTAACCCTTCACGAGATCTAATTCGTCTCTAGGGTCTAGTGTTTCAATCTCCGATTCTTCAGACTCATCCACTTGGTAAGTGGTGGTTTTCTTCCTGTCATCCTCCAACTCTTCTTGTTTAGCAAATGAGTAGTAGCATTCCCGAGCTACTTTCTGATCGCCCTTCACAAGTCCCACCCCAAAGTTGGTTGGGAATTTTAAAAATTGGTGTACAGTGGATAGCACTGCTTCAAAATTTTTCAGGCCTACTCTTCCCATAATTATATTGTAGGCCTATTGGATATTTTTGTCCATTATAAATAATCGTATCTTCTCTGTTCTATAGGCAGGCCAGGTACCAATCAACATATCCAACTTGATTATCCCAAGCGAAAAAACTTTCTCACCAGAGAAATCGATAAGGGGCCTGTGATATGGTTCTAGCTGGGCAAGTTTCATATTCAAACTGTCAAAGCAAGGGTAGAACATGATGTCCGCTGAGCTGCCATTATCCACCAATAATCTTGAGATGATCACATTCTTCATCCTTATCTTGATAACCAAAGGGTCATCATGAGGATACAAGACTCCTTCCAGATCATATTTGGAAAAACTAATGAATAATTTATCCTTATTAACCTTCCTCGGACGATCCTCTTTTACCAGATTTATCCGTTGTATATAGGAACAAGCTTGGGCCTCATTGAGGTAAGATTTTCTTTCAGCGGTGTGATCACCACCTCATGCATCTCCACTTGTTATCATATTACAGTCAAATAAACCAAAACAAATTGAAAATACCTCGTGTTATGGTTGTCTTGGCTTTTTGGGGAGATCGGGGTCTTCTTCTAGTTCATCTTCATGATCCCTTTTCCTGTCATTCCCTTATCGGTGAGTAGATTTGGATCTCTTTCATGCTCTGTTGTTGGTTTTCTCATCGTTTCGGCAATCAACAAATCGGTTCAGCTTCCCTCGCCTAATGAGTGCTTATATCTCATTTTGGAGAGCTACGCATTGCTTGGTCATGTGACTAAGATCCTTGTGGAACTCGTAATATTTGGACTTATCTCCTTTCTCAGGAGCTATCCTCAATTTTACAGGCCAATTTAATTCCTTGTTATTCTTAATTTCTTCTAATACATGGTTTATATCCACCTTTAGCAGGTATAATTTGCATATCTCCTCAAGTGCTCCAATATTTCCTTGCCTTTCGACTGCTTATTCCCTCCATTTTGCTTATGATCTTTACTCTCACACCTACCTTCAACTTTAGTCTCTGCTTTTGTCTCACCATTCTTCTTCGCAGCCATATCTTCTTCGGCGTTCATAATCTTAGTTGCTTTAGTCATCAATTCAGCTATGGATTTGGGAGGATCCTTAGCCAGAGTCTAGTACATCTCGTCTGGTAGAAGACCGCTCATGAGGGTTGTAATACCGGTTTTCTCCTCATAGTCAATGACTTCCAATTTCTCGTTATTAAAACGAGTGATATAATCCCTTGTGCCCTCTCCGGCCCTTTGCCTTACACTTAACAGATGTGTTACCCTCTTGACTGGCTTCACACCAAAATATAAGTTTCCTGTAAAGAGCTCTGCTAATTAATGAAAGGTAGCGATCTTCCCCCGAGGAAGATTATTGTACCATATTTGAGCAGATCCAGTGACGGTCCCTGAGAATTCCCATCACTTCATCTCATCGAGAACCATATAGATATCTGCAGCGTCTTAGTACTGCTTTATGTGGAGGACAAGATCAATTTTTCCATCATACTTCGATGTAACTACAGGATCTTTGAACTTCGAAGGTGTGGGTAAATCCACAACTTCTTGTACGAAGGGTGACCCTTTGATAAAGGTTCTTTGGAGAGGGTTCCTGGACTTGGCCATTTCTCCTAACCTGTCTTCCAATCGATGAATAGATCCTTTCCATAACTCCTTTCCAGCTTCGGATCTATGGGTGCGAGCAACGGATCGTGTTGAGTTCTCCTCCTAGGATCTTTTTGGGTGAGCTGCAAGCCTGATATTTGGACGTGATTGGGCAGATCCTTCCATTAACTCATTTGGTCGTTGAGAATTTCTCGACGCAATTCGAAGAAGATTTCTATTCCTCCTGGGGCCCAAACAGTAAAATGAGGAGGCTCTGCTCAAACTTCCAGAGCGCTCGTTCATTCTGGAGCCAAAGTGATGTTTTCTTGAGACTCTACAATTCTTATAAGAGATGTCAGGCTGGGCTGATAGGATGGATCACTTGAGGTTCTGGTACGATGAAGTTCATGATGCCTGGTTCGTGAAGACGGTGGTGGCATGACACTTCGTTGGCCGGACTGGATGGAGGCTCCATTTTGAAAAGTCTGGATGAACTGTCACATAGTATCTTGCATGGATGTTTACCCTCTGGCTAAAATGGCCAAGATTCCTATGATATCGTTTGCGTTTGGAGGAGCGGAGGGGTTAAGAGGAACCCCGTCATTATTCCTGTTGCTAGATGCTGGGATTTTGGACATTTTGGATGAGTTTGTGGGTGAAAAACGCTACGTATAGTCGTTTCCCATAGACGGCGTTAATTTGTTGATGTAAAAAAATAGATTTGATCTATTTAATTAATCACAGATAAGTATGAATAAAGAAATAAGACAAAGGATTTTTAAAGTGGTTCGGCCTTAGGAAAATGGCCTACGTCCACTATTTTGTATTACTGGGTATTTGCCTTTGTCTTTTGTATGTTTTCTTATGGAAGCTTGCCCCATTAGTGGGAGTGTTACAAATTATTTTAGCCCCTTGGGCCCTTAGTATGAATAGATAATATGCCGTTATTTAATAGACATATACATATGTACATGATAAGAATTTCATTGAATCTGTTTTTATCGTTTGATCTTCCTAATTAGATGCTCGGCATGCTGAGCATCTCGGTACTATGAGCTACTTGGTAAGTATATTTCATGCCACGCTGGAGGACATGTGTCTTCATATAATTGGTCCATGTCAGCTGACTAATTTTTGTATCAACGACATTGCAGATTTTATTACTAGATGTCTAGTTTGTCAACAAGTGAAGGCGGGGCATCAGAAGCCTAGTGGATTACTACAGTCCTTACCTATTCCTGAGTGGAAATAGGAGCATGTTACTACAGATTTTCTTAAAGATTTATCAAAATCATCACGAGGGTTTAATTCTATTTGGGTCGTTGTTGATAGATTGACTAAGTTTGCACATTTTCTTCCTATTAAAACTACTTATCCATGGATGGATATGCCAAAATATATGTGGATAAGATAATTAGATTGCACAGTGCACCTGTTTCCATTATTTTTTTATTGAGATCCTAAGTTTACTTCTCACTTTTGGCCTAGTTTACAATAAGCTTTAGGAACTAAATTGAAATTTAGTATAACTTTTCATCCTCGGACTGATGGGCAGTCAAAAAGAACGATCCAGACACTCAAAGATATGTTACAAATTTTCTTATTAGAGTTCAAGGGAAGTTGGTATGAACACTTATCACTGATAGAGTTTGGTTATAATAGCAGTTATCATTCGAGTATTGAGATGGCTCCTTATAAAGCTTTGTATGAGAGGAAGTGCACGTCTCCAATATATTGGACAGAAGTAAGGGAATGAAAACTACTTGGGCCAGAAATTGTACAGCATACTACTGAGAAGATAAATCTTATTCACAATCACTTGAAGGTGGCACAAAGTAGACAGAAAGATATACAGATAATCGAAGGAAAGTATTCGAATTTGAGGAAGGTGATCGATTATTTCTACGTGTTTCTCCTTGGTGAGAGGTTATGAGATTTGGGAAAAAAGAAAAATTAAGTCCTAGGTACATTGACCCTTATGAGATAGTGAAATGGGTTGGAGATCTAGCCTATAAATTTGCATTACCACCATAATTATCTCATATACATGATATTTTTCATATATCCATGTTGCATAAGTTTGTACCCGATCCTTCACATGTGTTTATTTCACAACTGATAGAGATTTAAGATGACTTGACCTATGTGGAAGAACCGATTGCTATTTTAGATCAAAATGAGTAAGTATTCAATTAGATAAGGTAATGTCGATAAGTTAGAATGTGGAGTATGCCAAGATAATATGAAGAAGCAATATTTCATCTGTTTGGTAAGTTTCTTATGCGTTAAATTTCGAGGACCATTTTTTTAAGAGGGGTAGAATTATACGGCCTTAAAACCTGATTAGGAATGTTAATTACATGATTAAGTATAAGTTATGATCTATAAGTTTGGTTATGAGTGTTAAACATTGTAATTATCGTGTTTAGGGGATGCATACCCACATGATATATATGTTGTTTACAGTAAATGCTAATCAAGATTATGATCGAGGATAACTTGTTTAGAGAATATGATCATTTATGTGGTTAAATGAATCATAAAATATGTTTTTAAGACATCATTATGTTTATAAAGTAAACTAGCATGTTGGTGCGAAATTGGCGATGTTTAGTCGCCAAATGTGAAAGTTTTGAGAATTTTGGTATATTGCTACTCTCTTGTTCGAGCCCAAATTAGGCATACTAGTTTTATAATTTTGGGAAAATAAAAAATATAAATTTGTAGCTATATAAGCTATCTATGCGTATACGTAAAGAGGGAGTAAATCAGGGTCCGTAATAGTGATTTATGGTGATTTTATTAATGTCGGACAAATATATTATTAAGGGAATTGTTTGATTGGACCTTTCGTCCAACCAATCACACATTACCACTAGCCTTATGGCCATTGGACCCCGTATAACATATTTTATGATTATAAATAAGATATAAACCTTCTTCCTCATGAGAAATAAGGAGGTTTTTAAAGGTTTTGCCTAAAGAGAGAGAAAGGAAGGTTTAAGGAAGAAATCTCTTTGAAAATTCCCAATAAATCGAGAAGTTCTTATAAGGTAATTACCTCTTTGTTATAGTTGGTCAAATTAATGAGTTTTACACTTTTTATGTTTTTGTTTATTATTTTGATAAAGATTTTAATGATACCCATATTTCCTAATTATGTTAAAACAAGGATGGCTTAAGAACATACATAAGAACTTGTGCCGGGATAAAAAAATGTTAACTTTAAAGTCCTAGATTTTAATCACCTTCTTATGAAGCATTTTAATTTAAGAAATTCATGTATATAATGTGTGTATATGTTAAAAACATGTTTAATATATTCTTCAATGATTGATACTCAAGGTAGAGATTATGTATGCTTAATTATGTTAGGTTATGCTTTAATGTTCTATTCCGACCTAGTTGTGTTAACAATTGCATAAATCATTGAATACCTATTGAAATCAATTATTTCCAGTTGGAGATGCTAGAGAACATATATGAGTATAACATACTCTAAGATGAGGATAAAATATCTCATGGTTTGGCTTGGGGTTTGTTTTGAAGTTGATGTTTCGTTGTTGTTTTCTGTAGAAATAACTTGAAAAATGTTATAGTAAAACGGGTATAACTTTCTCTAGGTAGTTCATAATTTCATTCCATAAATTTTGTTAGAACCCTAATCCATAGCATGTTACAGAAATGTGAAGTGGAATATTTAATTCCTTTCTAGTTATTTCATATTAACCAAGTGATGTGATGTGTTACTAGGTTTAATGTTATTTGGTGTATTCAAATACTAATAATTTTAAACTGATAGGCGGGGAAGCGGTTGATACTACCATACAAAGTAAGTAGATTTTGGTATTAATTTTATTACTTGCTCTAAGATGCGTTACCTGCCCTATGAAATATAGATGCTTATATTTTCATACGAAAATGTATAGCTTAAATACATGTGTTAAGCTGCTTGTATAATGATGTAGTGTTTATGAGACATATGCATATGATTAAATATGTTAAGCATAGTTATCTAATGTTATGGAATGTGGTGGGTCCTCTATCCAATGTTAAGGACTGTGGTGGGACCTACGGGATGTGGTGGTCCCGTTAATCCGACTTAAAGATTTATGTACTCGGGGAAAATAAAGATGTGGTGGTCTCCATTAACTGTGGTGGATTAATTAGACTGTGTCGGGTCCAGGCTAGCGAGAGTTTCACAATTCATGCTTGGGTTATAACATTAGAAAAAAATGGTTACTCAAATTGGTTATATGTGTAGTATGTGTGTGTATATGGTCATTTACTAAGTTATTATTATTTACACTCCTATAATGTTTTGTTTTAGGTATGCCTATCGTTTGGAGTTCACTGCCAAGTTAGGACTATAAAACGGAGGGTGGAGTATTAATAATATGGGTTTGATACCGAGAAGCTTTTGTGTAAATGATAAACCGAGAAACTTCGGTATGTAAAGTCATTTAGTACTTGTAAGTTATATGTAAAGGTAGTTCTGGTTTTATCTAAACATGCCTGTTGATGTAAAAAACTAGATTGCTCTAATTATTCAATCACAGATAAATAAATAAGACAAAGATTTTTAAAGTGGTTCGGCTAGGAATAAAGCCTACGTCCACTGTTATGTTATTGCTGAGTGTTTGTGGAATTCTTGATTACAAGTTCTCTCAAGAAATTCCGGTCCCCTTGAATGGGATTGATACAAGGTATTTATAGCCCCGAGGCTGTACATGAAAGGTCCAATACATTAAATGATATACATATGAATGGGTAATACATTTAATGCAGCGTGTGCGTCAAGAATCTAATGAATAGTTGAACAGTTGTCCGTCTGATAATTGATGACACGGCCGAGGTGCAGTTCGGACCGCCTTAGTTGCTCGTTGATCAAGAGTTCCTCGGAGTGCTTAGAGTATCTCGGGATGATAGAGTTCCTCGGATGGAGTTCCTCGGCATGATAGAGCTCCTCGGTGTATTCTCGTTGCTCGGTACCAACCATGGTTGTTCAGTAAATGATCTTCCTCGTCGTTATTGTGCCACGTAGATCGACACGTGTCTTCATACTATTTGTCCACATCAGCATATTAATTTTGGTATCAACAGAAGCCCCCAATGTTTCATATTTCGAACTTTGAGGAGTATGGGACATTCTTTCTCGGTATATGGTAATATTAAATGACCTTCCTGGGTTTTAGGAGCATTGTATTCAAATTTCCTTCTCATTTCGCAGTTTCCGCCTTTTTATAAGCGCTTCGATCTTCGTGCAACTTTTGTCTTTTTAGCCGCCGGAAGTTCAGTAGTTTCTTTTTAGTAATCATTTCTTTCGCCGCTTCCCAATGCAAAGTATTTAAACTCCTTTGGTAACCATACCGTCGTCTACACTTTCCATTTTCTGCATTCAAGTTTTCTATTCTCTTCCTCTCTCTTGTGTGTTCATCATTGTTTCCGTTCGTTGTCAACATATCTCCTTTCTTTTTGTAAGATTTTCTTCCTTTCTTCTGCATCTCTTTTATTCAATATGGTTTATATTGTTGAATCTGCTGAGAAATTTCGTTCTGACTTTTCCATTCCTTCTTGGGTAATTCTAGAGGTTCTTTCTGAGCCTTTAGATTACTTTCGATTGGCTGAGGGACATTGGTTCCCCAGTCTTTTCATTACTGAATGTGGTTTTTCTTTTCCCCCAAACCCATTATGTCTTGAGTTTTGTCAATATTTTGATCTTGTTCCTGCAAAAATAGCCCCCAATTCATGGAGAATAATTAACGGGGTGCACAAGTTAAATCTAACTCATGGGACTCGTATAGGGATCCCAGAAATCATGTACTGCTATAAATGGGCCACTTTAGATAATGTTTATTATTTAAAAACTAGGTTTTTAAATAGAGCCCTTGTAGTTAACCTCCCTGATTCAAATAGAGATTATTTTGAGCATGGGTTGGTCATAAAAAATTGGCAACACGCGCCTTTATCTGGGAATGAAGTATACAATGGTCCCAGATGCCCCCCATACGGCAATGGGATAGGTTTATTTTTCATTTTTATTTTACTTATGAAATTGCGTTTTCATCATGTTTGACAAAATGTATGACTGAGATTTATGTATTTATTTGCAGTTGATAGTAAAAGAAAAACTCCAAAAGAGTCGGAAGTGAATATCAAGCATTTAAAACTTATCTGGAATTTGCATAAGACGATTGCAGACGAGCATATTAGATCTGCATCATATTTGCTTCAGTATAAGAGCTACACAACCTCTTATACTGCTCGCCCTGTTGAACCAGCCTCAACACCAGAAAGTTCACCTTCAGATTCTCATATTCCCCTATCTCAGAGAATGGGCAAGAAAAGAGCTCCTCCTGCTCTATTTGGTGAAATTTCTTCTGCTGTTGGAGCAAAGAAAGGCAAAATTGATGTCCCAGAGGGGACTAAAAAAGTAGATGTTAGTTCCTCCAAAGTTGCCGAGAAGCCCCCAGTGGCCCCGAGCAAGAAAAGTGCTAGTGCTGATGTAATTACAATCTCTCCGACCAAGACCTCTTCCTTGGTTGATGCTGCTGACCCTCCTTTGAAGAGATTGAGGAAATCATCCTCGGTTAATCTTGCTGGAACTGCATCTTCTCTACCCGCTGGTGGTAGTAGTATTTCAAAAATCATTCTTCCGAGCTCTTCAACGAGCTCAGTTATACCCGAGGTTCTCGGGGTTGATGAAAAGATTCCTAGGGATACACTGACATCCCTAGCTGCTCGCCATCTTTCTTCAGTAAATTTTTCATACCTTTGGTTTTTCTTTTCTTTTTCCTGAACTCTTGTATTTGTGTTGACTCTATTGTTTTTCTTATCTTTCAGCTGGTGAACTGTTTCAATACCATCGTGAAGAAAGATCAAGCTATTAAAGCTTCTAGTTCCTCGTCCGATGTTGACGATGCCCTCTTGGGTTTAGCCCAATCTGTGAAAGAATCTCTCCAGCAGTACGTCGAGGAGAAAGCTGCCTGGGAGAAAAAATTGGCTGCAGCTGAGGCTGATAAGATGAAGATGGCTGAAACCTCCAAGAATTTGGAGGAGAAGGTGAAAAGCTTAGAGGTCAATCAGCAAAGGTGCGATGACCAACTGAAGAAGGCAGAAGAAGAACTGTCTATCCTGCGAGACATCAAAATCCAGAAAGAGCAATTGGATGTTAAACTCTCCTCGGAGAAGTTGAAAAGAAAAGTTGCAGTTAGGAAACATTTCAGTGCTGGTTGGGAGAAAGGATGGGATAAAGGGATTGCTGCTATGACATCTCAAGTCAAATATGGGGAGTTGAAATACTTCTATGATGGTTGGGTAGCTGCTCTACAAGAGCTAAAAATCCAAGACAATTCTGAGCTATTCCAACGGCATCTCCCTGGTCCTCCTCCACCAATTGTGGAAGAAGAAGAAGATGAACCTGCTTCAGATGAATCTTCCATGGCTGTGGATGTCCCAATTTCTGCTTCTCAACCCTCTGTCATTGAGGATATTTCTTCTATGCCTCTTCCTGCCGAGAAGATTTCTGCCAATCAAGCTGTTGTTATCACCGATCAACCGAGCTCCTCGTCCCAGCCTCCCGAGAAAGTCTTGGGAGACAAGGAAAAGGTGTGAAGTTGTTCGGTATCATTCTTATCTTTTATCATTTGTAATCGAACACTGTAATCCTTTTATGATCTAATAAAATACTTCTTTACTCATCGCCGTTATTGATGATTCTTTGTTGATTGTTGTCTTTTTCTTGTCTTTAGTTTGTTGCTAGAATGGAACTAATCTCTTCTCATGATACCGAGCTGATGCAGCAATGTCACCAATACTATAGGGCTGGTCATACAGACCTTAGTTCTTCTGAAATTGCTGACATTCTTGGTCATGATGCTTCAGAACAGGCGACTGAGGCTTATCGGTACTTGAAAAATTTACTCGACCGAGCTGTAGCTAACAATGTCGCTTATTATGACTTGATTGAAGAGCTACATTGTTCCTTAGAGGATCTCCAAGGCCAGCACAATGAATCGATGGCTTCATTACACGAGGAATATGAAAATAGATATCAACAACTTTCCTCTGATACAGGTCATAAAAAGATCATTGCTGTATATGACATTAGGGAAAGGACCCTAAAAGGTGAAGTTGAAGCCTGCCGACAAATTGCCGAGATCCTGGAACAAGAAAATAATAGTCTGCAGAAAAGATTGGCTCAATATGAATCCGTTGCCTCCTCTTCCACTGCATTAGTACCAGTTACTGATGAAGGTTTTTCGTTTCTAGAGGTTGAAAACGCCAAACTAAGGCAAGAGTTGGATGACTTGAAAAAGTCTATTATTCCTGTGACTGCTCGGGGACGAGGAAGGAGTTCTCGGGGACGAGGAAGAATCATCGAGGAGCAAAATTCTCCAGTTGCTTCTCGGAGCCGGTCAAGAGTTCTTAGCCGCAGTGTTGAAGAATCTCGTACCCAATCTACTCTGGAAACTCAAGCATTCCAACTGAATGTTAAGGATCGTGCTCTGTCTGATTTGTCTAAGAAAAACTTATCTTTAGAGGATCAATTGGCCGCGATGAAGTCTGCTCTGAATAATAAAGATGCTCTTATCAAGAACTTTCTCGAGCAAGTAGATAGATTAACTTTCCAATTCCATAAACAGCCTCGGGAGTTCTGGAATGCAGGCTATAATGAAGCTCTTTATCATTTGGATGCTCGCATTGAAAATGCTAACAACGAAGGTTATAAGCAGGGATGGTTGAATGCCCTGGGTGTATTAAAATTGGAACGAGGTCATTATTTATGGGATTATCATGCTCCTGGATTGCTAGACTTGCCTGTTCCTCCTTATAAATTGGATATGGCATGGATTCCTGCTCGTTCCATTCCTCGGAGTTTGATCTCTAAATATCTTGGTGATTATAACCTTCATTCTCAAGTTGAAGTATCTCGTCCTGAGCACCTGTTGGATACTCCTACAATAATGAATGTCAGAATGCTGAAGGACATGAACTTTATTAATTCTCCTCTTTG
This sequence comes from Sambucus nigra, assembly GCA_949130495.1. Classification (NCBI taxonomy): domain Eukaryota; kingdom Viridiplantae; phylum Streptophyta; class Magnoliopsida; order Dipsacales; family Adoxaceae; genus Sambucus; species Sambucus nigra. Next base: position 300,624,589 of record OX422210.1, on the reverse strand, counting down.
TCTAGAGGATCCTCCTGCTGGCGAGGAACCTGTCTCAAAGGATAAAGGAAAGAAACCAATAGAGTAGGAATCTTTAATGTAATAGTTAGCACATACATGTAACATGTAATACATTTTTATCTTAATGAAAGAATTTCATTTTCTGTTTTGCCAATAGCTATTTTTCTGTTTGCAAATTATATGGTTCATCAACCAACTTAGAATTTATAACAAGCATAAATTGTTCAAAATTGTTTCCAACCAACCAAGGTGGATAAATAATGTTTGTCGACCAACCACAGTTGATGGGTTTCTATCCCCGACCAGCCATACTTGGTTCAATTTTAAAATATAAACATGTGTCCGACCAACTAAGGTCAATACTTTTGTCCTCGTCGACCAACTACAGTCAGTGGGTTTTTATCCCCGACCAACCATACTTGGTACAGTTTGGAATATTTTGTTCTTCAAAGAACTTTTTGTAATAATGTTACCTCCCGATCAACATAAGCTGTAATGCGAGAGTATATAAAGTCTTACCAACCGTAGTTGATCATGCTGGTATACACCTCCTAATCAAAGGAGTAGTAGGGTTCTTTCGAACTTTTTGGCTCCTTGGAGCATGTCCTCCTAACCAAAGGAGGTTGGCTACTTATAGCACTTTTGCTCCGTAGAGCGCTCCGTAGAGCTTATCCTCCTAACCAAAGGAGGTTGGCTACTTATAGCACTTTTGCTCCGTAGAGCGCTCCGTAGAGCTTATCCTCCTAACCAAAGGAGGTTGGCTACTTATAGCACTTTTGCTCCGTAGAGCGCTCCGTAGAGCTTATCCTCCTAACCAAAGGAGGTTGGCTACTTATAGCACTTTTGCTCCGTAGAGCGCTCCGTAGAGCATGGCTCCGTAGAGCATGGCTCCGTAGAGCAGTCTGCAGTCTTCTTCTTGTTATCAAGCAGTGTAGTGTTCAACACTAATATTCCCCGAAAAACTTTCAACAGAAAGAAAATGGTGAACCATCCTCGTTTTATTCATAATGAAGGAAATACTTTACATTTTACATTACTGATAATACTTTCGCAGGTGTTCAGCATTCCATGCATTCTGAAATTCTTCTCCTTCTAGAGTTGCTATTCTGTAGGTTCCAGGTCGAACAACCTCTGTAACTCGGTAAGGTCCATGCCAGTTTGCTTCCAGTTTATTCTGTTTCTGAATGACTTTCTTCAGCACATAATCACCCTCCTTCAAATCGCATTTCTTCACCCTTTTGTTGTAGAACAGAGCTGTTCGTTGTTGATAAGCAGCATTCCTAATGGCTGCCTCTTCTCTTACTTCTTCGAGCATATCCAAATCCATTCTTCTCATCAAGTCACTGATCGGAGAGTTGAAATTCAGCACTCTATGCGTTGGGAGACCCAACTCGGCCGGTATCACAGCCTCACTTCCAAATGCTAGCATATATGGTGATTCTCCAGTTGCTGCTCGGGGAGTTGTTCGGTAGGCCCATAATACTGATTGGAGCTCATTAATCCAATTTTCTTTAGCTTCACTTAGCCTCTTTTTCAACCCATTCAGTAATGTTCTGTTCGTTACTTCAGTCTGTCCATTGCTTTGGGGATGGCCTGGTGCTGAATGAAACTTCAAAACGTTCGATTGATGACAATAGGCAGCAAATTCTTCATTATCAAATTGTGTTCCATGATCTGTGATGAAAGCATGAGGGAGACCATATCGACAAATGATATTCTTCCATACAAACTGGTATACCTTCTCGTACGTCATATTGATAAGAGGCTCAGCTTCCACCCACTTAGTAAAATAGTCCACTGCAACTACGAGATACTTGAATCTTCCTCGGGTGGTCGGCAGTGGTCCAACCAAATCAATTCCCCACATGGAAAATGGCCAAGGGGAAGTTATTGGTGTTAGCAATGCTTGTGGAGTTCGTCGGATGGAGGAAAAACGTTGGCACTTGTCACATTTCTTGGCATAGGCTATACAATCAGCCCTCATTGTCGGCCAGTAATATCCCTGTGTCATCACTCTTTGTAAAAGTGTTCGACCTGCTACATGAGCTCCACAAGATCCTTCATGGATTTCTTCAATCAATTCTTTCACCTCGGTGGGATGTACACATCTCTGCAAACCTGCCATAATTCCTCGTCTATACAAAATACCATTAGTTAATACATACCGAGCAGCTTTATACTTCAGTTTCTTGGCAGCGAGTTTGTCCTCCGGCAATTCACCCTCTTCAACATATTTCCTGATTGGATCCATCCAAGATGGTCCTAAATCAAGGGTAATCACATTCGTTGTCAGATCTTCATCTATGCTCCGACCTTCTAATACTTCAATCGGTATGGTTCTTCGCATCTCGGTACGAGTAGCTGATGCTAGTCGGGCCAGTGCGTCTGCTTGTACATTATCCATCCTCGGTATTCTCACCAATTGAATGGCCTCAAATTCTGTCAACAATTTCATCACCTTTGCATGATATTTGATCATTAAATCTCCTTTAACCGCATACATTCCCATCATCTGATACATAATTAATTGAGAATCACTGAATACCATCACTTGTTGTGCTTCCATAGTCTTTGCTAGATTAAGACCTGCTATCATGGCCTCATACTCCGCTTCATTGTTAGAGGCTTTGAATTGGAATCGCAAAGCATATTCCATGTCAATCTCGTCTGGAGTGATCAAAACAATTCCTGCTCCACAACCAGCTGTGCAGGATGATCCGTCTACATATAATCTCCATGTAGGTATTTCGTCTTCAAATTTCTTATCTGTCAGAGTTCCTCGATAAAATATCTGCTATTTTCTTCCATCATCCCCCGGTATCTTTCGCTCCTCGTCAGTCATCTGCTCGTACCCTTTTACCAACCGTGGTTGGTCTGAGTTTGAATATAATGATTTCTCTAGATCCACAAATCCTTTTACCAACCTTGGCTGGTTTGGACCTATTTCTGCTGATCCTGTATCGTCCACAGGTAGGTCAGCAAATGTTTCTGTTGATCCTGTATCGTCCACAGGTAGATCAGCAGGCACCTTTTGCTCCTCGGGGGTATCAGGGTACGTGAACTCTGCTATAAAATCTGCTACAGCTTGCCCCTTGAATGATGATCTGGGCTCATACACAATATCATATTCACCAAGTTCTACTGCCCAGTACATCAGTCTCCCTGATTTTTCTGGCTTATGGAGGGCTTGTCTCAATGGCATATCAGTATAAACGATGATGGTATGGGCTTGGAAATATGGCCTCATTCTTCTACTTGCTTCAATTAGTGCCAATGCCAATTTTTCTAGCTTTGGGTACCTGATTTCTGCACCTCGAAAAGCCTTACTTGTGTAATAAATTGGCTTCTGGACTCCATTCTCCAATCTGATCAACGCTGAACTGACTGCGTTCTCTGATACTGCCAAATACAAATACAACTTTTCTCCTGTTATTGGTCTGGACAACAGTGGGGGTGCTCCCAAATATTTCTTCAAGTCTTGAAAAGCTTTTTCACATTCCTCATTCCATTCAAAGGTTTTTCGAAGTGTTTTGAAGAATGGTATGCATTTATCAGTTGCTCGAGATACAAATCTGTTGAGCGCTGCAACTCGTCCGGTAAGACTCTGCACTTCTTTCTTCGTCGTCGGAGATCGCAGCCCTAGAAGAGCTTTGATCTTATCTGGATTTGCCTCAATACCTCGCTGATTGACGATGTATCCGAGGAACATTCCTTCTCGTACTCCAAAGGTGCACTTCGTCGGGTTAAGCTTCATTTGGTATTTATCCAATTGATCAAAAGTTTGACTCAAGTCAACCAAATGATCAGCAGCTTTCTTGCTTTTAGTGAGCATGTCATCGACATAGACCTCCATGTTGCGGCTGATTTGTTCGGTAAAAACCTTGTTCATCAACCGCTGATATGTTGCACCTGCATTTTTTAAACCAAAAGGCATAACATTATAACAATAAGTTCCCCTAGGGGTAATAAAAGAAGTACTTTCCCTGTCTTCAGGTTTCATTTTGATCTGGTTGTAGCCAGAGTAAGCATCCATGAAGCTGAGTAGCTCGTGTCCCGAGGTAGCATCCACCAGTTGATCAATTCTGGGCAATGGAAAATGATCCTTGGGGCATGCCTTATTGAGATCGGTGAAATCGACACACATTCTCCATTTGTTGTTTTTCTTCTTTACCATCACCACATTTGCCAACCAATCTGGATATTTTACATCTTCAATGAATTGGGCTTTCTGGAGTTTCTCGACTTCCTCCTGTATGGCCTGGTTCTTCTCGGGACTAAACACCCTTCTTCTCTGCTTTACAGGTTTAATCTCCTTATTCACATTGAGTTCATGACATAAGAAGTTTGGATCTATTCCTGGCATGTCTTCATGACTCCAAGCAAAAGTATTTTTCCTATTCTTCAAGAAAGTTATCAACTCCTCTTTTATTGACATATCCAACGATGAACCTATCTGGGTTATTCGTTCAGGATGTTCGTCGTCCAGAATAACATTTTCTGTAGATTCTACCACTTGCCCTTTCACAAGTTGGGACTCATCTCTAGGATCAAGAGTTTCAATTTCTGTACATTCATCCACTTGATAAGTAGTAGTCTTTTTCATCGATCCTTCTAGTTCTTCTTGCTCGGCCGACGAATAATAGCATTCCCGAGCTACTTTTTGATCACCTTTCACCACTCCAACTCCAAAATTTGTTGGGAATTTCAAACATTGATGTACTGTTGAAGGAACGGCTTCGAACTTCTTCAATCCAACTCTTCCCATGATGATGTTGTAGGCCGATTGCACATTCTTATCCATCACAAAGAATCGTATTCTTTCTGTTCGACAAACAGGCCAGGTTCCCATGAATATATCCAACTTGATCGTCCCCAGTGGAAAAACTTTCTCGCCAGCAAAACCCAGAAGGGGTCTGTGATAAGGTTCCAATTGAGATAATTTCAAATTCAGGCTATCAAAGCATGAATAGTACATGATGTCTGCCGAACTACCATTGTCTACCAACACCCTTGAAATGATCACGTCCTTCATTCTCATTTTGATCACCAAAGGATCATCATGAGGGTAAAGAACACCTGCCAGGTCGTTTTTTGAAAAACCAATTACTAGCTTCTCTTTGTTTACCTTCCTCGGACGATCATCCTCGGCCAGGTTTATTCGCTGAATATATGAGCAAGCTTGAGCCTCTCCGAGATAAGCTTTTCTTTCTGCAGTAAGGTCTCCTCCTCCTGCATCTCCCCCTGTAATAACGTTACAATGAAATGATCCAAAACGTATGGAAAATACCTCTCGTTCAGGTTTTCTTGGCTTCTTGGGAAGATCGGGGTCATCATCTGGATCCTCTTCATGGTCCCTCCTATTTTTCTCCTCTGCACGACGAGGAGATCTAGATCTCTTTCTAATTCTGTCCTCATTTGTCCTCTCACCTCTGCGATCTACATACTTTGATAATTTTCCTCTTCGAATGAGTGTTTCAATCTCGTTCTGAAGGGCTATACAATTTTTGGTCATATGGCCATGATCTTTGTGAAACTCGCAATATTTGGTCTTATTCCTCATGTCTGGATCTGTCTTCAGTTTCTCTGGCCATTTAATTTCCTCGTTATTCCTGATCTCTTCTAAAACATGATTAATACCCATTTTCAATGGAGTATAATTATCATACTTCTTTAGGGCTTCCAACTTTATCCTGTTATTCCTGGAATGTTTGTCACCACCATTACCTTTCTGATCTTTCTTCTTAGAGTTGTCGACCTCCACTTTAACTTCTTTATCCATATTCTTCTTCGCAGTCATAGCCTCCTCGGCATTCATGATTTTGGCCGCCTTTGCCATCAATTCCGACATATTTTTAGGCGGATCTTTGGCCAGAGTATAGTATAGCTTGTTAGGCAGCAAACCACTCATCAAAGCAGTGATTGCTGTCTTTTCTTCATAATCTATGACTTCCAACTTCTCGTTATTGAAACGAGTTATGTAATCTCTAGTACTTTCTCCTGATTTTTGTCTAACACTTAGTAAGTGCGCTACTCGCTTTACTGGTTTTGCTCCAAAACAAAAATTACCAATAAACAGCTCGGCTAACTGAACAAAAGTTGAAATCTTACCCCGAGGAAGATTATTGTACCATATCTGTGCAGATCCGGTAAGAGTTCCCGAGAATGCTCTACACCTCATCTCGTCGGGGACAGCATAGATATCTGCAGCAGCTTGGTACTGTTCTATATGAAGTACGGGATCTGTCTTTCCATCGTACTTGGGGGTCACTACAGGTGCTTTGAATTTCGACGGTGTAGGGAAATCCACAATGGCTTGCACAAAAGGTGTCCCTTGAACAAAAGTTCTCTGTAAGGGGTTCCTCGCCTTAGCCATTTCTCCCAGTCTATCCTCCAATCGTTGAATGGAACCTTTCCATGCTTCATTCCCTTCCTCGGGCCGCTTAGTCCGAGCAACTGATTGCTCTGACGTAGCTTCCTGAGATTTATCTCGACGAGTAATTGGTCGTGATTGTGCAGATCCTTCTCTCAAACCTGGTGGTGGTCGAAAACTTCCTGATGGAGCTCTAGGTGGACTCATGTTCCTCCTTGGTCCTAACCGACTAAAAGGAGACACCCTGCTTAATCTTTCTAAAGCGCTAGTTCTCTCCGGAGAAAGAGAGATATGTTGATCTGTATCCGTAGCCCGTATCGATGAAGTTCGCCCAGGTTGATAAGAAGAATCATTGGATTCCCCATTGCGATATGACCCAATACGTCTGGATCGTGATTGCCCATGATCAGTCCTTTGCCCTGAATGAGTAGGTACACCGCCTTGAAGAGTTTGAAGGAGTTGCCTCATAGATTCTTGCATGGCGGTTTGTCCCTGAGCCAGATTCATCATAATTCCGGCCAGATCTGGGGATGCAGATGGATTTGGAAGATTTCCAGTATTTCCAGCATTTCGATTACTGGATTCCGGATTATCTGCCATTGGTGATAAATGATTTTTATGAAAAACGATAACAACAGTCGTTTCCCACAGACGGCGCCAATCTGTTGATGTAAAAAACTAGATTGCTCTAATTATTCAATCACAGATAAATAAATAAGACAAAGATTTTTAAAGTGGTTCGGCTAGGAATAAAGCCTACGTCCACTGTTATGTTATTGCTGAGTGTTTGTGGAATTCTTGATTACAAGTTCTCTCAAGAAATTCCGATCCCCTTGAATGGGATTGATACAAGGTATTTATAGCCCCGAGGCTGTACATGAAAGGTCCAATACATTAAATGATATACATATGAATGGGTAATACATTTAATGCAGCGTGTGCGTCAAGAATCTAATGAATAGTTGAACAGTTGTCCGTCTGATAATTGATGACACGGCCGAGGTGCAGTTCGGACCGCCTTAGTTGCTCGTTGATCAAGAGTTCCTCGGAGTGCTTAGAGTATCTCGGGATGATAGAGTTCCTCGGATGGAGTTCCTCGGCATGATAGAGCTCCTCGGTGTATTCTCGTTGCTCGGTACCAACCATGGTTGTTCAGTAAATGATCTTCCTCGCTGTTATTGTGCCACGTAGATCGACACGCGTCTTCATACTATTTGTCCACATCAGCATATTAATTTTGGTATCAACAATGCCTTTGAAAGATTAAAAAAAATCTAGTGTTATTTTTTCGAGAGATTTAAAGTAAAGTATTGTTTAAGGGAGTTTATCTCTAGAATTAAAATTATAATTGTTATATAAATTAAATGGGGGTGCGACATTCATGCACGCCCAAAATCTAAGAATGAAGAAATCAAGAGATAACCAAGAGAAATATACTCAAAATGCGAAGTATGACAAAATGAATGATAAATTACACTCCAACAAAACACAAGATAAGATGTATGTGGTTCACTCATATAGCTACGTCCATTATGGTTGGTAATTTTCTTTCTTTGAGTAAATCAACAAGGTTACAAATTCTCTTGAACTTCACTATCACCCTAAATATGTATACACGCACTGGATAATGAAATCAATGAACTTTATCTTAGGTTTAATTATCCAAAAGTTTCTATTTATACAAAGGAAACCTACGAGAGAAAAAAATGTCTAAAATGGGCCTCACTATAACCCATTTTTCACCGATGTAATATGTTCGTTCGCTAAAGCGAACTAACAACTTTCTAGTTCAAGATACAAACCAGAATAACCCCAAATCCTTGTCTAGGTTCACTACCTGTGAATCTCCTCTTCATTGCAGCATAACTGCTAATGCTACCTACCTTAGAAGGCATAAATTAAGTGACTAAGAATCTGAGCCAAACCTCCACACTAACATGATATTAAACAATCGAATTTGCAAGATCTTCGGTCTAATTCTCTCATCATGCGCTTATTTCCCTTTTGTTTTTGTTTTAATTGTGCACTAAGCGCACCTTCCTTCATAACTTCATGTGCGAGTGGGGATACGACGTGAGGAGTAGTTTAATGGTAGGATATATATTATTGGCTGACTCATTTAGTTGAGATGGTATTTAGTATAATTAATATTAATATCACAACATTTGAAGATTGAATAATGGAAAATGTTAAGACACACCGGGTGTTAGAACCTGTTATGTCTACTATTTATTAATAACAATTGTACAGAATTATGAATTACTAATATAATTACAGAAATAAAACGGAGTTACAGAAATTAACACTTACTTGAATTTGCAGAAATAATAACAGAATTAAAGATAAATCCGACCCTGAAGAACAGTCTCCTTAAGGCAAATTTATTCCCTCCAAACTGTTCAAAGGTTATTGAATAATTACCTCCCAAGATAGAACGGATTTTCTGAATTAATTATGTAGCACAACAATAATTAATTCCAACGAACACAAATCTGTGTTAATACTCAACCACAACAGTGATATGACATGCAGAAATAAAGAAAATAATTATTTGGATGAAAGAATATTTTTGAAATTTTTCTGGAGGGTTAATTTTTCAGCCAATAAAACAGGAGGGAAAGGTTTGTATTTATAGCTTTTGAGTTGACTGTTGGAACAGTCAAAATCGAAATTAACTGTCAAAAACAGTTAATCAGTTAACTGTTGACCCTTGACATTAACTGTCAACCAGTTAATTAATTATTAATTAATTCCATAATTAATTAATAAAAGCCCAGAAAGTTTAATTAATTCGACCCAAAAGTGTAATAGAATTTTATAATCCCAATCCCAAGCCCGAGCTGAGCCGAGCCAGCCGGCCGGACGGACGGACGGACGATGCGTGTGTGGGCTTTTGGCCCAAGCCCAACACATGCATAGTGTAGGCCATCTCCCCTTCAAAGAGTTGGGATACCCCAAGGCATCCAAGTCTTAGTCCATACTTGGGATGTTATTAACTCATCAACTTTCCACTACTCTTCCAATGTGGGACAAGAGTTAAAACATACCCAATTCATTAACTTTCATTGCTTTGTTAGTCACTTTGGGGACGTATTTATCATTCATAACTTATTGAAATTGAACATATGAATATACTACGTTAATCTCCTTGCGGAGGAGAACGCGTTCGTATATGGTCCCATGATTTTCGTAGTGAAGGTCCCACCTAAATTTGAGCTCAAAGTTGCTCAAAATTCTGTCCAAAAAATTCTGGATAGCTTTCTAAAACCAATTTAAGTCCATTTTTCCAACAATCCCCCACATGGATGATATATCGCTATAAATAAAACAGAACAGATGCTAATGCAGATGCAGACACAGGTTGAGTAAAATTGAAGACTTATTACATCGGGAGAAGTAGCTTAGTGGCCTTGAACTTTCCTTAGTAATATACTATCGAGTTTACTTGGTTAATCAGTAGACTTCACGTCCTTGAACCGTCAACCGTTTTTGTAAACTTAGACAACAGTATTCACACAACCATTCTTCAACAAAGTTGGTTCTCACGTTTGTGTTCATTTAGGCCATGAACACCACTTGGTTCCGTGAGTATTTTAGAGAATATGCCTTTCATTATTCTCATAGAAGTGGCCCCATTCTTACTCACGTAGGTGACTTCCATAGAGAGTATCATGCAATACCCCACTTAGACATACTAAGATATGGATGTCATTAAAAGCATAACTTATCCTAATTTCGCGGCAGATATGCACTCTCTCATCTTTGGAATGGATAGGATTAAATCTCTTCCAATGCTTACTGAATACAATGTAGTTCGGTTTGCCCATTGAACCTAGATCTTGGGATCTCGGGTCAGCTAGATTGTGTTTCCACTATATTGATTCTTATTTATTTATAGGCTTTAGACCCATTCCTCTCGATGATCTTTCAACTTGCTCTCGGTTTAAACCTTTCGTTAGTGGATCTAATATATTATCTTTTTGACTTTACATAATCAATTGAGATAATTCCATTTGAGAGAAGTTGTCTAACGGTATTGTGTCGACGATGAATATGTCGTGACTTTCCGTTATACATGTCATTTTGTGCCCTTCCAATCGCTGATTGACTATCGTAATGTATACAGATTGCGGGCACAGGTTTAGACCAATTTGGAACATCCTCAAAGAAATTTTGAAGCCTTTCAGCTTCTTCTCCAGCTTTGTCTAGTGCAATGAATTCAGATTCCATTGTCGATCTAGCAATGCATGTTTATTTTGAGGATTTCTAAGATATGGCTACACCTCCGAGGGTAAACACATAACCACTCGTAGACTTAGAGTTTTTTGTATCGGATATCCAATTTGCATCGCAATGTCCTTCAAGAACAGCTCAATATTTTTAGTAGTGCAGGATATAGTTTTGAGTATATTTTAAATAACCCAAAACTCTCAATATTGCTTTCCAGTGATCTCTTCCGGGATTACTCGTAAATTGACTTAGCTTACTTATTAAGTATGCTATGTTCGGTCGCGTATAGTTCATGATATACATTAAACTGTCGATAATACGAGAATATTCTAGTTGAGATATGCTTTCACCATTATTTCTTGCTAGATGTAAATTTACATCTACAGGTATCTTGGTAGGACTAATATCATACTTCTTGAATTTTTCAAGTACTTTCTCTATGTAATGAGATTGAGATAATATAAGTCCATCCGATGTTCTAGAAATTTTAATTCCTAATATAACATCGGCGATTCCCAAATCTTTCATGTAAAATCTACTACTCAACATTTGTTTTGTAGTTTTGACAATTTCCAAGTTACTACCCATGATAAGCATATCATCAACATAGAGGCATACAATGACATATCCATTTTGAATGTATTTAAAGTAAACACATTTATCGCATTCATTAATTTTGAAACCATTTGATAACATTGCATTATCAAATTTTTCATCCCATTGTTTAGGTGCTTGTTTTAATCCATATAGTGATTTAACAAGCTTACATACTTTTCATTCTTGTCCAGGAGATTTGAACCTTCAGGTTGCTCCATATAAATTTCCTCGTCTAGTTCACCGTTTAAGAATGCAGTTTTTACATCCATTTGATGTATTTCAAGTCCATGAATAGCGATATTGCTATTAACATCCGAATGGACGTTATTCTTATTACCGGTGAATATGTGTCGAAATAATCCAACCCTTCCTTTTTCCTATAGCCTTTAGCTACAAGTCTAGCTTTATATTTATCAATTGATCCATAGACCTTCAACTTCTTTTTGAAGATCCATTTATAACCTAACGGTTTTGAACCTGCTAGAAGATCCACTAGTTCACATGTATGATTTTGTAATATGGATTCAATTTCACTATTAATTGCTTCTTTCCAATTGGAAGCATCGGGTAAGGATATGGCTTCTTTATACGATTGAGGTTCATTTTCTAGCAAATATGTTAGAAAATCCGGACCGAAATAAGTCGAGGTTTTTTCTCTTTTACTACGTCTTAGTTCATCCTCTATTGATTCAATAAATTGATGAGTACCACTTATAGTAGCTTGATTTGTCCTTTTAGAAGGACCAGATTCTCGGGTCATGTTATACGGGAATTCATTTTCAAAAAATGAAGCGTCCCTCGATTCAATAACCATATTTACATGAATATCTGAAATCTCAGATATACAAACTAGAAATCGATATGCACTGCTATTAGTAGCATAATCTATGAATACACAATCCACGGTTTTTGGATATTCTTACCTTTTTAGGTTTAGGAACCATCACTTTGGTTAAGCACCCCCACACTCGTAAATATTTATAGGAAGGTCTTCGACCTTTCCATAATTCATAAGGTGTCTTGTGAGGTACTTTATTGAGAATGTAATTAGCAGAAAGTAAGGCTTACCCCCACAAATTTTGTGGAGCTCCTGAACTTAATAACATTGAGTTCATCATCTCTTTCAAAGTACGGTTTTTGCGTTCAGCAACACCATTCGATTGAGGAGAATAAGGAGCAGTTGTTTGATGAATAATCCCATTTTCAGAACAAAATTCATGAAATGGATATTCATATTCACCTCCTCTATCACTCCTAATAGCCTTTATCGTTTTGCTTAATTGATTCTCAAACTAATTTTTATATTGTTTAAATGCATTAATAGCCCCATCTTTAGTATGTAACAAATATACATAGCAATATTTTGTGCAATCGTCAATAAAAGTAATAAAATACTTTTTTTCACCTCTAGTTTGAACAAATTTTAAATCACAAATATCGGTGTGAATTAAATCTAAAGGTTCAGTTATCCTTTCAATTGAATGGAAAGGTAATCTAGCTAATTTAGATTCCACACAAATTTCACATTTATGATTTTTATCAATATTAAATTTTGGCAAAAATTCCAAGTTAATTAATCTACGCAATGTATCAAAATTAACATGTCCTAATCTAGCATGCCAAATATTAGATGACTCAATCAAGTAAGAAGAACTAGCAATTTCATTCATTGAAATAGATGTTTTGGGGGGTTACAGTAAGAACATTGAGTTTAAAGAGCCCCTAATTTAGGTAGCCCTTTCCTACATACATGTCATTCTTAACACAAGCTTGAGACCATTTTTAATAAGGAGAGATCCAAAAATCATATTCTTTCGGATATCAGGCACGTGAAGAACATTGTTGAGAGTAAGTTCCTTTCCAGAAGTCATTTTTAGAGAAATCTTTCCTTGTCCCACCAGCTTAGAAGTGGAAGAATTTCACATGAAGTGGTTCTCCTCATTTTCCAAAGGCTTATAGGTGGAGAACATCCATTTGTTTGCAAAAATGTGTCGTGTGGCTCCAGTATCCACCCACCATTCCTTGGTATTTCCAACCAAGTTACATTCCGAGACCACGACAGAAAGATTCATATCCACCAAATCATTGGTGATATTCTCACCCTCGGTTACATTTGCTTGAGTATTGTTTCGATTTTGCTTCTTAGGCTTACGACACTCGCTTGAGCGGTGTCCAGGTTTACCACAATTGTAGCATTTGCCTTTGAACTTCTTCTTGTTCTGTTTGGAAGTGCCTTACCCATCATACTTTCATTTGTTCTTCTTAGGACCTTCAACAACATGGACCTTCGTTTCCATTGGATTCTTCCCACTTTTCTTTTGAGACTCACGGTTATCTTCTTCGATTCTCAGCCTGACCACCAACTCCTCCACATTCATCTCCTTTCGCTTATGCTTGAGATAGTTTTTGAATAAAGCCCAAGATCGTGGTAACTTTTCAACAATTCCAACAACTTGAAAAGTTTCACTAAGTGACATTCCTTCAGCATGAATGTCGTGGAGAATCACTTGGAGTTCTTGCACTTGCGAGATCACATATTTAGAATCAACCATTTTAAAGTCCATAAAACGCCCGACGATAAAATTTTTCATCCCAGCATCTTCAGTTTTATACTTCTTTTCCAAAGAATTCCATAATTCCTTGGATGTTTTGATAGTGCAGTAGACATGGTACAATGTCTTGTCCAAGTAGGCCAGAATATAATTTCGGCATAGGTAGTCCGAATGCTTCCAAGCATCAACAGTAGCAACGTTTTCAGAGTCATCTCCCTCTTGAATAGAGGGCCAATCTTCATATAAAACCTACCCAATTGGCAGGTAGTGAGATAGAAGTACATTTGTCCTTGCCAACGTTTGAAGTCATCCCCAATCAACTTTTTTGGTTTCTCCCTGTGTGGCATAGATACGGGTGCAGTCACATTTATGTTAGTAACAGTTACTTTAGTAGGAGTAGTGTCCGTACTTTGTGATTCCATTTCTGTTACAAAAACAGAATTTTTATTAATGATAAAATTCATATATAATGAATTAATCAAAACAGAATACAAAATTATGTGCACCAATTTCCTCCAAATATAATTCACAATAAATGAATTACAAATAATTCCAAATAAAATTCAGAATAAAACTATAATATAAGCAGAAGTTTATACACAATAAAATTTGTGTCACACTAATTTTTAATAATAAAAAGAATTTCGTACAAAACAGAATTATAATTTAAAGATTAAAATTTTTACATAAACAGATTTTAACAAGAATACACAAATAAAATTTTATTTTCTAAAACATAATATAAAAACAGTATAGAAATTAATTTCTGTACCAAAACTGTTTTATTAATTTCTGCAATAAAGCAATAATTTAATTCAATTTTTCTGCCAAAACAGATTTATTTTCAACAAATAAATTTTTGTAATAAAAAATTTATGTACACTACAAAAGAGTAGAACAATTTAAATTTTCCTTAAGATTGTTATGTCTACTATTTATTAATAACAATTGTACATAATTATGAATTATTAATATAATTATAGAAATAAAACGGACTTATAGAAACTAACACTTACTTGAATTTGTAGAAATAATAACAGAATTAAAGCTAAATCCGAGCCCTGAAGAATAGTCTCCTTAAGGCAAATTTATTCCCTCTAAAATGCTAAAGGGTTATTGAATAATTGCCTCCCAAGATAGAACGGATTTCTCGAATTAATTATGTAGCACAACAATAATTAATTCCAACGAACACAAATCTGTGTTAATACTCAACCAGAACAGTGATATGATATGCAGAAATGAAGAAAATAATTTTCTGGATGAAAGAATATTTTCGGAATTTTTCTGGAGGATTAATTTTTCAGCCAATAAAACAGGAGGGAAAGGTGTGTATTTATAGCGTTTGAGTTGACTGTTGGAACAGTCAAAATCGAAATTAACTGTCAAAAACAGTTAATCTGTTGACCCTTAGCATTAACTGTCAAAAAGTTAATAATTATTAATTAATTCCGTAATTAATTAATAAAAAACCTTGAAAGTTTAATTAATTCGCCCGAAAATGTAATAGAATTTTATAATCAAAATCATAAGCCTAACCGAACCGAGCCGACCGGCGCGCGTGTGGGCTTTTAGCCCAAGCCCAACACATGAGTAATGTAGGCCATCTCCCCTTCAAAGAGTTGGGATACCCCAAGGCATCTAAGCCTTAGTCCATACTTGGGGTGTTATTAACTCATCAACTTTTCACTACTCTTTCAATGTGGGACAAGAGTTAAAACATACTCAATTCATTAACTTTTATTGTTTTGTTAGTCACTTTGGGAACATATTTTTCATAACTTATTGAAATTGGACATATGAATATACTACGTTAATCTCCTTGCGGAGGAGAACACGTTCGTATATGGTCCCACGATTTTTGTAGTGTGGGTCCCACCTAAATTTGAGCTCAAAGTTGCTCAAAATTCTGACCAGAAAATTCTGGACAGCTTTCTAAAACCAATTTAAGTCCAATTTTTCAACAGTATCGGTACTGCTTTATTTGTTTATACTATAGTGTGGGTCCCGTCAGGAAATGCTGTAGGCCCCATCAATTTACAATCAAATAAAGCGCATTTGATACTAAATCAGTACTTGGACCCGGTAAGAATATCATTACTCTTAAATAATATATCCAACCCAATCATTAGTGATCTAACGTCTCTATACATAGTATGGCATCCATGGACTTGTATTATGTTAATTGTGTCTGTGTTATGCCTTTGAACTTAAAATACTATGTAAATTACCTAAATGGCCCTTGATTTTTAAAAAAAATATTCAGCCTCTAATGAATATTTTGTTGTTATTAAGCCCTTAATGTTTAGTAGACAATGTCAATTACCCTTCCATTAAAAAATACATCAAAGTTATTGAATCACACATTATATATTTTTTGACTATATATAAGGATGTGAATTCATTGTTTTGACCTTATTAAACCTCCTAACCTAATTTTTACCATCTAGTATTTTAATTTTAACAATTTTAAAATGACCTTTTGATTAATAGATATGAAAATAAATTGATATTAGTATTTCATGGAAATAGATTTCAATATTTATTTTTTTAATCTTTCTTTCATACTTTAATTTAATAGCTTTTAAATAAAATAATTTTTAAAATAAAATTTAATTCTTAATGTCATAGAGTTTTGAATCATTCGATTTAAAGAATTTTAATCAACATTAATATTTAAAAATTATTAAAATAAATTTTAATATTTAATAGATTTTAAAATAGTAATCTATTACAATTATGTTGAAAGATTTAATGAGGTCAAAAACATCATTTTGCAAGTTTAAATAAAGGTGAATAGATAAATCATACGGAATCACTAGCTTTATTAGAGAAGGGCTGATTCGAAACAGATTATAAATAATAAAGGCCCAATATGTGCATAAATAAATTGGGCTCAATAAAAACACTTATAAAACATCAGGAGAGATTTACTTAATTTACCATAAAATATTTTTAGTATCATCACTCTTATATAAGCACTGTAGCAGGCGCCCACATCTTTCATCTAAGAGTGATGGCAATGTTTATATCAAACATTCAATTTGTAGACCTACACTTATTATTGGTATTAACCTATTAAGGAATTTAAACAAAAGACATGATTTTGAAGTGTGGGGCAATGAAAGTTTTTGGTGGATATATCAACTTTTTATTTCTTCAAAAAGTCGGTGTAAAATGTAAAAATCTTGCAGTCAGTTGAAGTGAATATAGTTGTGATCCATAAAAGTAATGGCTGAATATGATTCAACTGTCATTATCTATCCATGGGCTGCAATTGCTTCTATTATTTGTGATAAATTAAACTGAGGAAGAATAGAACAAAAAGACTACAAAAAATATAAAGGTCACATGTGAAGTGATAGATTTTGTAAGTATTATTATTAATTTATTAATTTTTATTATGGGCACAGTCAGTGGTCACTCACTGATATATGCCATTTAATTTAAAAAACCAGGCGTCTCCCTCCCCACCCATAACTTCCCCTCCCCGATAAAGAAATCCAAAAACAGCCATCTAAAATTCCATTTCACTCTGCACAAACATCATGGCCTAGCTGTTCTTGGATCCGGAGATTCTGGGTCTTTCCCCATATTTTATACACATGTATATATTAATAAAAGCGTAGCCCACAAGGCATGATTTGGTTCTTCTCTCATTGCTCCTCCCTAAGCTCATACTCTTCCTTTTAGTGCCTTTGATTGGAGTTTGTAGCATAGTTGTAATGCCTGTTAATCCATGGACCCTTTTCTTATCCTTCCTATTTTTTCTACTTTCCCTTCCAATGCACGCCAACGCAGTTAACCAGCAAGGGGAAGCGCTTTTATCATGGAAGAAAAGCTTAAACGGATCGGTTGAGGCATTGAGTAACTGGGTACCCGCTGATCAATCTCCTTGTGGTTGGTTTGGGATAACTTGCAATACCAACTTCCAAGTAGTGGAGCTGAATTTGAGGTATGTGGATTTGCTTGGAAATGTTATGTGTAATTTTAGCTCCCTCTCTTCAGTGAACAAGCTTGTCCTCTCGGGAACAAACCTCACCGGTTCAATCCCAAAAGAGATTGGTGCTCTTAAAGAATTGAATTTCTTGGACTTGAGTGACAATGGCTTAACCGGTGAAATCCCAAGCGAGATTTGTCACTTGCCGCGGTTGGAACAGCTCTATCTCAATTCAAACCAGCTCGAAGGATCAATACCCGTTGAAATCGGGAATCTCACAAGTTTGGTATCACTGCTTATTTATGACAACCAGCTTAGCGGCTATGTTCCAAGTAGCATTGGCAAGTTGATGAAGCTTCAAGTGATAAGAGGTGGTGGTAACAAGAACCTCCAAGGCCAACTTCCCAAAGAAATTGGCAACTGTGAAAATCTTGTAATGTTAGGCCTTGCAGAAACAAGTATCTCCGGGTTTCTACCTCCCACCCTCGGCATGCTCAAGAAACTCGAGACGCTTGCCATTTACACCACCCTTCTCTCCGGCCAAATCCCAACAGAGCTCGGTGACTGCACCGCTCTGGAAAACATCTACTTATACGAAAATTCTCTCTCCGGATCGATCCCATCTAGTTTGGGGAATCTCAGGAACCTCCAGAATCTCTTGCTCTGGCAGAACAATTTGGTGGGAACCATTCCTCCAGAGCTTGGTAACTGTAAACAACTACTTGTTATAGACATATCAATGAATTCATTAACCGGAATTATTCCGGTGACTTTGGGAAACTTGACCACGTTACAAGAGTTGCAGTTAAGTGTCAATCAAATCTCGGGACCAATCCCAACAGGGCTTGGTAACTGTCCAAGCATCACTCACATCGAACTAGATAACAATCAAATCAGCGGTACAATACCTTCGGAATTTGGGAGCCTTGAGAATCTCACTTTATTATTCTTGTGGCAAAATCGTCTAGAAGGTGGTATACCTTCTTCTATATCCTCATGTCACAAACTTGAAGCCATCGATATGTCTCAAAACACATTGACAGGCCAAATTCCCAAAGGTATATTCGAGTTGCCAAAGTTGAACAAATTGCTCTTGCTCTCAAATAATCTCTCAGGTTCCATTCCCCCGGAAATCGGAAAATGCTCGTCTCTGATAAGATTCAGAGCCAGAGACAACAAGCTCACCGGATCCATTCCACCGCAAATTGGAAATTTGAAGAATTTGAATTTCTTTGATCTCGGATCCAACAGGCTAACCGGATTCATACCATCAGAAATCTCCGGTTGCCGGAATTTAACATTTTTAGACTTGCATTCCAACTCGATTGCAGGAAACTTGCCGGCGAGTTTAAATCAGCTTGTTTCACTCCAATTTGTTGATGTATCCGACAATCTGATAGAAGGTACGTTAAGTACGTCTCTGGGCTCATTGATTTCACTAACGAAACTCGTTCTCACCAAGAACAGATTCTCCGGCGCCATTCCATCTCAGCTCGGTTTATGTTCTAAACTACAGTTAATTGACCTTAGCAATAATCAGCTCTCCGGTCCAATACCAGCAACAGTAGGAAATATACCGGCGTTGGAGATTGCTTTGAACCTCAGCTGGAACAAACTCACCGGCGTCATTCCTCAAGAATTTACTGCGTTAGACAAGCTCGGGGTATTGGATCTTTCTCACAATCAACTCTCAGGTGACCTCAAATGCCTAACGGATCTCCAAAACCTCGTGGTCCTCAATGTCTCGCATAATAATTTCTCGGGTCACGTGCCGGATACATCTTTCTTCGCGAAGTTGCCAGTGAGCGTTTTAACTGGAAATCAAAATTTGTGTTTTCCTGGTAACCAGTGCGCCGCCGATAAGGATGGTGCATCTAGACGTGGCAGGGCGGCGAGGGTAGCGATGGTGGTGCTATTGTGCACTGCGTGTGTTTTACTCATGGCAGCGATTTACATCATACTTGGTGGGAAGAGGCGGAACCATGGAGTAAAAGAGTGTGACCTGGATGGGGAAGATGATGTGGAGTTGGGACCACCGTGGGAGGTCACGTTGTACCAAAAGCTCGACCTTTCAATTGCTGACGTAGTTAAATGCTTGACAGCTGGCAATGTTCTTGGGCGAGGCCGAACCGGCGTTGTCTATCGGGCCACTATTACGTCCGGGTTGACCATCGCGGTTAAGAGATTCCGGCCATCTGAAAAATACTCGGCTTCGGCTTTCTCCTCTGAGATTTCCACGTTAGCACGCATTCGGCATCGGAATATTGTTCGATTGTTGGGTTGGGCGGCCAATAGAAAGACAAAGCTGTTGTTCTATGACTACTTGCCTAAAGGTTCCTTAGGTGGATTGCTACACGAAGATGGCGGAGGATTGGGGGAATGGGGGACACGGTTCAAGATAGCACTAGGCGTCGCTGAGGGCCTTGCTTATTTGCACCATGACTGCGTGCCCCCTATCCTCCACCGTGACGTGAAGGCGTACAATATACTTTTAGGGGATCAATACGAGACATGTTTGGCAGATTTTGGACTTGCTAGGCTGGTGGAAAATGGGAATAGTTCATTTTCAGTGAATCCTCAATTTGCAGGATCATACGGCTACATTGCTCCCGGTAAATCTCTTTTTTCAATAAACGTTTTTTGATACTTAATACATATCCTTTGTTTTACGCAATGTCCTCAAATTAATATGAACATATATGTCAAAACACCGACAATATTCAGCTTTAATTTTTTTTTTGCGACACCATTAAATACTTTTAGCTTTGTAATCCAAATACATTATTCATTTTATTTACATGAGCTTGTGTAGTGTAAGTGTACAGTTGAGTTATTTAGTGTATCTACAATCTAATAGATATTTCATTAACAAAATACATTCTTATTGTTAATTTTTTGAGGAAATAATTTTGTTGAAAAACTTGTACTTGATAGATATTACATGTTAGTAAGTTTTTAAATTATGTATTTTGTAATTAATAAGAATTAAATAATTAAATCTACGACCAAAAAACTTGAAGGAAAAAATCCTTCAACAACTCAAAGCGAAAAATCATTTCAAAAACATTGTTGGAAGATTCTATGGACATCCCCTTTTTATTTGTTTGTACAGACATGAAAATTAGAATCCAAGAGGAGTGGTGCATGTGGGAGTCATGTGTTACTTCAATTACGTGCCAAAAACTTGTGTCCATATAGTTGGAACTAATGCACAATGCCAATTTCCTCTTTGCCTGCTCTGTTATGAGAGTTACATTCCATGTTGTATTTGCCAAAGTATTGAGTGTGGTCACACACCTAACACTATCACTATTGCTGTACCATGTCCATTGGGCAGTTTCTTGTATCAGATTATGATATTTATACAATTAATTATTGGACTGACATAAATCCTAAGATCAATTCAATTCAACAAAGTCGTCTTCCAATTATTTTGGGTCACTCACATAAATTCTAAGATCACAACTTAAAAATGAGAAGATCTAAAACATTGCTTCAAATGGTTTTATGTACTATTATTGCTATTGTTGCTCTTATGATTGATTTCACCCAACATTGCTTCAATTGATGCCTGCAGAATATGCTTGCATGCTAAAAATCACCGAGAAGAGTGATGTTTACAGCTATGGCGTAGTTTTGCTAGAAATTATTACCGGCAAAAAACCGGTTGACCCGTCATTCCCTGATGGCCAACATGTTATCCAATGGGTCCGTGACCACTTGAAAAGCAGAAAGGACCCGGTTGATATAATTGATCTGAAGCTGCAGGGCCATCCCGACTCACAAATACAAGAAATGCTGCAAGCCCTCGGAATAGCCCTCCTCTGTACTAGCAATCGCGCAGAGGATCGGCCCACAATGAAAGATGTTGTGGCATTACTGAAGGAGATTCGACAGGAGGGTCCCGCCGGAAGTGATGCGCATAAGGCAACGAATAAGTCCCTGGAAAACACTGATGTTACGTCATATTCGTCCTCCTCCGTGACGCCAGCTCAGTTGTTGCGCCTCCAAGGCTCATCTAATTGCTCTCTTGTTTACTCATCTTCCTCAGCTAGTTACCCCTCTAGGAACCAATGATATTATGTTTGGTGAAATATAGATTATAAGGAATAGAGTATTTTGTTTAAACTGATGAAAAGGTGAGCAAAATAGTGTATAGCTAGCTAACATCATTGTTCCAAGTGGTGATTGAGACTATTGCTTAATTATTTTTTTTCCAATCATATAATCTCGAGTGAGTATATTCTCATGGAGAAAATGTTATTAATAAGTCACCTTTTCGCGCAACTCATCTTTGTAAATTTTATTGATAATTAACTGAAAAAAAACAGTTTGATTGTTGTTATATTAAATTTAAGTACTACTGTGATATTTACCAAGTGGGATTCATGTGGTCACGTGAGCCCTATAATAAATATAAATTTTATTTTGAAAAAGTTTAATATAAGCTATTACTTAAAACTCTTTTCCAAGTAAATTGACATTTATGTTTGTGTCTGTGTTTTCCTTTGTTTTACCCACTGGGTTACTTTACTGTGAAGTTAGTTAATTTGATCAAATATCGCAAGGAACATAAAGGATATATGTGTTGATGATTTGTATTCAGTGTTTCCAATGCAAAAGTATAGGAGGGGTTTCGAAGAAAATTTCACTCTTCCAGGGAAACAAAAAGAAGGGGATGTGTGTGGAGGTGGGGGATTGTGGGCAAAAATTGAGTGTGTGACACCCTCACCCCATCCCCACCATTCTCTCCCCATAATATATGTCCAAAGATAAGGAGAGAAGCTTCGTTTGTTTCATGCAACTATCAAGGGCCCCTACCACGTGAGAGAGGTACATATGATGGGACATTTCATACAGAAGGTCCTGTAAAGGTTGTCAATTTGGCCATGCAAAGCCAAGCTTGTTTGCACACTCCAAACCGCAGGCAAACCAAATGTCCATTTAAGCAACTGTATACCTTAATATATATCACCCCAAATGGCACTCATACATAAAAATATAGATATAAATTAGATTATTTACCAACTGAAAAGTTGGGCGTGTGCAACTTTCAGGAGTATTTTTCCTTCGACCTGATCCAAAATGTAATTGTCAAAATTGTTGCACATGTAAAGTCTTGCAACATTTTAAGTAACTTTAAATTAATTTGGCAGGACCTGGACAACAGAATCAGCCAAGCTCCATGGGGCATATTGATATGCAATAAAGTTGGCAGGGAAAAAGACACCCTCGTTGCTTTTGGTCTTTAGTCACGTGCTGCACGTGCAAATAACAAAGTACAAAGTGCACCAAGTTGGAACTATTCTTAATTTTGCTGTATTTAATTAAGATGGCATGATTAGATCTCAGATCTAGCTTGAGCTTGGTCATGAGATGTTAATCAAATGTAGAATAAACCTTGTTACAATTACCAACTAGGACCGGTTTAATTCCAGTACTATTTTAATAATTGTGTGATTACTAGTGGTAGTTGGAAAATATTTAGTGGGAATTCGCATTTATTTCTCCAGTTTAATAAATCAATAGATTTGTAACCGGCTTCGTTTATCAGTGGTTATCGGCAGGGGCGGCCCTTCCCTTTGCCAACTTACGCAAAGGTCTAGGGCCCCAAAAAATTAACTTATTTAAGAGCCAACTTTTTTTTAAAAGTTATAAAGTGAAAAGTTGGGATTAAACAAATAATAAATTGAAACTCTATGTGAAAAAAATGTCAAAATTTTATATTAGTTGTACAGACATATACAATTTATATAGCAATATAATGATGGTCCAAATGTGCAATTACGGGTGACAATTTGTATTTTTATCCAATGTTTGAGTATGGCATGACATGCTACGATAAACACCATTTAGTCACGAACAAGGCACAACGCGACATAAAATCGTATTTTTTTTCAACATAAAAGCCACTCATTTAAACACGTGGTTATGTAGAGAAGTATTTTTTGTCCCGAATGAAACTCTTTCTTACGAATGATTCCATCATGAGCTCGTTTCATTTGGTCCTTGGATATTTTAGCACTTTCATACGCATCATTGCGTATTTCCTCCAACTCATTCAACTGAAGTTTACGTGTTTCACCGGCTTTATCCATGTTGAAGTTCACCCTTTTGATAGCCCAATACGCTTTGTGTTCGATTTCAACCGGAAGATGACAAGGCTTGCCATACACAAATCGAAATGGGGACATCCCAAGGGGATTCTTGTATGCGGTTCTATAAGCCCAGAGTGTATCATTCAATCTGAGAGACCAGTCTTTCCTATTAGGGTCGACTGTCTTTTCCAAGATATTTTTGATTTCCCGATTGGCGAGCTCGGCTTGGCCATTCGATTGAGGGTGATAAGTTGTTCCAACCTTATGGACAATTCCATACTTTCGCATTAGTTTCTCCATAGGCCTATTGCAAAAATGAGTTCCATTATCACTGATTATGGCCTTAGGCATTCCAAAACGAGAAAGTATATTTTCTTGAATGAATTTTATCACCACCTTGCTGTCATTCGTCCTTGTAGCTATCGCCTCCACCCATTTTGAGACGTAGTCTACAGCGACGAGGGTGTATAGAAAACCAAAAGAAGGTGGAAAGGGCCCCATGAAGTCAATACCCCAACAATCAAACAACTCCAAGACTAGAATTGGGGTCAATGGCATCATGTCACGGCGAGTAATAGCTCCCATTCTTTGGCATCTATCGCAAGATTTACAAAAAGTATTCACATCCCGGAAGATTGTGGGCCAGTAGAGACCACTTTGAAGGATTTTCGCAGCAGTTTTATTTTTGGAAAAATGACCTCCACATGCTTCCGAATGACAAAATCGAATTACCCCTTGGATTTCTTCATCGGGTACACATCTCCGGATGATTTGATCAGCACAATACTTAAACAAATATGGATCATCGTAAAAGAACATGCGTGACCATGTAATGAACTTTCTTCTCTCTTGTGGATTCCAATTAGATGGAACAACTCCAGTGACAAGGTAATTGACTATATCCGCAAACCAAGGGAGAGATGAAGTAGAAAATAGATTTTCATCCGGGAAATACTCGTCTATGGGAATGGGATCAATAGGTACGTCGGATGAGAGGCGTGACAAATGGTCAGCAACAACATTTTCTGCTCCTTTCTTATCTTGAATCGAGAGATTAAACTCTTGTAGGAGTAGGATCCACCTGATTAGACGGGGTTTGGCATCTTTCTTACTCTAGAGATATTTAAGGGTCGAATGATCAGTGAAGCAAATGATAGGCGACCCAACAATGTAAGAGCGAAATTTGTCGAGAGCAAAAACGACTGCTAGTAACTCTTTCTCTATAGTAGAGTAGTTAAGCTGAGAGCCAGATAATGTTCTGCTAGCATAGTAAATAACATGAGCTTTCTTGTATTTCCTCTGTCCAAGAACAGCCCCAATCGCGTAATCACTTGCATCACACATAAGCTCAAATGGTAATGACCAATCAGGAGCTTGCATGATAGGCGCAGAAATAAGCATGCTTTTAAGTTTATCAAAAGCATCTTGACATGCTTTATTCCACTCAAATGGAGTGTCTTTCATGAGAAGATTACTCAAAGGTCTAGCGATGGCGCTAAAGTCTTTGGTAAATCTCCTATAAAATCCAGCATGGCCTAGAAAGGACCTCACATCTTTAAGTGATTTTGACGGGGGTAACTCAGCTATTACTTCAATTTTTGCTCGATCAACTTCAATCCCCCTAGATGAGACTATGTGGCCTAAAACTACGCCCTCGGTGACCATAAAATGGCATTTTTCCCAATTGAGGACCAAGTCTTTTTCCACACACCGGAATAGAACTCTTTCAAGATTAGCTAAACATTGGTCAAAAGATGGACCGAAAACGCTGAAATCGTCCATGAACACCTCAAGACCTTTTTCAATCATGTCGCTAAAGAGACTTAGCATGCACCTTTGAAAAGTAGCTGGCGCATTACATAACCCAAATGGCATACGTTTATAGGCAAACGTACCAAACGGACATGTAAACGTCGTCTTTTCTTGATCAAGTACATCCACTTCAATCTGATTATAACCAGAATACCCATCTAGGAAACAGTAGTAAGGATGGCCCGCCACTCGTTCAATCACTTGATCGATGAACGGTAAGGGAAAATGATCTTTACTAGTTCCGGCATTGAGCTTTCGGTAGTCAATGCAAGCACGCCACCCGGTGGTGGTGCGTTGAGGTATTAATTCTCCCTTAGCATTTTCAACCACGGTCATGCCCGACTTTTTTGGAACGACCTGAATTGGGCTCACCCATTTACTATCCGAAATGGGATAGATAATCCCAGCATCTAGCAATTTGATAATTTCCGCTCTTACTACATCTTTCATGGTTGGGTTTAATCGCCTTTGCATCTCACGCGAGGGCTTCACCTCTTCCTCGAGATGGATTTTATGGGTACAAATTAATGGACTTATACCTTTCAAATCTGCTATAGTCCAACCAAAAGCACTTCTATGCTTTCGTAACACATCCAACAACATACCCTCTTGCTCTTTTTCTAAATGGGAAGACACAACAACAGGAAATGTATCATTCTCTCCCAGAAAAGCATATTTGACATGTGATGGTAGTTGCTTCAACTCAAGACTAGGAAATCTATTTTCAGAGGGACTCATGGTTGTCTCCCTCAGAGGCAATTCTTCAAACCTAGAAATCCAGTCAACATCTCTTAAACTCTCAAAACTCTCTTCCTCTTGTAACCAAGTTTCCAACTCTTCCACCTCTCGCTCAATCTCAGTATAAGGACTCTTTTTCTCACCACTTTGCACTAAACACACTTCCAAAGCATCTCCTCCTATAATTTTCTCAATGTTCTCATCCACCACTTCTTCAATAAGATCAACCTCAAGAATTCCATCCTCATCACCCATTTGGTTAGCGACATTGAAAATGTTGGTCTCGAGAGTCATGTTTCCAAAAGTGAGTTGCATTTGGTCATTCCGTGTATTGATTAAAGCATTAGCGGTAGCTAAAAATGGACGGCCCAATATTATTGGAACATGATTTCTCGCATGGGGAGCAGGCTCAGTGTCCCAAATGACAAAATCAACAGGAAAGTAGAACGTGTCCACTTGAACTATCACGTCTTCTACAACCCCACGAGGCACTTTCACTATTCTATCAGCTAACTGTAGAGTGATTCGGGTAGGTTTTAAATCACCTAAATCAAGCTGCTTATAGATGGAGTATGGAAGGATGTTTACACTCGCACCTAAGTTAAGCAATGCTTTTTCCACTCTTTTTTATCCTATGATGCACGAAATTGTAGGTGCACCTGGATCCCTGAATTTTGGTGGAAGATCATTGAGAAGGACCGAGCTCACATTTTGTGCCAAGAAAACATTCTTCTTCACCTTGAGCCGTCGTTTGAAAGTCAAAAGATCTTTGATGACCTTAGCATATGCTGGAATTTGTTGAATAGCATCAAGAAACGTCAAGTTCAATTTTACTTGCTTCAACACATCCAACACCTCTGTACGCGAAGCCCCTTTTTCGGGTGGTACTAAGCGTTGAGGAAATGGAGCAGCAGTTGGCAAATTAACTTCAATTTCAGTTTTAACTCCCTCATCATTCAATTCCGTTTCTAATGGAGTTTCTGCAGACTCGGAAGTTTTAGATTCCTTGGGAATTTCAGGTTCAACTCCATCATCTTTCTCCTTTGGAAGTTTTGGTGCTAAATCAATTACGCGGCCACTACGAAGAGTAGTAACAGCTTGACATTGTTCTTGCAAATCCGATGATGTGGAGCTAACCATGGGTTGTCCTTGAAGAGGAGGTCTTTGGCCTTGGGCTGGGAGTTTACCCTTCTCCTGAGTATTCACTGCAGATTGCAACCTAGAGATGCTAGTATGAATTTCAGTGAACATTCGATCATATTTAGCATTGCTCTCTTTTTGAGATTGGATGAATTTATTGAGATTATCTTCAAGAGATCGCCTAGGTGGAGCTACATACGGACTAGGAGGTGGTACCTGCATAGGATTTGGCATTGGAGGAGCCACTTGCTGAAATTGAGGAGGTGGTGGTAGAGTCATATGTGGGTTAGGAACCATCCCCGCTTGGGGTTGTCCATAATTGAACCCAGAATTATTCCTCCATGGTTGATTATATGCATTCCCTTGCTGTGCATTATAATTTCCTCAAAACCCCCCTATTGCCTCAACTTGTTCAGTGTACATTGCCTTGTATGCATGGATGGTAGGACATCCTTTGGTAGAATAACCCGCATTACAAATGGCACACACTTTCTCCTTTCCGGCTTGAACGGGTCCAGCTACATCTCTCAAACGCACTTCAAGCATATCTCTGAAATTCTTCTCCAATTGGTCAAATTTTCGATCCAATAAAGTGTCCTTGTCCAAGTGATAAATACCGGACGCAACAGGCAAGTTAGGCACTTGTCGATTTCGATTTTGACTATTGGGATCAGAAATATCCCATGCTTGGGTAGTCTCTGCTACATATTTCAGATGAGCTTCAGCATCGCTCGAATATAACTCCCAAAAAGGTCTTTCACACATGGTTTGAACAAGTTGTTTGGATGCTAAAGTAAGGCCTTGATGAAAAAATGAAATCAGATGATGCTTTTCAAATCCATGATGTGGGCAAGCACTAACTAACTCCTGAAATCTCTCCCAACATTTATCAAAAGCCTCATTCTCATTTTGTCGAAAAGCTTGAATTTGGGCTTTAACAGAATTGGTTTTGTGTTGTGGAAAGAATTTGGATAGAAACTTGGTTTGCATATCTCTCCAAGATAACACAGAATTTGGGGGTAGGGACCATAACCAAGTTTTAGCTTTATCCTTTAAGGAAAAAGGGAAAAGCTTTAATCGGATTACATCTTGTGGACAAGCTTGGTCACCAAACGTCTCACACGCTTCCTCGAACTCTCTAAGATGGAGATATGGTTTTTCAGAATCCATCCCATGAAATGTAGGAAGAATTTGGATCATACCATTCCGAAAGTGGAACTGACCGGCATTATACGGGAGTAAAATACAACCAGGGGTAACAGTTCTCTCTGGAAATAACAAATCTTTCATGGGAAGGTATGGTATCTCATCCTCTCCAGCACCAACACCGACACTACCATGCTCCGACATATCGCTACCGAAAGATTCAGAATTCTCACTCAGTGTTTGACTCAATGAACGACTTGTGATTGAATTATTAGGCGAAGGAGGTGGAACCCAAAAGTGAGGAGACTCAGTGGTATGAGAATTTTCAGAATTTGCTTCGGCAATAGGATTTTCGTGAACTTGGGTGGAAGATGAATTCTGCATATAAGCACATAAGAGATGAGATGTAAATTTTTTTTTTTTCAAAATCACTTATAGATTAAAAGAACTTTCCTAAAACTATAACAATTAATGATCCCCGGTAATGGCGCCAAAAACTTGACGCGACTAAGAATTTGTCTCAAAAGTGCGTTCTCTCTAGGCTCAAGTGCAAGCCTGTCGCTCAAGTAATAAACCCGGTAAGTCGGGATCGTATCCACAGGGATCAAAAATTGGCAAATATTACTAGGGAAAGTTATTAAATCTTGAAATGATTTCTCAAAAGAAATATAAAAAGATGATTAATGATTGGGAAATTTCTAGTGAAATAACAATTTTACTCAAGAAAAACAAACTGAAAATTGCGAAGAACTTAGATTTGGCAAATGAGAGAAAATAGGTTAGGGTAAAATCCCTCAAACCTTAACAAATTATTGTATAGAATGCTAGAATTGAAAATTAAAATTCTTGACTAAATCCAGTTTATAAGTCCTAAGCATTACATATATGAAGGATCTAGCCCTCATCATATGAAATCAAAGGTAGATATAAAGCGATGAATGGTAAATTATACTCGTAAAGCGTTCTTAAACATCTCAAGTACCTAGGGCAAGAGAGATTAAAAGATTGACTAAGTTTGTATAATTTTCATTCACGATTCGATCAGTATTTTAATTTATCCTCTATTTTCTACATAAATAATTTGCCTTGGATTGAGTTCATGTACCCCAACCCTTGGGAATTTAGCTAGACATGATTTGATTAAAGAACAAATTCATACACATAATTATAGATTTACAAGACATTAGAAATAATTTGCAAATAACCAAACAAGAGAATGAAATGGTTTTACTTGAATTCAGCAACAAGAAAGCAATTGGAAACCCGAAATCCTTACGAACTAGGGTTCATGAAAAACTCTTAAAGAAATTGAAAACTTCTGAATTACTCTCTCCAAAAACCAACCCTATAATTCAACCTCCCAAAGTGATGTAGGGCATGGGCTTTTATAGCACAAATTAACACGAAATTGACAGCCCTAATCGCTTGTGGCGCAAGTTTCACCAGCTATGCACGCCAAAATCTTCACAATAAATGTCAGGATTTCGTATGACCGGACCGGTCCGGTCTACCCTCGGATCGGTCCGATTTTCTACCACCGGATCGGTTCTTTTTTTATTCTACCGGACCGGTCCGGTATCCTCCGGATCGGTTCTTCTTCCATCGGTTTGTCATCCATCCGGGGTCTACTGGACTTGGTCATTTCGGATCGGTCCGGTTTCCACCGGATCGTTCCGATTTTCTTCTATTTTGACTTTTTCCTTTCATCTTTGACTAGCCATAACTTTTGATCGTGAACTCCGATTTGAGTGTCGTTTCTTCCGATGCTCTTGTGAACTCAAGCTCTTCAACTTCCCTTTTGGTGTCGAGTTCGAATTCTGAGTAGAACTTTACGCTTTTGCCCTTTGACTTTTCTTCCTTTCATCTTCTCCTTTCTTCTGGTTTCCTTCTCTCCTTTCTTGCATTCCATTCATGAAAAATTCATCATAAATACACGAAAACTTGGGAAAATTATTAGAAACAGTCAATGGAACGATATGGAATAAAAATGATTCAATTACCTTGTTCGAGATATTAAAATCACTAACTTAAGGGGTTAAATTCAGAAGAATTTACGGTTGGTTAGATCTCGATCCAAAACATGTAAGACCGCAATATTGTAAAATAGTAAATACTGGTAACTAAAAACTGAATTACAAACTTAAAATACCAAATAATCCAAAATCCCACAAATCTTTGCCTACAAAACTACTCATTCCTACACCTTACTTCTCTTAGGAGTTTATACCTCTCTTCTTTCCGAAACCAACAACGGCGATGTCGAAACAGTCTCACGTTACTCGCATGAGACAACAATCTGTGAACCTTTCCCAGGGATGATTTTTAGTTTTCTTGCTCCGTAACTACTGGCTTCAAGTATTTCACCTTTGTTCAACAATGGTCACCTGATCAAATATGCATCACAAACTTGATTACAAATAGAGTATAACCTCACAACTACAAATGGAATATAACCCATGCTGCGTTTGCACCCACGATTTCAAACCCATACAAAGAAAGAAAGGTCGGACCTAGAAGAAAAACACATTTAATCCTTAGATTTAAAATTCTATAGATGAAAACTTACCTTTAATCTCGAGTTCTGAAACTCTTAACATGTTCGGTGGGAGAGAGAGAAGTAGAAGGGGAAGATATAACTGGTTGATTCCTTTCATAACATCAGCCTTAGTATTTAAGTAATGCATCTTAAATTTTTGTTATTCAACTTAATGAGCATACACCAATATGTTGTTGTTGCCACATGTCTCAACATATATCACACATAGTGCGGGCATGTTCACCTTCATAGATGCCTAATGCTCCTCTACTCCAACCTCCATGCTTTTTTGGTTGCAAGTGATGCCTCTGTATTACCTGTAAAGGATTAGAAACAAAAAGAGACATAAAGAATATAATTATTTCCATGAATGAAACTTTTTATACAAACTCGATCACATGTATCCACTAATTGATCAATTACAAAGTAGGTGATTTCGAAGAGACAACCCAAAACATATAAGCACAATATAAAGTTTAGATTTACAGCAATAAATAGGTTCTGCATGGGCCTTTTCGCAGGGCCCCAAATGGATGCACATAATCTGAGCCCCAAATGGATATAAAGTTTAGATTTTTAATACAACTTTGCAGGCCCCGAATGGATGCACACAATCTGAGGTCCTTTCTTCTCTAATTCCCTTGAGGAAAAAAAAGGAAAGTGTTAGAAAATTAGGTTCTGCATGGGCCTTTTTGCAGATCAGCTATACAGGGACATTCTAAGGCTTTCTGAACCCTTTCATCAAGATACGTTCTCATCTTCATTGCCAAATGATGCATCTTCGGCAATCAATGATTACATAGAACGAATTTGTGAATTGTTACCAGTAGTGGTTGATGATTTTAAGCTTTGAAATTGATCTACAGCTGCAGCAGTGACACTTTAGCATTGACCTTGTTTCATTTTATATATCTGTATATAAATTTTTTGTGAAGGTATGAGTGAACAAAAATAAAAAATCAGGATAGAGAAAAAATAACAAAAATGTTGACATTGTGACCAAAGCATGAGATTTTCGCTTACCCGCACAAAAGAGGTAATATACAATGCTAATAAAAAACAAAGAAATTCAAATATAATGACAGGGAACATTAACAGTCCTGAAAATGGTAGTAGACCTTGAGAAAGTATCTATAATCGTAACAGGGATTCGATCGCGGTAAATATCATCCGTAACTCTCGTCGGCAACATTTCTCTCCATTGTCAATATTCTGAATGTATGGTTGTATCAGTTTGATTGTAATTGAATCAGTTCCAAAATGCATTTTAAGTAAAGGTGAGTAGGATATAATGGCGTTAATTAAGTGTCTAGTAACTTAATGAGTGGGATACAATCAGTTCCAAAATGCATTTTAAGTAGATTTCGATTGTAGTATAATATGATGGCACATTGTAAATTACCTCATATTCATTTGTCTCCATCACTTTGGTGGAACATATATGTATTATAACCTGTGACCACGGCAACCATAAAATAGATATATCAGAACATTTATATCCTTAACAACAATACACAAAAGATGAAATCTATCCTCTGTATATGCAAACTATTGAAAATTGCGAAACCCCAAAGAAAATTCATACAATTCTGTAAGTAAACAGTTTGTATAACAAAACCCTCCAAAACGAATGGTTGAGAAAGATAAATGTACCTTATTAAATGCGGAATCACTTTGGTGGAAAGTATATGTATTATAACCTATATCCACCGCAACCAAAAAATAGATATATCAATACATTTATATCCTTATCAATACTTTATTTGTTTTGGCATCTACATGTTGCATTCCTTTTGAAAGAACACCATGGAAAAAGATTGAAATTCAGACAACAAAATTGAGAGGTATACCGGAGAATATTATAGATAGAAGGTAAAGTACCTGCTATTCTACTCCTTATTATTGGGCCACATTATATAGTAATATTGAAGCTGCACCAGCATCATAGGTAAATTCGCTCCCTATTAAGCTGCACCAGCCTTTTCTTCATCACGCTTTTTAGCTGCGTCTATCCTTTGTTGACGTATAAGGGCTAAACGCTCCAAATCTTTCCGTGCTTGTTCTATTTTCCCTTGCTCTTGCAACCTCATATACCTTTCGTGAGCTTTTTATTTCTCTATCTCCTTTATTTCATGTCTTGGCAGTTCAGTAGTTTTCTCAAGATCAACATCTCTAGCTTTCATGTTCTTTGGCTTAACCAAATTAGGATTCTCAATCTGGATAACACCTCGAGTACCTGTCTTCTTCTCAGATTCTTCCTCAGATTCATCTCTGAATTCTTCATCAGACCTCTCTTCTTACTCTTCCAGTTCTGCTTCTTCCCGTTTAAATGTGTGAGTCCGAGAAATAGGTATCACAGGTATTTATACATGGCATATTACACATTGCATATTAACAAAAAAGTAATAGGTTTTTATACACTGCATATTAAACATTCCATCTCATACAAAAACACGCTCCATGTGAATATACACCTAAAACACATAAAAGAAATGAATAAAAAATTGGACCATAGTAGCACAATGTGGCGAGGCTCCATGTGAATATACACCTTGAAGCATTCTTTTTTCTCCCTTATCTAAGTAAAATAAAAAATAAAATGATTATAAATTACATGAGTGTGGCGATGAAAAGTAGATTAGGGGAAAACAAAATTCAACTAATTAGACCACCCAGACTTACTTGAATTTGTATGCGACTTGACAATATATGTAGTCGGGTATGTAGAAATTAATTCCAACTAATTAGTCCGCCTCTCGAGTCACTAGAATATGCTGCCAATGAATCAAAATATGGTAACATAACTAATACTTCCACCCATCAATTAGAGTACATGAAATGGTGTTAAAAATGCTATAGTAACCTTCCCTGATTTGTACAACAAAGATGGAAAGAATAAGGGTGTTAAAAATGAGATAATAGTTTCACATTGATAAACCAAAACAATGGTCAAGAATGATTGCATGCGCAAACTGTGACTGCGAACGAACAAATGCTTACTACCTAGTACCGGTAATAGAAACCCTTAAAAAATAGCCAGTATAGCAATATACATACATTGATCCGCATTGATAGAGATTGAAGATAGAAAATAGGTTATACTAGTAAAATGAAAGAATAAAACAACTTAAAATATAAATTATACATGCAAAAACCAACCATTTAAATTGTCAGGTATGATTTTCAACTTTCAATAAGAACCAAAACAAACCACTTAAACCTGCAAATTAAGGAGAGGACAACAAATTATCTAAAAAAATTAGGATGGTTAAAAGGGAAAACCTTTTTCTTTGTTTTAAACATGCAAATAACTATTTTTTATTTTTAATTAAAAGAAAAAATACTGATTACATTACCAAACTAAACAAAACTATTCAACTCAAGAGGGAGTATCTCCCAGCTCAGTCAACAATATAAAAGGAAAGATCACAATGGCATTAGCTTAGGACCGTTAAGCATCGAGTTGGGTATGAGGTGCAGGGCCCAACATTATCTTCGCACGCTTCTTATGGCGTTTGGTGCTAAAATGTTCATTTCTCACTGTCACATTCGCAAAGTACGGATCGCGGTGTAAAAATTAAAAATCAGATTTAAAAACAGTAAAAAATAATCACAATACATGAGTAAGCGTGTCAAGATGATGAAAATCTAATAAGAAAATTTAGAGACACTCGAAAAAAAAAGTAAATATAACGAACAAATTAAAAAAAGTTAAAACCTAGAGGTGAATAGATAACACTGGGTTCCCTTGGAAAGAAAAGAGTGTACAAATTGTGAAACAACATGTGTAATCTGCAAATATGAGAAGGCTATGAAAATTGAAATCTCATCAACAAATGACAGTTTTATGACTTATCGATCAGATAATAACATTATTATGTTTGCAAACATAGATTAAAAAGCATCATAAAAATTCCCAGATATTGATTAAGCAACAGGCAAAGGCTTACTCTCTCCATCTGGCTTTTGAAGAGCATCATAAACAAAATCATCACCTTTGAGCTCAAATTTGGTACGATAAATTAGATTTACATCAGCAAATCTACTTTTTACAAAAGAACTTAGAAACAGAAGAGAGGAGTATTTTGAAACTACCCGTTTTCCTTGATTTGTGAAGATCTCACTACCGTCAACACGTGCTTTGAACCATTACTTTTTACAACTGAACCAAATATACAAAAAAAGAACGGTGATGAAATAGTGTTAGATCTACAAACCCATAAAGAAAAAGAACTCTGACCATAAAGAAAAAAACACCATTTGTACACAAAGAAAAAAAACTCACCGCGGTCAGATCCGGAGGGGGATGAGATCGATTGGGTTTGGAATTGAGGGAGGGATTTGATTGTTGTGAGCATATGGAGAACGGGTATGCGTGCGTGTTGGTGTGCAATAGAGAGATGAAGTGAAATTTAGCCCTATTTTTTAATTTTGAAGAGAAGGGGGAAAAATTAGAGTGTGTCAAAAGAGGGGGGAATCAAAAAAATTCAAGGGAAAAAAGGGTAGTGCAGGAAAAACTTATATAGATGACATCATCAGCCAAACTTGTGGCATACATAAGTTTTCTACTTTATTATATATATATATAAATATCATAAAGTATAAACATGTACATTTAATATCATATACATAATACATAATACAAATGTGTGTATATATATATATATATATATATATATATATATATATATATATATATATATATATATATATATATATATATATATATATATATATATATATATATATATATATTGCATGTATAATTCACAACAAAATTATATACATACATGAATTGATAGTATTTTTTTAATACATATGCATTATATGTATATTTTATAATATTCCATACATTAATGATACACGTATGAAACTATAGAGGGCCATTTACTGTTTGGGGTATGTTTGTTTATAATAATTGGTGCTTGGAGTATGTTAATTTTCGTATTAGTTCGTTGAGTGTTATTTTAACGATTTAGGCTAACATCCGTTAAACAAGTGTACCTTTTTTGTTAACTACCCAAAATACCCTTATTATAAAACAATCTAACCAACCCTTTTTTTCAAAACCCACGAAATCATTATCTCTCTCTCTTTCTCTGAGAAAACCCTAAAATCTCTTTTCCCTTGCCGGATTTCCCCTCCCCCGCTGCCTTTCCCTCTTCCCCGAGCCACCCTACCCACCGTCGATTCTCTCTCCCCCGACCACTCCTTCTTCCACGTCGGGTCTGCTCCATCTTCTTCTTCTTATAATTTCTTTTTTTTTTGTCTTTGCTG
The DNA here is from genome assembly GCA_949130495.1 of Sambucus nigra. NCBI lineage: Eukaryota > Viridiplantae > Streptophyta > Magnoliopsida > Dipsacales > Adoxaceae > Sambucus > Sambucus nigra. The sequence continues at coordinate 300,588,153 of OX422210.1, read as the reverse complement.
CCATCTAAGAAGCTTTAAGCTTCTATATATATATATATATATAACCCTCAAATTCATGGCTGGAACCATCTTTTTATTCCTCTATGATTTCCTTTTGTTGCCCCATCTTTGTTTTTCGTTTTTTTTTAAAAAACATTTTGTTCGGAGGATATGGAGTTCAAAGTTTTGAGTTATGATTTTTTTGGCCGGAAGTTTGAGTTCGATTCATGGTTGGAATTTTTCGGTTTGATGATCGGAGTTTTGATGGCTGGTGGTTTTTAATGGTTGGAATTTTTTGTGGCCGGAGCTTTTTTTTTAAAATCATTTTATAAAGTGAAATGATTTCGGGTTGGATTTTTTTATCCAGAGCAATAAATTTTTATAGATTGAATATATAATCAATTCTTTTGTTGGATTTTTTTTCACGTCTATTCATTTTTTTGGCTAGAGTTTGTGTTTGGCCAGAATTTTTTGGCTGGAATTTTTTTTGAAATATATTTTTTAGGTTTTTTGGCTTTAGTCCCATCTACAAAGATGTATTTAAGGCCCTGTTTGATAAGAAAGTGGGAAAATGGAAATGATTCCGAGGCAAATGATTCTAGGGAAAATAATTCCACGGCAAATCATTATTTTCCAACAGATGTGTATTTGATACAAGTTGGAAAATCGTCAATTTTCCACCTTTTCTATCAAACACAAAAGTTGGAAACTAGAAATAATTGTGGAAAATTTGTTTACGGAATATATAAATATATATATATATATATACATATATATATATATATATATATATATATATATACATATATATATATATATATATATATATATATATTAAAAAATATATTAACAAATTAACGAAATATATGAAATAAATAAAAAATATATGAAATATTAAAAAAAATAAACAAAATATATTAATATTAGAAATAAACCAAATAAACCAAATATATGAAATATATGTAATGTACGAAATATTAGAAAAATATACAAAATATATTAATATTTAAAAAATAAATATTAAAGTACGAAATATAGGAAAATATACAAAATATATTAAAGGTACAAAATATATAAAGGTAAAGGTAAAAAATACGTACATATATGGAATATATTGATATACAAAATATATGCAATATAAAAAATATATGTATATATTAAAATATATAAATGTACGGAATATATAAATATGCGAAAAATATACATATATGAAATATATAAATATATACGGAATATATACATATATGAAATATACGCAATATACGAAATATACATATACACTAAAATATACGTGTATACAAAAATATATAAATGTACGAAATATATAAATATACAAAAAATATTAAATATACGAAATATATACATATTTGAAATATATAAATATATACGGAATATATACATATATGAAATATATGCTATATATGAAATATACATATATACTAAAATATATAAAATATACGTATATACTAAAATATATAAATGTACGGAATATAGAAATATACGAAATATATACATATATGAAATATACGCAATATACATATATACAAAAATATATAAAATATATGATATACAAAAATATATAAATGTACAGAATATATAAATATACGAAATATATATATATATATATATATATGAAATATATAAATATATGCGGAATATATACATATATGAAATATACGCAATATATGAAATATACATATATACTAAAATATATAAAATATACGTATATACTAAAATATATAAATGTACGGAATATATAAACATATGAAAAATATTAAATATACGAAATATATACATATATGAAATATATAATTATATACGGAATATATACATATATGAAATATACATATATACTAAAATATATAAAATATACGAAATATATGAAATATACAAAATATATATATATTTACAAATTTATAAATTATATATATTTGTATAATTATAAAATATACTGAGTTAAAAAAAAATTACTTTGAATGATTTGCCATCCAAAGGTGGCAAACAAAAACCTGACCCCCCCCCAAAGAATTGGTTTCCACCTTAGGGTGGCAAATCGTGCTTAGGGCTCTTGTACATAGAAAACAAATTCCAAGTCAAATTTTCGCTATCAAACGGTCAAAAAGTTGGAAAATTTTGAAATTTTCCAACTTTTTAAAATTTGCCTTGGAATTCAAGTGTTATCAAATGGACCCTAAGCTCCACTCCCATGTATTTTTAAAATTGTAAAAAGTCTCATAACCACCTAAAACCGTCTATAACTTCCCTGTAACCACCCATCCTTCTTTTTGTAGACAATGACACTTGTCCCATATAGGACCAACAATTAAAAAAATAAAAACATGAGAGTGGTGACAAATAAATCATTATAAATAAGACTAAATACCCAAGATCCCTATATTTTTTTGGCCGGAGTTTTGAAATATACTTTGGAAATATATTTTTTGGCTACAAGGTTTGATTTTTTTTCTTTTTTTAAAATCATTTTGTTGGTTGGATTTTTTTTTCTAAAAACAATTTTATTAAGTGATTATTTTTTCTAAACAGTTCATATATATATAAAAAATTGTGTTGAAAATCATTTTATTTATATATAAACAATTTATATATAAGAAATCAGTTTGTATAATTTTTTTCTTAAAAATATATGAAAATTTTATATATTTTTTAAACAATTTTCGAAAATTATTTTTTAACAACTTTTTTATCTATTTTTCTCTAAATATTTAAGGGACATATACCAAATAGTCCCTCAAACATTTTTTAATACTCATTTAGTCCAAGCCTTTTTATTTTGCCTAAAAAAGTCCTTTGCCACATATTTTGGAAAGGGAGTGCCGCTGGCGCGGACCTCTAAAAATAAGAGAATATTGAGTGCTTGAGGGACTAAATGGGTTAAACTAAAAATATGTGTCCTTTTTAAAAAATATATATTTATAGTAGGGACTATTAATTAATCGACCCAATATTTAAACCTTATAATATATATATTACTTAATAGTTTTTATTAATATTAAACAATTTTTATTAAATAGTTTCAATTAAACAACTTTTATAAATATCAAATAGTTTTTATGCTTTAATTTCAAGGGCAAAGATGCCATTTACCATGTGAGAGACAACTGTTAAAGATGTCAGCTAATGGCTAAGTGAGTCAACTGATGGTTTTCATTAGTTTTGAACCCAACGAACTAATACGAAAACTAACGTACCGCAAGCACCAATTGTTATAAACAAACATACCCCAAACACTAAATTACCCAGCTATATATAAGTATCGTGTATCTATTGATAATATTATTTAACATATGAATCCTAGTATATTATATAATTTAATAATATAAATATACGTAATTTTATGTACATGTACATAAATATTTTTTTATTTATAAGAATTACACATATATTAATGTATCATGTGTGTATATATTATATATTAAGGTATAAATGCATTAAAATATTAAGAATGAATAATTCAAATTTGAAAAATAGAAAACAGAAGTTATAAAACACGTTTTTGTTGTTTTTTGAAAAACTTGATTATAACACAGAAATATTATAATTCAATATTTAAAAACAGGTTGCCAAACGAAAATTTTCATCATAATTGTATTTAAACACATAAATTAGAATTATAGTTACAAATCAAACAGGCCCTTAATAATTTGTATACCAATTAAACACAATAATACACAAAAATATTAATAAAAATACGAATAACAATACAACACAATAACATGACAAACACAAGTCATAATTTTGACACAAATACAAATCGACACGACAGCATGCAAAAAAATCCCAACATGAACACGATAATGTGTCAATATCGTGTCATGTAATCGTCGCGTGTCTAAGATTGGCATCCCTATATGCAATATCAAATAAATATCTAATTTAATCGCATATTTACTATCATCTTTGTATCTAACACTCAATTTTATAGTAAACTATATTGGTAAAGTATTTTAAAGATTTTACATGTAAAAAGAAAGAGAAAATGTGTACTGCAATTGCATATATTATCAATTGTAAGGGATATTGACCCACAATAAAAGAAATAATTAGAGATTGATCCCTAAAGAATTATGAATGCAAAAAATAACAAAGAGCAAAAGATGTATGTGGTTCAGCAGATACGTCTGCCTACATCCACAGGGAAGAAAGAGACCGATTTATTCCTTAAGAAGAATGATGGTGATTGGAGTGATAGGGTTGTTAACTGAGATTCCAAGTCATTACGTGCAAGTTACAATTCATTCTCAAATTGGGCTAGGTCACCCTTATTTATATTGCCCCGTCTTCTCCTAGTTTAAGTCTGTATGTTTATCCTATACAGAGGTCCCAAAATCCTATGAGGAGTGGTTTTCCAACTCGTCGATGTGATCTTTTCAAGATTTGTACTTATCTATCTTCATATTTTGATCTTCCAAGATCTCATGTGGCATCCACGTGACATAAATTTGTTCAGCCTCCCTTCAATGGCTCCAAAGGTTAGGGTGATCGGACAATACGCTAGTTGGTTCGACCTTATTTTTAAGTTATTGGACACATGTCATTAAAACAATCATTTACACGTATTTTCAAAGTTCACACATTCCTACTCATTGGGCCACGCAAATGGATTTTAATCGTTGCTCTGGAAATCATTTGCACAATTCCCACTCCTTGGGCCACACGATCTGTCGTCACTTCCCTAGGTAATGATGGCGTGTGAGCGCGTGATTACTTAACCCAATCAGGCAAGCAGCGGTTGAGTTGGCAGTCGGCATAGAGTATAAGGATTACAACCCTTTTTACCTTGCCATCTCAGTCATCTTCGAAGGTAATTTATTTTCTTTCTTCCTCTCTGTAAAGTTTTCAGTTAACAGAGATTTCTTTTTATTCTTCTCCTTCTTCCTAACCTTATCATGTTTAGGCGCAAAAAATATGAGGTTGTTGCAAGGGACGATTTTCGTGAATTTTGTGATAAATATGGAATTCATATAAATGTTAAAGTTAGGCTAACCACAGAGGAGGAAGACATTATGAATTTTCCCTCTAGTAAGGTTGCTTTTATAACATTTGCTATATTAGAGGGGGAGTTCGCTTTTCCCTCCACTCGCTTCTGGTGAGAGTACTCCGCTATTATGGAATACTCTTAATCATGGAAAATGGTAGCTTCTACTGGATTGTTTTGGGAATGATCGCCATAAACCAAATTGTGGGATGGACATGGGCCTTGAGGAGATTAGGTATTGTTATGATTTTAGGGTTTCTTCTTCAACCTCAAACTTATTCTACTTCAAGGTCAAAGAAAAGTCTCGCAATTTGGTCACATATTTTCTCTGAACACAAAAGGACACCAAAAGGAATGTCCTTGAATTTTTTGGGGAATTATATGGTGCAAACTACATCGATCTCAAGGTTCCCACAAAGCCTGGTAGGTCATCCTATTTTGCATTTTGTTCAAACATAGGATGATCTATTTATATCATTGACCGATCTTATTTGCTTATACATATCATATTTTTAACTGTAAGTCAATCGTTTACCAGGTGAATCTTGATCATTTAGAGAGAGTTTGAATATTACCAAACCCGGAAGGTGTTCATCCTCAATGGAGAGCGGCCAACGTATTGACCGTCCATTTGGGAAAAAAATTTAGAGTTGTCCTAAAGGTTTTGGTTGTTGATTATACTATGGTCGGTAACGATTCAATCCCAACAACCATTTTTACTTCTATCAAGGTTGCTAGAGATGTTTATCTAGGAGAGGAGTCTCCTTACGTGATCCCCACTAACTCTGATGTCGACCAGTAAGAGGAAACTGAAGAAGAGTTCGGCCTCCTTTTGGACATCGTTACTCCACTCTCCACATACGAACCTAACATTTTTGGTTGTTCTTGGGAAGATATAGAGTTTGAAGATTTCTCATTCAGAGACTTTACTTTTCCCACAATTGTCTCAGATTTAGAAAAAAAATGACCAATTGTCCAAGGAGACCTATTAATCTGGCCACCGTCGGAGATAAATATAAGACTTAATCGGCCGATAGCAGTCAGTCGAAGAGACTACTGTTGAGAAAAAAGAAGGGTAGTTATCATTAGGGAAAAGGAAGCATGGGCTGATGCGCGTCAGCATCAAGAGGTCAAGTAGATAAAGAAGTAGAGGATGGAGAACACTGAAGGTCATCCACTTAGCCCACTAGTTATACCTTGGTTATCGACAAACCTCAATAAAGGGATCATTCCAGAACTCCTCCCCCCCCCCCCCCCAAGGGAATCAGGTTCACCTTTAGGAGCTCTCCTTTTTAAAAGGAAAAGATCCATTACTTGATGGTGATTCATCCCATAGAGATGTGGATGTTACTTACTCCATAGCTCAGGCAGTGATGATGTTATCTGACATGACTGATTTGAGGAGCTTCACTTTGGAGAGGCTCCACAAGGAAGGTATACGACACAGTGTTCTGGTAAATTGCTTAACTTTTCATTTATTATTTGTGCATAATTTTGTTACTAATTTTTTTCCTCTTTCTCGCAGAGTATGCAGGTCACTCAAGAACTTGTCAGCCGAGTTAACCACTATAGGGAGATTGGCGAAAAGATCACAGATACGGGGATTTCCTTAAAGAATCAACTCACAACCCAGAGAAACACTTTGCGCGATATTAATAAGAAGTTGAAAGGCGAGAAGGTTGTAAAGAACAAGGTTATGGGGGTTACCAAGTAATATTATAATGATTTTATCATGGTGCATGTCAATCTATCTAAACAGAAGATCTCCCTCAGCCTCAAGGTCTTTCAAAAGTTGGTACGTCGGAGATAGAAGATCTTAATGGAGCGTTCTCGGGAGGCCGACCTGGAAAATGACTATAATGAAAGGTTTGAGGTAGCGGTCCAGGAGATCGCCTCACAATTGAAATATCACGAGTCTGTTGCCTTCAATATAGGTTGGTTGGCTGACACTACACCAAATCGCACACTTAGTAACAAATTATTTTTTTTATTACTAACAGTATTATACCATTACTATTTCTCAGAATAAATTACCGATAGCAATCTCTAATAAGTGTTAGTAATATTAGTTCAATATTCTAAAAATATTTTTTTCTTTAAAAGGGGGTTAATTTTTCACCAAACCAAAGAAATGCCCCGACTATACACACAAACTCCAAAATGTAACGTCTTCTCCAAATCGACTAGACCCAAAATGAAACCTTCCATCTCTCCAAATCGTGACATGTTGAGCTATCACCTAGGGTTTGGAAGTACCTCGGGTTTGGAAGAACTGTCACCTAGGGTTTGGAAGAATCACGACCTGGGGTTTGGAAGACTCGCGACCTAGGTTTGGAAGACTCTCCAAATCACGACATGGGGTTCGTTTTGCAAATCGATTTCGGGTCTTTGATAGTATAAAAACGTATTTGATTTTACTTATTCACTCTGTTCTCTATCACCTCTATGTATGATTCTATTTCGGGTCTTTGTCCATTATTTAATGTTCGATATTTTTTGAGTTTCAGGTACTTAATTGATGTTGGAGAAAAGTTGAGAATGAAGCATTAAATTAGTTTCTCTTTATCTGGTATGATCTCTATTATAAAATTACTTTTTATGAGTCATTTTGGTCTACTTTATTATAGAATATCAACTTCTTTTTAGTGTAATGTAATATTACTAGTTATATATTTTCATTGTTGTTTAATTTTATGTTTTCTACCAACTAAATACGGATCTCCTCTTTTTAATAGGTATGCAATGTTTTTGCAGTTGCTAGATTACTACACAACTCTTGTTCTTATAAATTTTTTGTACAATGGCATTTGGGGATATATAAGGTGATATTTTACTTTCCTATTTTGGTTTTAGTTTTATTATTTATCTTATGTTATTTTCTGCTCAATTATTATCTAGTACTAATTGAACTCAATTGATTGTATGTTCTTTTGTATTTCATGGGTTAGAGCTATGGTGTGATAAAAAACTGGATGTTCTAGTTGTAATTTTATATATGTGCGTGTGTCAATAATTCTATTTTTGTATATTGTCATAGAACTTACGTGTAAAACATGAATTTTTTTTATAGTGCAGAATGTCACAAACATTGAATAAAGAGTGGATGTATAAGAAGAATAGAGTAAGTGAGGTGTACACAAATGGAGTTACGTCTTTTCTTGATTTTGCAATTGCAAACAATGGTCGTCAGTTCTCGACCTTTCCTTATCCATGTGTTAAGTGTCAAAATAAGAAGTATTTCAGCATGGTAGGTATCAAGGGTCATTTGATTATGCATGGTATAGACAAGACATATACTACGTGGGTTTTGCATAGTAAAACACTATCCTCGAACATAAGATATCCTGAAGTGGAACCTATTAAATGTGAAGGAAAATATGAAGATGATAACATTGATGATAAAAGGCTTCAAAACTTAGTTAACACGTGTTATGGAGTGCACGAATAACATTGTGTAAAAATCGACCAGGCTGAATTCTCTGAAAAATCGTATATCGACAATGAGAAGTATAATCAATATAATAGATTAGCAATATAGAAATTTCATCCTTCATGTGAGGGTCCTGAGACTATGATCTCAACAATTGTGGGATTGGAAATTTTGAAAAGGTGGTTAAGATGGTCGGGAAATAGCGTGACCTCTCTCTTATCGGTTTTAAAGAGGTGGCTTCCAAAAAAAAACAATACCAGGAAAGTATTATCACATGAAGATAATGGTGAAAGACCTAGGGATGAAAGAGAATTACATTCATGCTTACATTAACAACTTTATTTTATACTATAAAGAAAATGAAAATTTGTAGGAATGTGCTTAGTATGGAGACCCGAGATATGTGTGACCTCGATGAAAGGGGAAAGGTTATGCAATGAATCGATGAAAGTGTTGATACATTTACCTTTAATTACAAGGCTAGTGATATTGTATACTATACCTTGGATAGCTCATGAAATGACATGGCACCATCAGGCAACAAGTTCATGGGATTATCAGTGACATACTTATTATTCATCCCAAAGGAGAATGCTAAAAAGTAGATGGCTCGATTTCTACAAAGAAGGGCACAATGAGAAACATATGAGTTTAATCCTCATGCTATTTAGTCTAGTAGTTATAGTTGTTGTCCTATCATGACTGCTCCTTATAATACTTCTTTGTGCTTGAAGAGTGGGTTCCAAATCTTATTTTTACTGATTCCTGGGCCAGAGGCACCAGGTCAATACATTGATGTTTTTCTTCAAACCATTAGTATATAAGTTGAAGAAATAACGGGAAGGAGTTACATCTTTTGACATGCACAAAATGCAGCCTTTTACATTAAGAGTTATGTTGATGTGGAGGATTTGTGATTTTTCAGCATATGATAACTTATCTGTGTGTGTAATTAATGGTTATAAAGCATGTTCTATTTGTAGTGATGACACTCCATACATTTGGCTAGAACACATCATGAAGATAGTTTACACAAACTATTGTATGTTTTTTAAAAGTGATTATCCTTTTAGGAGTGGTAGAGGTTTGTGACTTGCGACAAGAATTTGGACGTCCTCCTGTTCGACCAAATAGAAATGCACTTGTGGAGAAGTTAAGAAACCTAAAGTATATACCTGGCAAAGCCTCAAAAGTTCCTCGTAAGAAGAGAAAGTCTGATAATGTGAATGAGAGTGACATTGTTGAAGTTAAATAAGCTTGGCATAAGAAATCCACTATTTTACTTGGAATACTGGAAATATCATCAAGTTCAGCATGTCCTTGGTGTGATGCACACCGAGAATAATGTTGCAAGCATTTAATAAACACAATTCTTGATGCTAATAAAACGAAGGATACTGAAAAGGGGCCGCTTAGATATGAAGGACATGGGCATATACAACGGTCAATGGATTCAAGTTGATGGACGCACTGGAAAAAAGATAAACCCAACAGTACCATTTATCTTGAATAAAGAAGAAAAAAGATAATTCTGCCAAATTTTAAGGACTTAAATCTTCCTACCAGTTTTTCCTCTAACTTGAACAATATAGTAAGTCTTAGTCCCCCGTCTTTGCACTCTTTGAATTCACATGACTATCATGTCATAATGGAACATTTGCTACCCGTGTGGCTGAAACATGCCTTTTTAAAACATCAAGATCTGAGAAGAGCAATCCAATAATTAAGTTTGTTCTTTAATATGTTGTGCTCTAAGGTCTTGATTTGGCAAGATATCCAAAGAGCATATTATACATGGTTATTGAAGCATTTTGCATGTTGGAAAAATATTTCCCACCTAAGTTTTTTTATATTAGCATTCACTTCACTATGCATCTAGTAAATGAAGCCTCGGTTTGTGGACCAACCAACACTCATTGGATGTATAAGTTCGAAATGTATTTTTTATCTTTTAATATAATAAAATATGCACCATTTAAGTCAATATTGCTTGTTATTAATTTTTACAACATTATACAATTAGGATGATGAAAGATTTCAAAGATATTCCCAGCAATAAGCGATATGTTGAAGATTCCATTACGAAGCCCTACGTTGTTACTGAATCCGTTAGATATTACATGGAGTACATGAAAAATTCGTTATATTGAAATCATAAAAGCTTAAGTGAAACCTTTTTAAAGGGAGATGGAGAGTTCTTTGATGAAGGTCCTTTACTTGATGATAAGATTAAAACCTTGGGACCCATACAGTTTCAACAAAAAGGTCGATGGGTATTATTTGGACTAAATATCGATGGACTTCAAGATTACTATATGTTTGTGTTCTTTCGTTTGTTTGTAGTTAAAAATTAATTAACATCTTGAGTTATAGTTACTTATATCAAATGACATATTACAGTGAGTATGAAGCATCATTAAAATTTGTCTCTTGTGCTAAAGGGAAGGGGAAATGAGATGACAGGAGTGGAGAAACAAACCTCTTTTATCCTTTGATTATCCGAGAAGGTGATTCTATAAACACTAATATTTTTAAGGTCTTTTTTATAGGAATAATTCAAAGCAAGTCCCATTTTTTGGGTCAAATATGCACCAAATCCCATTGACTTTTTTTAATGCACCAAGTCCTTTTTCATTATAGACTACATATATTTTGACATATATACGCTCACATGTACCCATTTTAAACCCACTTACTCTCTCTCTAAAAATAAACAGATAATCTCACACTCTCTCTCTAACATCCCCACTTCCACCTCCACCCACACCCCGACCCCACCCTACCCCAATGGAGACTCACCGAAAACAGTCCACCAAAAAATCTCATCGAAGGCCGTCGAAATTCTCACTGGAGTGTTTCTCTCTCTATTCGTCTATTTCTTTATTTTTTTTGGTCCGCGCCAGTGGTACCATCCCCCGAGTTGAGAAGAAGAGGTTTCGCCAGAAATATGGAGGTTTTACAGAAACAGATAAATTTATCTGTTTCGATTTTTTCGTCAAAAAAATCGAATATGGTTTTTTTTATAGATCTCGATGATTAGATTCCAAATATATAAATTTTATGAATTTTGGATTTGTAGATTTGAAGTTATGGACTTTTAAAGATTTGGTGTTTTTTTTAAAACGATGTTAAGAGTTGTAGGGTGATTTTGAGGGTGTATTTGTCATTTTAATGTGATGAGTTGGCAAAATAGGACCTTTGACACCATTGACTTAATCAAAGGATCTCTTGCATCATTGACCAAGTGAATGGGACTTTAAAACAATTACCCCTTTTTTATATAACCCCTTAAGATAAAAATGTATATTAACATAACCCCAGAGTCAAAATACTCTATTATCTTAGGGGTTATGTTAAAAAAAAGTCCTTTTTATTAATCTTTCCATTAAGTACCCTTTGTAATTATGATTTGTTTTTATCGAACAATTGTTGAAATAAGGGGAGACAAAGACAAATGAAACGTTGTGACGGTTAGTTCAAGGTCTACAATTCAAGGTTAAAACATATAAAAGTATCATGTAAATGGTTTCATATTCTCTCCTAAGTATCATGACAATACTGTTGTCACACACGATAACACTGTTTGCTTGAAGGCATTGACACAATTTTGATTTAGAAAACGTTATAAGAATCTCATAAATACTTATACTATGTGGTATGGAGTTATCAAATAAATAATTGAGCTAGGCTATACCTTATTTAAGGAGGTGGTGTTTTATTTTGATTTGGAATTAACTTTCCAATGCTTTTGATTTAGACTTAATGTGCACTATATTTTTATTTGTGAACTTTGTTTGAGCTATCTATATTTGATAAGGAATTAATTTACACTGTGTTTTTATTGTAAAATCCCTTTTAACTCCGCCAATGCTAATATTTATTTGAGCATTATCGGTCCCAGGCCCAGATAAAGGTGGAGAGGAAAGGTAATTATGTAAATGTATAAATATCTACACTTAATTGGCATGATGCCAATATCATCCTATTACTAATTTTCTTTTATCCACAACAAGATATGCGAGATATGTGAGACTGCTAAGACAGCTTACATTCTGTTGTAGCAATGACAATAAACAATGCATATGGTATTTAATTGACTCATTCTTTTCATTTATATTTTGATAAAGTAATTTGTGCATAGTGTATCGAATCAAAAATGAAAATTGGCTATAATTTGCTTTATTTTCTGACTTTCTGCTATTTACACCATTTTCATAAGCTGTGACTTCTCAGCTCTATAACTGAAACTAGCAAAAATGGGCATGCAGGCAGATGTATGGTGCATGCTGGAAGATGTATGGCGGTCTACAAGATGTTTTTCATCCAAAATGACACTGGGATTTGGATTTCTAATAATGAAAATATGGAATTCGGGAAGTTTCAATTCTTCTCGACACTCTGAGTTTAGGGATGCACAAGATAGATTACTTCAATTCTGTTTCACACAACATAGATTATTTTGCATTCTCATGCTTTGATGTTGTAGTTACTATTTGATCTGTTACAATTCCATTAAAGTATTAGTGTTTAGGTGTCCAGTGTTGATGGCGAGGATAACACATAAACTCTTTTAACCGAGCTTTAGCAAAGAAAGAAATAAAGAGCTGAGGAGAAACTCCGAAGAGTAATTTTTCCTACTTACAACACTTCTTATAAATTTATTTGTATATGAGAATTATGGTGTCATATGTTATTTAATTTCCATTATATTAATTTATTGCTTTCGTTATTTTTTTGTGCAAGTTAAATCCTACTCATTTTTTTTTTGGGGGGGGGGGGGGGGGGGGGGGTGTAGTAGAAAGTCTTGTTGACTTTTTCCTCTTTCAAAAGTCCTATAATTTTAAAATACAATGTTATAATTGTCGTCTTTCGACTAGCGGAGAGTAAGTGCTTAACTAATTAAGCTTTGGATGTCAAATTCAAAATTCATTACAATAGTAGGAATGGGAAACAATTCAAATTCAAGATCTAAAAATTGACAGAGAAGTATTGAATCTGTGAACATATCTAGAGAGAGGAAGAGAAGAGTTGAGAGAATATGATGGAAGCATGAATCATCTCATCTTATTAAATGTACAGCCAACAACCACTTTATATATAAAGTGAGTAAAGTAACTAAATAACAAACTAACGGAAAAGCTAACAAACTAACAAACACTGTTACAAAAATGCCAACTTAGCTCAGCACTAATAATTATTTAACTATCCTAAAACTCACCCTCAAGATGGACTGTAAATGTCCTTGACAACCATCCTGGATAAAAGAGAGAACAAAGATGTAGCTGATAAAGATTTAGTAAACAGATCTGCTAGTTGATGTTGTGTTCGAATTGGCATAAGTTTGACAAACCCTGGAGTAACTTGATCACGAATGAAGTGACAATCGATCTCGATGTGTTTAGTGTGTTTATAAAACGTAGGATTAGAATCAATATGAATCGCAACATAGTTGTCAAAAAAGAGAAGTTCATGAGATGAGGAAGCAATGGATAAATCTCTGAGTAATTGCTTTAACCAGACTAATTCACTTGTGGTGGCAGCTAAAGCTCGGTACTCAGCCTCAGCTAATGAGCGAGAAATGGTTGGTTGTTTCTTTGTCTTCCAGTAGATTAAAGAGTCCCCTAAGAACACACAAAACCCAGTGGTTAACTTGCAAGAGTCCAGGAAGGAACCCCAATCAGCATCAGAGAAAGCTTTAAGTTGCATAGAAGATGAAGAAGAAAAGAATAACCCCTGACTAGGATGACCCTTGCGACGCAGGAGGTGATGAGCAGCTTATAAATGAGGATTTCGAGGTTGGGAAAAAAATTGGATCAAACGATGAACAACATAGGTGATGTCTGGTCTGGAGAGAGTGAGATAAAGTAGGCGACCTACAAGCCGACGATATTGAGAAATGTAAGATAAAAGCTCTCCATTTGTGGCTGAGAGCTTTACATGAGGATCCATAGGGACTGAAGTAGGCTTTGAGGCTAGAAATCCAGTGTTTTCAAGTAATTGTAAAGTATAGTGTCTTTGCGAAAGCACTATGCCTTTAGTGGAACGATCAATTTTGAGACCTAGGAAATATTTTAAACTTCCCAAGTCTTTAAGCTTGAACTGACTATGAAGGAAAACCTTGAGAGAGTTGATGATGTCCATGGATGACCTGATGATTATTATGTCGTCCACATAAACCAATAAAGCCATAAAAGAGGACCCACACCCTTTTGTAAACAAGGAATAGTCAGATTTTGATTGAATAAAACCAAATTGCAGAATTGTTGTAGAAAATTTAGAGAAACATTGGCGTGAAGCTTGTTTAAGTCCATAAATGGACTTGTATATCTTGCAAACAAGCTTCTTATCCTGCTCAAGGGTCCCCCCCTTACTACGATAGCCAAGTGGAAGATCCATGTAAACCTCCTCAAACAAATCCCTATTAAGAAACACATTGTTGACGTCAAATTGAACCATATGCCAGGATTGACTCGTAGCTAAGGCCAGTAAAACTTTAACGGTCACCAATTTGGCTACATGGGAAAACGTGTCAAGAAAATCCACGCCCTCTTGTTGTGTATACTCCTTGGCAACCAATTTGGCCTTGTGACGTTCAATGGATCCATCAGACGTGTACTTGATTTTACAAATACATTTACAACCGATGGTGTGTTTCCCTAGAGGTAGAGGAACTACAGACCATGTCTTGTTGGATTCCATGGCTTCTAATTCAGCTCTCTGAACTTCCCTCCAATGGGGATATTTAACTTCTTGATGGTAAAATTGTGGCTCAAAGTGAGATGAGATGGTCAAGGCAAAGGTTTTATGAGAGGGTGAAAAAGATTTATAGGTAATGTATTTGGATAAAGGATACTCATGATGATAATGGGGAATATTAGGTTGATGAGTGAGTAAGTGGCAGTGATAATCACGGAGATAAGATGGAGGTTTAACAGCTCGGGAGGAGCGTTGAGGAGGAGTCATGATTGAAGCTTGAGGGGATATATTATGGGATGGAGGTTGTTTTGGTGGATGTGAGTTTGAAGGTGAGAGAGAAGAGGAATGCTCAAGGATTGGCTTTGGAATAACCAGATCAGAAAAGGGATCAATGAGAGATTCCTTGGAAGTCAATTGATGAACATCTTCATGGAAGACGACATCTCTAAAGACAAACACCTATTCAGAATGAATATAAAGTAGTTTGTAACCCCTGTTGGATATCCGATGAATACACATGGTCGAGATCTAGGTTGAAACTTGGTGCGATGAGCCTGTAGAGTAGATGTAAAGACCAAACAGCCAAAAAATTTAAAGAAAGAGTAATCAACTGGAGACTTGTATAAAGTTTTATAAGGGGTCTTGTTTTGGAGAAATGGTGAAGGTGTCTGATTGATTAGATAAGTAACAGAGAGAACACACTCAGTCCAGTAAGAAAGTGGGAGATGTGATTGAAAATATAGGGCCCAAACAACATTGAGCAGATGCTGATGTTTCCTTTCTACTACAGAATTATGTTGAGGAGTATCTGTGTATGAAAACTGATGCAAAACACCTTTCTCAGACAAGAAATCAACAAATACTAATTCTTTAGCATTATCAGACCTGAACTGCTTGATTTTTTTATCAAACTGAGTTTCAATTATGTTGAAAAATTTAGGAATTACATGAGCCACATCTGATTTCTGTGTGAGTAAGAAAACTCAAGTAAAGTACAATCATCAACTAAAGTAAGAAAGAATCTATATCCTGAATGAGCGGTTACATGATATGGCCCCCAAATATCACAGTGAATCAAGTCAAAGGGAAACATAGACATGTTATTATTTGAAACAAATGGTAAACGTTTTTGCTTAGCTAAAGGACATATGTAGCATGGATCGAAATAGTCCAACTTTAAATGCCCATAGTTCAACTGGTCTTTAAGTAGTGCCAATATTTTAGGAGATAGGTGGCCAAGCCTATTATGCCATACACGAGCTGAAACTGAATTGACTGAAACTGAATTGATCGATAGTAGTGAGCTTGACTTCAAGGTGTTCGAATCAAGAATGTAGAGATTTGCCATCCTTTTACCCTTGCTAATCATCATCTGACTGTTGGCATCCTGGATCACAAAATGATCAGGAAAGAAAATGACTGTAAGCTGAGTACTGGAAGTAAGAGCACTGACCGAAAGCAAATTAAACTTGAATTGGGTAACATATAAGACATCCTTGAGAATTAGTCCTAAGTTTAACTTAATATCTCCACTGAAATGTATGCCAATGTTCATATGGTTCGGCAAGGTTACAGTCAAAATGGCTATTGGCCTTAAAGTCATAAAGGCATGTGTATCGCAGCAAATGTGCCTAGATGCACCAGAATCCACAATCCAAAATCTTGAAGAAGAAAGAATGGAATTGAGAGAAATTAAGAAACAAGTACCTGTTGGATAAGATGCATTGGCAGAATTTTGTTCATCTGCAAGAGTGACAGAATTAACCAAGTGGTTCGAGAGTAGTGCCATTAGCTGCTGACATTAGTTACTGTTGAGATTCTTCAAAAGATCTCTAGCATTTCCAGTGGTATTGTTGGTTGAGTCTGTTGTCCCAAGTTGAGATACAACTTAGTTGGCAGATATTTAAGTAGGTTTCTGATGTTGTTTGAAGCCTGGAGGATAGACATAGATCTTATAACACTTCTCCACAGTGTGACCATGATAATTACAATGTGTGCAAAATGGTTTGTTCCTCTTTTGATACTTTTGACCTCCATTTGTAGAACTTGAAGTATTCTGATTCCCTCCAAAACGCTTTTGGTTGTCATTTTTAACAGCAAAACCCATAGTACTAGAATTGTTAGTGCTAGATGAAGCATAAATCTTACTTTGACTTTCTTCTTAGGAAATCAAGGAGAAGACCTTGTTGATAGTAGGCAGTGGATCCATTAATAGGATTTGGCCACGAACTTGGGAAAATGAGTCATTCAATCCCATGAGAAAGTCCATGATATACTCCATTTGATAATAGAGATTGAGTTCTTTAACTCCGCCACAGGTGCAATTTCCACAAGAACATACAGGCCTGGAATCGCTTAACTCTTCCCATAGAGTTTTTAATTTTGTGAAGTAAACACTAACAGAGTTATGTTCTTGACTGTGATTTGTTAATTCACATTTTAATTGAAAAATCCTTGGTCCATTACTTTGTTGGAACCGATTATGGAGATCAATCCAGATCTCAGGAGTAGATTCAGAGAAAATTATGCTAGCACATATCTCTTTTGAAACTGAGTTCAGAATCCATGAAATTAGAATGTTATTGTTCGTAATCCATGAATTAAGAAGAACTAGGTCATTACCTTCTGGTTTCTCAATAGATCCATCAACGAATCCAAGCTTATTCTTGACGGATAGCGCAATGATCATATCTTTGCTCCAGGAGGCGAAGTTATCTCCGGTGAGTGTCTGTGAGACTAGAACCAGCCCAGGGCAATCAAAATGATGCTGAAAATAGGGATTTGAAGGATCGTCAATGGTAGACTTTCCTGTGGACATGAGACTCTCAGATCTTGGAGTTTCCATGGATGAGCACTAACAATGACGTATTTGAGAAGAAGATCTAGAATAGAACCAGAAAATGAACAGCGAAACTTTTTACATCTGATACCATATTGAATCTGTGAACATATCTAGAGAGAGGAAGAGAAGAGTTGAGAGAATATGATGGAAGCATGAATCATCTCATCTTATTAAATGTACAACCAACAACCACTTTATATATAAAGTGAGTAAAGTAACTAAATAATAAACTAACAGAAAAGCTAACAAACTAACAAACGTTGTTACAAAAATGCCAAACTCAGCTCAACACTAATAATTATTTAACTATCCTAAAAAGAAGAGGTGCTTATGGTGAGTCGTCTGTATAGATTTAGGAATTTACTTATTGAGATCATGGTGGAAAAGAATCCAAGGAATAATATCCTGAACCTTACCAGGATTCATCTATATGTTTCATATTGATATGCTTTGCTTTAAAAAATTAAACACAATTAGATATCCTATGGAACATAATTCTGGATTCTTATTGGAATAAAAATCAAACGTTTGATTGATTAAGTTTTTACTATGCTTGCTTGATGTGAGATATTTATTGGGTTCAACAGCGAATGAAATATATATTGTTGATAACCAACAACAACATATATATACGACGCTATTGTGCAATGCATATTATAACTTCAAGCTTTAGTGGTTGATGTGTATTATGTTTATTCAAGCAGGAATGATAGTAGCAAGAAAAAGAGCTTAAAGTTAAAGGGGCAGAACCGATATGAAGAAATCCTCTTCTTAATAATCCAACTTCCTTCAATGTAAAAAGAAGGTTAGTTGCCTCGATCCGTATTGGTTTTGGATTAAGCGTCACCTCAATTTTTGATGTCTTCACTCATATTACCTCCTTAAAATTGGGAAATTTTAATTCTTCTTGTCAATTAAGCATCTAGCTTTGTGTAAAACAGAATACGGTGGCATTCTTTTTACCTTAGTTGATCTTATTGGTTAGATGAATATATGTTTATTAGGTACCCTCATGTTAATACCATTCAATAGAATATTTGGCCACAGTTGTGTAGTCTTGACGAACAGACATTGTAATTCCCATATTCGACCGCACCTCTCTCTCTCTCTCTCTCTCTCTCTCTCTATATATATATATATATATATATATATATATATATATATATGTGTGTGTGTGTGTGTGTGTGTGTGTGTGTGTGTATATATATATATATATATATATATATATATATATATATATATATATATATATATATATATATATATATATATATATATACACACACACACACACACACACACACACACACACACACACATATATATATATATATCTGTGTGTGTGTGTATGGGTGTATTAATGTTACATGTTAAATTTCTTTTAACATCAACAAGAATCTTGTAATGATATATTTCCATCTATTACATATATGAACTACATTGTCAATTAATTACATTTGGAAAGGTATGCTAGTACGATTATTTACAAAAAAATTCGAATCATGTACTTTTTCCTTGCCTCGATTTATATGTAAGCAACACCAATAATGACCACATGCTTGAATATTATGTAGCTTTTCTGTACATATAGTGCATTGATCTAGGTATGATGGAGTTAAAGACCGTTTATGCAAAAAAAAATGAAAATAACTAGTAAGGTATTTGTACCAGTATTCCTCTATGTAAGTAGGTTTTGATCGCATCAATTTGTAGAGAATATGCACGGGCTATTATAGAATAGCAAGTGTAAGTGCGGGTCGAACCCATGAAAATGTCAATTTTTTCGTTAAAAGTAATTGTGATGGTTCAATTAGACCAGATGGTCTTAGAGAGGAGATAAAATTTTAAATTAAATTAACAAAAATAAAATGTGCAACTACGAAATATATAATCAAGCGTGCGAGAAAACCAGAACATTGGATCCATTTATCATGTTTAACTATATTGTGCAATAATTTAAACTCGTCATTCCCGATTTTGTAACTCAAATTAAACCGACTATCGTTGCGTTTAATTCGAAAAATAACATAGTTAAGTTCATAATAAAATTTAACGTCTCTAAATTTAGACCGCTAAAATCCAAACTCCCTTAAAAAGTTCACTTTTAAATTTTAAAGTATAGTCTTTAAGCATGGACTATCAATTAATTAAATAAAAGTATAACCCATCAAAAAGTACTCACACTTAAAATAAATAAATGATTTTTTCAAACAATGTCGAAGGTTTAAAATACACTCTCATGTAAATGAATACCGAATTTTTAAAACTTTTAGAACATGTCGAAAAATAAAGACGAATTTAAACTATACACAATATTAATCAAACATAATAAACTTCACATAGTCCTATTAAAATTTTATCAATAAAATAAATTTACAAATTAATCGTGCCTTAGAATTGATCTTGACAAAAGTTTCCCTATGAAAGAATAATTTTTTGCCCTAAAAAACAACTCTCATAATAAAAGTACCTAAAATTATCTCTAAAGCCTCTCTCAAAATTTTTTAGGATCAATTACTATTTGGGGTACGTTTGTTTACCATATTTGGTCCTTGGGGTACGTTAGTTTCTCTTATTATTGTATGAGTGTTATTCTAACGTTTACCGTGAGCTACCGTTTAAAAACTTTATCTCCTATTAACAAATACCTAAAATACCCTTTGTCTTTAAATACCAAACATTATTATCAAACCCTTAAAATCCCCTCTTTCTCTCTCTCTCTCTCGGCCATGGGTACCGCCCTTAAATTAATATCCCTCCTCATCCGCTTTTGCCTCTCCACCCCGCCTCACCTTGCTACTCCATCGGCTAACATCCACTAATCGATCGAGGGCACAACAAGGGAGAGTCCGGTTTGGAGGTAAATGTGATCCACTCTCACTAATCGATCGGTTGGTGTTGGATTATTTGAGATGGGGTTTTTTTGGTGGGTTTGTGATGGGTTTTTTTGGTGATTTTTGTGGCTGAAAAACATTTTTTTGGTGGAAAAAGTTTGGGTGGAATTTTTGGGTTTGTGATAGGTTTGAGATGGTTTTTTTTGGCGTGGAATTTTTTCCATTTGTTGCAAATCATTTGATTTAGCAGAAAACGTTTGGGTGGAATTTTTTTTTTTGAAAAATTATTTTTTTGGGTAGAAATTATTTTCTTTGATGAAAAACGTTTTTTTTCTGCAAATAATTTTTTTAAATGAAACAACCTTATTTTTATACTGGAATTTATTTTTATACCGGAGGTTTGAAATTTGGAGTCCGTGATTGGGATTTCATGGCCAGAGGTTTGGGCTTACATGGCCGGAGGTTTTTTTGTTGAAATTATTTTTTTGGGTAGAAATATATTTTCTTAGTAGATTTGGAAATAATATTTTTAATAAAAAAAATTAAAAAAGTTTTAAAAAATCATTTAATAAACTGGTTTTTAATTGAAAATCCTATTTTTAAAATCAGTTTTATTTTCATATTTTTTTGTTGAAAATTATTTTTTCTAGAAATAAATTTTTTCTAATTGAAATCAGTTTTATTTTACTATTTTTTGGTTCGAAATTATTTTTTTGGGAAATATATTTTTTTGACTTAATATATTTAATTTTGAAAATTCTTTTCTCGAAAATAATTTTATTTGGTGGAAAATATTTTTTATTTTGTTTTAAAAAAATTGTAAAATTATTTTTAAATAGTTTAATATTTTATTCTTGTTTATTCTTTTTAAACAATTGTAAATAGTTATATTTTTAAAAAATTGCGAAACATTTTTTTCTTTAAAAAACTTAATGTTTTTATATTTAAACAATTTATATATAGAAAATAGTTATACATATAAAAATAGTTTATATATATATATATATATATATATATATATATATATATATATATATATTTAATTGAAATTAGTTTTATTTTAATATTGTTTTGACTGGAATTTTTTTTTGGAAAATATATTTTTTTGGCTAAAATCAGTTTATTTTTTATTTTTAAGCTGGAATTTATTTTTTTGTTTATGGAAATTATTTTTTGCATGCAAAAATGTTGTTTTGTTGAAAATCATTTTATTTTGTGGATTTTTTTTTTATTTCGTGGATTTTTTTTTTGTTTATCGAAATACGATTTTATATTTTTAACCATTTTGAAATATAGTTTTTATATTTTTAATTGTTTATATATATATATATATATATCTTTTTTTTTAGTGTTTGAGTGATTGTTGACTAACGAAACTTTAACAACTTTCATTAAAATAACACTCATGCAACAATAAGGGAAACTAGCGTACCCCGATGACCAAATATGGTAAACAAACGTACCCCAAACTGTAAATGACCCAAATTTTTATGTAAAATAATAAACCCAAGGGCCTTCTTTCTAGGGTATGATGTGAGGTGTTTGGGTTAGGATAAAACTCCATTTGATTAGTTATATTTGAATTGATAATTATCTCATCAAGCCTTGAAAAGAGTTGCAAATAATTGGGAAGTCATTTTTTTTAAGAATTATCCCTAATTTTGACACTATTGTCACACCCCGCCTAATTTTGGCGTCGGCCGCCACCAAAACTATGCCGGGCGAGAACTAAATAAAATACCATTCTTAGAATGAGACATATATGAGACATAAATAATCAGTCCATAAGATAAATAATTGAATCAATCTCAAATGATCACAAATAACTAAGTGATAAAAGATCCATCACATGCTAACTCCAAAAATCCAATCTCCAATAATGATTAAATAAAATCTGAATAATCCCAACAGAAATCCTCTAAACAACTTTGGAACCGAATGGCCCAATAAAACTCCAATGAAGTCTCATAATACGACTGGAAAAGAAAGTCTAGTTAAACTATGCCATAAAATGAGTAACTCCAGCTGCACCTCCAAATGATAACTCCGATAAACTTATGCAGCTTCTCCAAATTAAATCCTGAAAAAGATTAGTCAACGCATGGGTAAGAACCAAAGCCCTGAGCAAGAATACACACTACTCTTTTCAAATAGGATCCTTGAATCCAGACAGTACCATTATACGCAATAAATATCACAATAGAATATTTTAAATTAAACGGGATAATTAAACACGATAGATATAAATCACTAACTACCCGCATAAATCCCCATTTATAAAGGCACACCAACATGATTTTAAATTCCCAAGTCCCACGATGTGAATTTAATTATATTAACCAACTTTTATTATTGTTCTCACTTTTTATTAAAGTGTCACACTTCCCCTTATCAATCCCCCTCTGACCCGTTTACTGTTGGCCCCGACACATGACAAGGTTACCCTTGTCAATCGCCCTCTGACCCGTTTACTGTCGGTGCCGACACATGACAAGGTTTCACACACGACACGACATAAATCTCCCTCTGCCCGTTTAAACTGTCAGCCCCGATACATTATGTTGCCACAAATTTTAATACCCGTTTTTATCTTAGGCATTAATTCTCAATTTCACAATTTATGAATTACCCCACCCTTTTAATCGATGTGAGATCCTCAAAATACCCCTTAGTCCCATACCTAAGGGTCCCCAAGTTATCAATACGTCCTATCCTATGTATAGGAGGATTTTCTAACATAAATCTTAACTTAGTCTCGTTCTTAAACTACCGTAGCGACGATAAAGTAATAAAAATCAGCCCACCCTCAAGATGATAAAAACGCGATAATTTACCCTCACTAGTCCCATACCTAGAAGGCGTAAATCATCAAAAGGCATACCCACTAGTCCCATACCTAGAAGGCATACTAAAATATAGGGAGAGCAATAATACCTAGCAACCCGTCGTCATAAAGGCAACATCATAATACCAACAAGTCACACAAACAAGCATAATTAATCAATATATAAAACTACGCATGATAGTCCAGTTCAATTAAATCTTTAATTTAATTATCACAACGTCAACAATACCCAAATAATCTCATTTAATTATTTTAAATTAAATATACCAAGTTTTCATCATATATTCATCAAAACCAAATTTTATTATCTCTACATGTATTACATGAGTTATACGCACCCAAAAATCAATTATTTTAAAGCTAGGGTTTTTCTACATGTAACCTTCACCAATAAAACCAAAAATCACTCATGAATCCTACGTACCCAAAGGGTTATGAATATTATTCAGATTGAAAGATTTTATAAAAACAGCCCCTTATTTAGTGTCCACCTTTTCTAATTAAGTTACTAATTATTTTTAAGAAAACATGTAATTAAGTGTTTAGGCGACACTTAAAACGCATAATACTAAAGGAAAAGAATAGAGTATTCATGCCTGTGAAGATCGTATTGAAAATCTGATTAGAAATCTGGATTCCTCTCGAAAAATTAGCAAAAGAGTGTTCTTGAACGATCTTGATTAAACCCCAATTAAGCCTTCAAAAACTTGTGCCAAAACTCGTGACAAAAACTTGATTTTGTTGAAGGTTGATGATTATGAGTGAGAGAAAAAATATTTGGAAGTGTTCTCTGGTGAAAAACTGGAGGAAAAGTGATTATGAGAAGTCCCCCTACGGATTAACAAGGTTATATAGTGATTAGGAGTCCTAATCCTACACAAATTCTAAAAAAAATAGCTCACAGCGCACGTTTTCTAGGAGGGTCGATCGATCTACCCAGGGGTCGATCGATCGATCACCCCGAAAAACTGACAGTTTGCCCAAAAAAATGCCATAAGGCAAAATATTAAAAAAAATCATATAAAATCCGTTTTAACTCCGATTTTAATTCCGCTTGAAGTTTTATTCTTCTAAAATCATAACCAACATATTTAGCCAATAAAAATTATTAAATTTAAAAATTTATTTTTCTCGAAAATTCCAATTAATTAATTAAAATAATAAATAAAAACACGGGGTGTTACATACTTCCCCACTAGCAAAGAATTTCGTCCTCGAAATTAGACGAAGCATACTCATCAACGCATAAATCTCGCAAAAGAAAATAAGGCTCATATATGCCTACCCATAGAATGCCCTAATTGGGCGCCCATACACCCAATTCTACGCGCACCTACCCCACGAGCAACAAAATAATATATATTGCCTATATACATACACATAACTATGAAAATAACGGCGTACCACATGCTCTCACAAATCCTCCACTCGATCCTATATCCGAAAGTCATCAAAATTCTAACTTCCTCAAATTAAATCTCAACATCAAAAATCGATACATACGGTACCTAACATCTGTACTAAAATCTCCAAAATAATTATCGTCTCCAAATTCCATTCTAAGGATCCCCACATCAAGCTTACCAATTCTAAACTCAATGTCTACAACGTCCTTAACTCACAACTTCAGATCTCCAAGAAACGCATCTAACACGTATACTAGACCCTCTACCTTAAGAAGTACGAATCAACAAAGGGAATCAAAGATCAGCAACGCGGAAGTTAAACGGACTCATAACCTACGAGACCTAAGACCATGCTCTGATACCATCTGTCACACCCCGCCTAATTCTGGCGTCGGCCGCCACCAAAACTATGCCGGGCGAGAACTAAATAAAATACCATTCTTAGCATGAGACGTATATGAGACATAAATATTTAGTCCATAAGATAAATAATTGAATCAATCTCAAATGATCACAAATAACTAAGTGATAAAAGATCCATCACATGCTAACTCCAAAAATCCAATCTCCAATAATGATTAAATAAAATCTGAATAATCCCAACAGAAATCCTCTAAACAACTTTGGAACCGAATGGCCCAATAAAACTCCAATGAAATCTCATAATACGACTGGAAAAGAAAGTCTAGTTAATCTATGCCATAAAATGAGTAACTCCAGCTGCACCTCCAAATGATAACTCCGATAAACTTATGCAGCTTGTCCAAATTAAATCCTGAAAAAGATTAGTCAACGCATGGGTCAGAGCCAAAGCCCTAAGCAAGAATACACACTACTCTTCTCAAATAGGATCCTTGAATCCAGACAGTAGCATTATACGCAATAAATATCACAATAGAATATTTTAAATTAAACGGGATAATTAAACTCGATAGATATAAATCACTAACTACCCGCATAAATCCCCATTTATAAAGGCACACCAATATGATTTTAAATTCCCAAGTCCCACGATGTGAATTTAATTATATTAACCAACTTTTATTATTGTTCTCACTTTTTATTAAAATGTCACACTTCCCCTTGTCAATCGCCCTCTGACCCGTTTATTGTCGGCCCCGACACATGACAAGGTTACCCTTGTCAATCGCCCTCTGACCCGTTTACTGTCGGCCCCGACACATGACAAGGTTCCACACACGACACGACATAAATCGCCCTCTGACCCGTTTAAACTGTCAGCCCCGATACATTATGTCGCCACAAATTTTAATACCCGTTTTTATCTTAGGCATTAATTCTCAATTTCACAATTTATGAATTACTCCACCCTTTTAATCGATGTGAGATCCTCAAAATACCCCTTAGTCCCATACCTAAGGATCCCCAAGTTATCAATACGTCCTATCCTATGTATAGGAGGATTTTCTAACATAAATCTTAACTTAGTCTCGTTCTTAAACTACCGTAGCGACGATAAAGTAATAAAAATCAGCCCACCCTCAAGATGATAAAAACGCGATAATTTACCCTCACTAGTCCCATACCTAGAAGGCGTAAATCATCAAAAGGCATACCCACTAGTCCCATACCTAGAAGGCATACTAAAATATAGGGAGAGCAATAATACCCAGCAACCCGTCGTCACAAAGGCAACATCATAATACCAACAAGTCACACAAACAAGCATAATTAATCAATATATAAAACTACGCATGATAGTCCAGTTCAATTAAATCTTTAATTTAATTATCACAACGTCAACAATACCCAAATAATCTCATTTAATTATTTTAAATTAAATATACCAAGTTTTCATCATATATTCATCAAAACCAAATTTTATTATCTCTACATGTATTACATGAGTTATACGCACCCAAAAATCAATTATTTTAAAGCTAGGGGTTTTCTACATGCAACCTTCACCAATAAAACCCAAAATCACTCATGAATCCTACGTACCCAAAGGGTTATGAATATTATTGAGATTAAAAGATTTTATAAAAACAGCCCCTTATTTAGTGTCCACCTTTTCTAATTAAGTTACTAATTATTTTTAAGAAAACATGTAATTAAGTGTTTAGGCGACACTTAAAACGCATAATACTAAAGGAAAAGAATAGAGTATTCATGCCTGTGAAGATCGTGTTGAAAATCTGATTAGAAATCTGGATTCCTCTCGAAAAATTAGCAAAAGAGTGTTCTCGAACGATCTTGATTAAACCCCAATTAAGACTTCAAAAACTTGGGCCAAAACTTGTGACAAAAACTTGATTTTGTTGAAGGTTGATGATTATGAGTGAGAGGGAAAATATTTGGAAGTGTTCTCTGGTGAAAAACTGGAGAAAAAGTGATTATCAGAAGTCCCCCTACGGATTAACAAGGTTATATAGTGATTAGGAGTCCTAATCCTACACAAATTCTAAAAAAAACAGCTCACAGCGCACGTTTTCTGGGAGGGTCGATCGATCTACCCAGGGGTCGATCGATCGATCACCCCGAAAAACTCACAGTTTGCCCAAAAAATGCCATAAGGCAAAATATTAAAAAAAATATATAAAATCCGTTTTAACTCCGATTTTAATTCCGCTTGAAGTTTTCTTCTAAAATCATAACCAACATATTTAGCCAATAAAAATTATAAAATTTAAAAATTTATTTTTCTCAAAAATTCCAATTAATTAATTAAAATAATAAATAAAAACACGGGGTGTTACAACTATTCACGTCACTGTTCACACCACCAGCTTTAATCATATTTTTTAGGGATATTTTGAGTTTTTCCCCTGCTTTTGTGACTAGTTCTGTAATACACCCCCATTTTTTTAAAAATTTGCAATACCCCCCCATTCTGTTAACTTTTCATCCAAACCGTTAGTATTATTTACATTTTGTGTTTCCCTCCCACTTTTTTGACTAGTTTTGCGAAAGAACTCCATTTAAAAAAAACTGTTTTATTAAAAAAAACGTTTTGCCTATATAACGTAAAAACTCTTTATTGATTAAAAAAAATATTTTTTTATAAGAAACTGTTTTTAAAAACAAAAAAAATGCAATGGTTTTAATGATTTTTTAATTGTTTCAATAATATTTAATAGTTTTTCAAAGTTTTTATTTATAGAAAATAGTTAAAAAATAAAATTTAATTGTAGTACAATTTTTCGAAATAGTATAACTTTTATTTTAAAACTCAACTATTTAAAAAAACTTTTTGACTATTTTAAAAGATGTTTTTTAAGTAAAAAATATTTTTATAACTTTTTATTAAAAAAAAATGTTTTTTTTTTTATAAAAAAAACTGTTTTATTTAAAAACACTTTTTTGTCTATATAAAGTAAAAAACTATTTTTTGTTAAAAAAAGTGTTTTTTTTATAAGAATCTGATTTTAAAAACAGAAAATAATGGTTTAAATGATTTTTTAATTGTTTAAAAAATATTTTAATAGGTTTCGTCTGTTTTTATTTATAGAAAACAGTTAATTTTCCGTTAGAAAATAGTTTTTAAATTTTTTTAAAACAGTTATCTATAAATAAAAATTGGGAAAAATTATTAAATATTTTTAAACAATTAAAAAATCGTTAAAACCATTACATTTTTTTATTTTTAAAAACAGTTTCTTATAAAAAAAAGTTTTTTTAATCAATAAATAGTTTTTACTTTATATAGACAAAACGTTTTTTTTAATAAAATAGTTTTTTTTATACAAAAAAACAGTTTTCTTTCATATAAAAAAAAAAAAAATTATTTTTAAATGGGGTTCTTTCGCAAAACAGGTCAAAAAAGTTGGGGGGAAACACAAAATGTAAATAGTACTAACGTTTTGGATGGAAAGTTAACAGAATGAGAGTATACTGCAAATTTTTAAAAAAGTTGGGGTGTATTGCAAAATCGATCACAAAAGCAGGGGAAAACTCAAAATAACCCTATTTTTTACCCTCAAAACTTCACAATCTCATTTTCGTCCTAACTTCAAAGTTGTGAGCCTTTTCAAGATCTTTCCTAAAAGGTATGGCACGGCCACAATGTACACTGGAGCGATTTTATAAAAAATATTTGGTACAGCTCTCACAACTGTATCGTGTTGCGTCGCATCTTAACGATTTTTGCATGTCGGCTTTTTTATTGTTCAAACTCCCGGGCACGTGTAAAATTAAAAAATATAAAATAATTAATTCAAATTTAGGGTCTTATAAGTTTAGAAAATTACATATTACCCCTAAATTGCATTTTAGCCCTCGAAATTCATAAGTTACTCGTTTTTATTCGAAATTCAATCAAATTTCATATAGAACTTTATTTTGCCCAGATAAATATTTAAAAATTATTTTTAGGCCCTTATAATTTCTAAAATTATTATTTCACCCCCTGAGATTATTAAAATTGCATTTAATTCAAAATTTATTCAAGCTTGCATTTTTTTCTTTTTTTTAATGAAAATGACTCTAAAAGCTCCTTATTTATGATACAACAGGCCTAACAAGGCCTAGAATTAGGCATAATTCATACAAAATTGTGCACTCATCAAATATCCCAAAATCTAAACTCTGATAGTCCTTGAGCAAAACTAAAGTTTTAAAATCTAACTCACTTTCGTAGGAATCACGATTGTACTTAGTATGTGCAACAAGCCAAGAACCCCCTAAGTTATCCTAGTGAACGAGTTTTATCTCGTGAGGGTTTACTGTGAATATACACACAATTCTTTTAAAAAATGACTCAATACAAAAGACACAAAAGTAATATGACCAAGTTTGAATGCAAACTTCATACATATAGTAGAACTTCACTTTTTAATCTCAAATTATCTCCTGTATGTGTGGACAGCTGATATAACCGTCCATTTCAAAAGATTTAATTGTTACATTTCTTTTCTAAAAGTTCGTTTTGATTTCAAAATCTCACGGGGTACACTCTCAATCGAACACTCGAAAATCGATTATTTTTTCCTGGTATATGTAAATAAAAGAGTAAATTTAGATGAGGAAAGTTCACATATACATAGTCAAAAATGAATTTATTTTATAATGGGTGAATATGATCCCATGAATGAAAAATCGATTACTTTTGAAAATATTGAATCATACCATAAATACTATTCATCTTCTTTCCGCACTCTAACTAACTTCCCTTGAGATCGATTAGGACTTTCTTTGGTTGTATTGTAGGCTCGGGTTTTAGCTAGAAAGAATGGCTTTTGAAGTTCAAAAATTCTGAGAATATAGAGGTTTTTCAGTATTTTGACTTTTAGGCACTTTTTCTAATCCTCCATTTTTTTTTCTTTTTCTTTTTCAAACATACTTTTTTTTTTCATTCTTTCTTTCTTTTCATTTTTTCATTCTTTTTTTTTCGCACATCACTCTTTTATAAACTTTTTTTTGCCTTTTTCCTACCGTAATTTTACTCTAGTATTCTCAAAAAATGGGTATTGCTTCTTTTTATGGAATTTAAACTCCCGGTTGGAGTTGGATAAGATAATGGTTTTCAACAAAAGGCTTATTTTCTTTTTGGCTCAAATGGGTTTGCAACATAATAATGTAAAAAGGTCGGTTTAGGCTTTTTGGGGCTTTCAATCGATAACCTAATCTCATTTGTCATGTTCTGTTATGTTGATTTATGTCTCGAGACGACTTACTAGGACTTCTAGTGTTTAAGATTCACATTTTGACTTTTTGTTTTCAGTAATCAAACAAGATAAAGAATTTGACATCATCAACGATTTTATCACTGAAGAAAAGTTTGAGTTATTGTAACTCGAATAAATTTAAATATCTCAAAAATGATGAATGACACAAAAATCTCATCGGGCAAAAGTCTCCACATTTATTCATTAAGCACATTAAATTTCGCCTCAATATCCATTTTCTATCATATTATGCGGCTAATGTGCAAAAAAATTCATAAGTTGAGAGATCCATGAATTAATTCAATATTAAGAAATTGTTTCATAACTTAATTATATTAAAAATATTTTTGGATTTTTGGAACAATTTCTGATTTTTAATATTTTTTTCAAAGCGGAGAAAAATTAACTCCATACAAACCTAATTTCTACATTTTCCTCAATGTAAAAAGACAAAAAATTGAAAAGGAGGTAAAGATATGAAAGATATTACCGTAATGAGGTTTTTTTTTCACCACATAATTCCTGAAAAATGCAAAACAAAAACTATGGTACAACAACAATGACCTAATTTCATGTTCACTCTTAGTACACAAGGTCTTGGAGGAGAATGTCCTCTAGTTCCCTATCTCGTAGTTCCCGATATGGCTTTAACCTCTGAATAATGACTTTAAATTTTTTTACCATTTTTAGGATTCTCTATCTCATCCGCCCCATGTGGGTAAACTGTCCTAACAATAAAAGGACCAGACCACCTAGACCTTAACTTACCGAGAAAGATAGGCAACCTAGAATTGAATAAGAGAACTTTTATCCGGATTCTAATAACTTGCGTAGGATAGACTTATCATGGAACATTTTTATTTTCTCTTTACAATTTTGTATTTTCATACGCATCATTCCTAATCTCTTCCAACTCATCGAGTTGGAGTTTTCGAAACTCACTACTAGCACGTAATTTCAAATTAAAGGTCTTAACAGCCCAATAGGCCTTGTGTTCTAACTCTATCGGAAGGTGACTGGCTTTTTTGTAGACAAGTATGTATGGGGACATACCCAGCGACATTTTGTTGGCATTACGATAAGCCCACGTTGCATCCAACAACCTTAAGGACCAATCCTTTTGGTTCAGATTCACTGTTTTCTCGATGATTTTCTTGATTTGTCTATTGGAAGCTTCTACTTGACCGCTAGTTTGAGGTTGTTAAGAACATCCTACTTTGTGTGAGACCGAGTACTTTTCTATGAGACTTTCGAAGGATCGATTATAGAAATGGGTTCCCTGATCACTAATGATGGCTTGACGTGTATCGAAACGATAGAAAATGTTTTCTCGAATATAGCTAACCACCACATGGCGCTCATTCTCCCTACTTGGTATGGTTTCTACCCACTTAGATACATAATTAACTACCAGAAGGATGTAAAGATTCTCGTAGGAATTTTGGAATGGACCTATAAATTCAATGCCATAACAGTAAAAAACCCCGATAATTAGAATGGAATTTAAGGGCATCATGTTCCTACGTGTGATCTTTACTAATCGTTGTTAATGATTACAACTCGTGTTGTTATTGTTCGAGTCATGAAAAATGGTGGGCCAATAGATTCCACACTGTAAAATATTTGAAACAGTATTCTTAGCACTGAAATGACCTCCACAGGCTTGGTGATGGCAAAAAGAGATTATGCTTTAATCTCGTGATTGGTTACACACTTTCAAATGATTTGGTTAGGAAAATATTTAAAGATATATAGGTCGTCCCAAAATAAATGTTTGGCTTCCTTTAAAATTTTGGAACGATTTTATTTAGGCTAATGTAGAGGCATTTCACCATCACAAGATAATCACAATATTGACACACCATGGAAGTTGAGAGATAAGCATCAGTTGTTTATCAGGAAATGACTCATTTAGCAACAACAAGTTATCAAATAATTCAACGGTTAACCTAAACGAGTGATCTGCCAATACATTCTCACATCCTTTCTTATCCCGAATTTCAAGGTCAAACTCTTGCAGTAATAGGATCCACCTAATGAGATGGGCCTTATCATTTGTTTTAGATAAAAGGTATCGCAGTGCCAAGTAATCGATGAAGATGACAACTTTGGATCCTATCAAGTAAGACCTAAAAGTATCAAGAGAAAAAAAACAGTGAAGAACTCTTTTTCAGTCGTGGAATAGTTCAATTGGGCATCGTTAAGAGTCCTAATGGAATAGTACATTACGTGATGAAGTTTCTCATTGCATTGTCCTAGGACCGTACCTATAACATTATCGGAAGCATCACACATGATCTTAAAGGGCTGACGTCAGGGGGGGGGGGGGTCACATAATGGGTACTGAAGTCAAGTCCTTATTTATCCTTTCAAAAGCTTGAAAACACTCGTCAGTAAAATCGAAGGTTGTGTCCTTGGCAAGAATATTTCTCAAGGGTTGAGAGATTTTGCTAAAATCCATAATAAATCTCCGATAAAAGTCGGCATGTCCTAGGAATAATCAAACTTCATGCATGATTTTTGGTGGTGGAAAATTAGAGATGAGGTCAATTTTAGCTTTATCGACTTTGATACCCTTTTCTAAAATGACATGACCTATAATTATTACTTGTTTGACCATGGAGTGGATCTTTTTTCATTTAAGCACAAGGTTATTTTCCTTACACCTCTTCAGAATGAGGGTGAGGTGATGGGGACATTCATTAAAATTAGATCTAAATACTGAAAAATCATCCATAAAGACTTCGAGAAACCTCTCCAACATATCCGAAAAGATACTCATCATGCACCGCTAAAAGGTAGCAGGTGCATTACATAAATCAAAGGTAATATGTTGGTAAGAAAAAGTACCAAATGGGCAAGTGAATGTGGTTTTCTATTTATCCTCAGGAGCGAGGGGAATTTGATTATGGCTGGAATAATCATCTAAAAATAGTAATATGGATGGTTGGCTAATCTCTCTAGTAATTGGTCTATGAAAGGAAGAGGAAAGTGATCATTCCTTATAACAGCGTTCAACTTCCTATAATCGATACACATTCGCCAATCGATTTGAATCCTACTAGGTACTAACTCATCATCATTATTTTTCACCACTGTAACATCGGATTTATTTAGGACAACTTGAACAGGACTGACCCATTGGCTATCATAGATGGAGTAAATGATACCCGCATCGAGCAATTTGAGCACATCGGCTCGAACGACCTCTTTCATATTAGGATTAAGTCCACGTTGTGCTTCACGGGAGTGTTTAGCATTATCTTCTAAGTGTATCCTATGCATACACATCAAGGGACTTATCCACTGAATATACTCTATGGTCTATCCTATGGCTTCCTTATGTTCTTTGATAGCATGCAATAACTTACCATCTTGTTCTTTATCCAATTCAGATGCAATGATAGAAGGTAAGGTGTCAGAATGTCCTAAGAACCTATACTCGAGCGCTTCAGGTAGTGCCTTCAATTCAAGCTCTGTAGCTTTCTCAATCGAGGGAGGAATAAATGATGTGGAGAGTGAGAGTGGTTTAGACTTATACATCCAACTTCCTACTTCCATGATGGGGGAAGAGTAGAGGAGGGCATTGACGTCTTTTATTGACTATTCGACATCAAATTCGTACCCGAAAAAGGCGAGATATAAGTTTGCTCGAAAGTCTTTTGGACGATACTATCAATCATATCGATATCCACGGGTTCATTATCATAGGGTTGTTATTTGGCCAAATTGAACATGTTAAGGTCCATAGTCATGTTCCCAAATGTTAGGTTCAATTAGCCATTACGACACCTAATAGGGATTTGTGCAATAAGATTTTGCACTTGTTGGGTGTCCAAGACAACGAAATCGACGATAAATACAAAATCACCCCTTTAATTAGGACGTCCTCAATGATACCTCTCGAAATTTTCACCGAATTATTGGCTAAGGATAAGGTAATCTTAATCGGCTTCAACTCCCCTAAACCTATGTTTTCATACACGGTATACGACAAAAGATTCCTGCTTGATCCTAAATTTAAAAATGCTTTCTTAATTATGTGCTGCCCTATCTTTATAGAGATCATAAGAGTTACCGGATCCTTATATTTTGTAGGAGTTCGAGAAGAAATGATCGATCTTGCTTGATCGATGGGAAAATATTTCTTGGGTACGTTGGTGCTTCTCTTGAAGGTATAAAGTTCCATAAAAAATTTGGCATAGGACGGGATATATTGAATTGCATCAAGTAGTGGGATACTAATTTGTATTTGCTTGAATACATCCAGTATTTTGTCAACTTGTGCCTTTTTCTTTTAAAGAACCAAATATTGGGGAAATGGAGATTTTGGAACATAGGTCTCTTTAGATGGTTCAGAAGATGAGGGTGGGGAGGGAGTTGGATCCATGGGTAAATCTTCTTTCTCCTTACGTTTCTTAGATTCACTCTCTATGGGTGGTGAAACATTTTTCTCTACTTTATTTTTGGACCTAAGCATGATGATGTCTTTCGCATGCTTTTGGGTGTGTGACGTGCTCGTGTCATCTTCAATAATAAATTAACCCCTAGACGTGTTACTTTTAGATTGGGTTCGGGCTGACTCGGGAATGTTCTCTTATTTCTCTCACTCAACGTGTTATCTAGTTGGCTCATTTAAACCTCGAGTTTAATAATGGCTTGAGTATTCGTGTGCATGCTTTGTTGGGTGAATTGGAGGATATTTTGAGTGGTTTTCTGGAATTGAAGGGTACTTTGGGTAAGAATGTTCATCGTATCCTCTAAAGATTGCATCTTTTGGGACAAGTGATATGATGACGCGGTGGCAGTTTTTTGGAAACTCAGGGGTGGGTTACTGGGAGATTAACCTCCACTTTCTTAGTATTGAACCTTGGACCATGAACAATTAGGGTGGTCTCACCCCCTCAGATTTTACGCATTGGAAAATAGGTCATACTTTGACCTATTTTGAAAGAGGGCATTGGCTTGCTCGGTGATGGCCTTATGGGCCCAAAGGGCTGTACAATTCTCAACTAAATGGTCAAATGCGTTGCAAAGTATACACATAGGGGAACCTACATGTTACATGGTCGTAAGTGCGTCTTTCTCTTCTCTAAAGCTTCAAAACGTCGAGACAATTTGGCCACTTTGTCATTTAAATCATAACTTTTTCGACTTGGTGAGCGAAAACATCATTAGATGTGGTGGACCTAGATTCTCTATTGGTTGCCTATCGCTAGGACTTTTTTGTATGGATTCTAGGAATACCCAAACGTAGACCTCACTTTTCTCGATAAAATCACTATTACATAGTGACTCGAGCGTAGTTCGAGTATTATAATCGAACCCCTTATAAAAAATTTGGACTTAGCATCCCATCTCAATCCCATGGTGAGGACATTGCAGTAGCAAGTCCTTGAATCTCTCCAAATACATCCACAAGTCTTCTCCCTCCTTTTGGCTAAATGTGTTTATGGCGTGATGTATCAACA
The DNA here is from genome assembly GCA_949130495.1 of Sambucus nigra. Lineage (NCBI taxonomy): Eukaryota > Viridiplantae > Streptophyta > Magnoliopsida > Dipsacales > Adoxaceae > Sambucus > Sambucus nigra. The sequence continues at coordinate 300,552,027 of OX422210.1, read as the reverse complement.
TCATCGTTTGATTGGGGAAGAATTTTTGTAAAAATGCAATACTCATTTGATTCCATGTGGTTATGGACTCTGGTTCTAGGAGTTAAACCAACTCTTTTCTTTATCTTTCAATAAGAAGGGGAACAATTTAAGTTTAACAGTCTCATCGGTGAGTTGTTGGTACTTAATGGTCCCACAAATCTCTTCAAACTCACGCACGTGGATGTAGGGATTCTCTTTTTTAGTTCCCCAAAACACAGGCAAAAATTTGCTTATTCTTGAATTGAATAGAAAATTGTCAATGTTGTGCTCGGTTAGAAGTATACATGAAGGTTGACTAGATCTAGTTGGATAAAGGTAATATTTAAGGGCACGTGGGGCAAACTCGTCTTTTCTTTTTAAATTATATTTTTTATATATATTTTAATTTTTTGTGTGAAGAAAATTAAAAGAAAATAATTTGACTCAAATCACGTAATTCCTAGCTGACACCAAGCAAATTGAATTATCTAATTTACATGAGGGTAATTTAAAAGATAGTTTTCCCCTAATTAGACAGCTCCTACCCTTTGACAATGGAGAATTTAAAAGACGACCATCTATGGTTATCGCCTCAAATCCCGGATTTTCCTCCAGGTAGGTAGTCGGTACGAAGACTCATTAAAAATCACTAATCCTAGATAAGGTAAAACGGAACCGATTTAACAAGTTCACATTGGAGTAGCTTTTAATTCTAGTCTCATTAATGTATTATCCCATAATTTTAATTATTTTATTTTATTAAGTCAATTGGGAGAATATTAAATTAGAATTTAGTAAAGATTAATTAGCGAGATGAAGTATTAATATTTATTGGAATTATTATTTACTTATGTGTGATAAGTAGATAGCTATACGATTTACTATAGGTCGCGTAAGAGTGTTAATGACGATCAAATTGGTGATGGGTTGATAGGATGTTACATTGACGAATCAATATAATTTATGGGAGATGCGTAGGGTACACATGTGTCAGACTTGAATAATGAAAAGTTAGCATAATTGGAGTAGGACGACTCGGATGACCTTTTCCAATGCACCGGTGATACAAAAAGGATCGCAATAGTCCAAAATAGGTACCCGGGTGTAGTGTTAGGGTTCTGGGGGCTTTTTAGACATAAAAGGGTACGTATAAGGGCAAGAAGGTCATTTTATATCTTTTATTAAATAAAAAAATGGTATTTAGCTTTTGGGAAGGTTTATTAGGGTTTGGAAAGGTAGATGGCAGCCCACCTTTCACTTTTCAATTAAGTGATTGAGAGAAAAGAATCCTAGAGAAGAGAAAATAGGCAATAAGAAAGGATCTTGAGGAGAAGATTCAACCTGAATTAAAGAACTTTGAATTTGTAATCCATTAAGGCAAGTAAACACTTGCTTTATGTCGCATTTCAATTTGTAGTTAATTACTTTCTTGAATTAATTAGAAATTGGGGGTTGATTATGGAAGACTGAAATTGATGATTGATAAAGTAATGTATTGATAAATATTACATGACCTTGAATGAATGAATAAATTTGTGTTGGATTATATTGATAAAATTCTGAGTTTCTTAATGAAGAAGGGATGGACTTAGAAGGAAGATAAGATCTTGATGATTATCTTGATATAAGAGTTTTAAATCTTAAATTTGTGATTATTTCCATGTTAGATTTATATATAGCGATGGGATTGGGTTATGTGGATGATCTATGAACTAAAATTCTGGGAATTTGGGTATAGAGAAACCTAGAAACTAAGTTGGGAGGTTGGGAATGAATCCTGCCTAAGAAAAGGGCTTCAGGTCCATTCTCTGAAATCTTATTTGAACCCCTTCGAAGGAGGTATTGCTTTTCATTCGAACGAGGTGGATTTCTGTTCGAATGAGGTACCATTTTTTGTTCGAACGGGATAGGTGTTTTGTTAGAACGACCTATGAGTTTGGTTCGGGTTTGGATCGGGAAAATGTTCCGAGGATATTTATGAATTCAAGCGAGTATGTGAGAGGTTATTCAAGTGAGTGGATACTTAAATAAATATAGATTTGTGTTGCAACTTATTAGTAGGAATTTAACAATTAACTATGGTGCTCGAATAACAGACTAGTTAAATAAATAAAATAAAAAGTTGGATGGACTTCGGGTTTTGGGTAAAACGTGAGTGGTGGGGTATGTGTACGAGTTCAGTAGTTATTATTCATGCATAGATGGGAGATGTGTTTATATGTTATGTGTGCATGATACTTGTTTTATTTAAACATACCTATTTGGGGGTGCTATCGTAGGAGGTTGCGTGTAGTGGGAAATCCATCCTGGCATTGACCAACAAGTATTAGGTTGATTCTCAAGGTTATATTAATGTTTCATGATCACGATCCATGTGTAAGGATATGTGTTGATTTCGAGTTCAGTTGGGCGTAATATGGTATGGTTACGACCCACTGATGTATGCCTATAGTCGCCTCCATTATATGTGTATTCGTTTGGGATCAGTGGTGAGATTCTGACCTGGTGTATCAATGTGAGGCACGATGCCTGGAGCTGGATAGAACATGAGGAATGTATCCGCGAGGTCCAAAATCTAGGGATACGATTATGCATATATAGTGAGAGAGAGAGAGAGAGAGAGAGAGAGAGAGAGATGTATGATTATGTGGTATTATGTGAATATTTAAGTATAGTTGGGCATAGATAATTATGTTTATCACATGAATAGTTAATTATAGCAAGTGTGTCGCTAAAATACTGTTTACAATTGAATACCGTGTTAAGGTAGTTGACTTAGCTAATAGAGAGTATTAGCTGGATTGGGCTTAAATAGCGATTGTGTATCCTAGTTAAATCGGGTAGTTTAATTAGAATAAATAAAATGAACACATTAAGTGCGCACTGTAGTTGATAGGTGAGGTGTATCTCAAGTGAATATGATCGGTTAATTTGGAAAGTAATACACACTTTTTTAAATGATTTAAAACAATTATTTTCTTGCAAAAATATGTTTTCTCTATGGGTTATGACCTGCATATTCCTTTATTTCCTTATTTTTCTTTTTACACCCCAGATGCATAGCAACAGCAGCCGGAACATCAAGGATAGACCCATTATTGCCAATGGTAGCTATGGATCCTTGCTTAGACATTTCATTCATTTCTATTCTAGATTGGTACAGTTATTTTCCTTCCACTGTTGTGCGTGATGTCCGTAGATGATAACGCTTATCCTATTGCAGACTTTTATATTGGGCCAGACTTGTACTTCCATATTTAGTTATTATTCAGTCTACTTAGTGGATGTTATTTTGTGATCGATGGTTTATTCAGTTCACCCTTATTATTTTAGTTATGCGTGATGGTTACTTCAGTTTAGTGATTGTGTGGATTGTTCTTATTATTTATATTATAATATTATTTACGACAGTGATGCTGAGAATGATCCATAATGAGATTCTTATTTTATTATGGTAAAGGATTGATCACCCATATCTAAATAGGCAGGTTGTCATAGTTGGTATCAGAGCATCAGGTTCTAGTGTCCTTAGGATCTGTGTGCACTTGCTACATTGTCAGCATTGTGTTTTTATTGATGTAGACCCATATATTTAGGACTTTTGCTTCTTGTTGTGAATTTATGTTCCCCTGCTATTATTTATGATTGAAGTGAATCTCGTTTAATTTTGGTTTGGTTACAGATGCCAAACAACAGGGGAAGACGACTAGCATGTTCCACTAGGAGGGAGGAGGCCCAACTGGAGCCATAGGCCACTCAGGGGATGGTGACTCTAGCAGAGGTTTCCACCATTGTTGCACAAACGGTTAATGACGCAATGACCGCCATGGAACAATATTTTCCCCAGGCACAACCACAGTAGCCCATGGCACTAGTTGTTCAGGCTCACCCAGTACCATTTGTTTTGAAGAGAATCAAAGAGGCCTTTCAAAAGGTCCATCCGCCAAAGTTCCAGTCCAGATGTGGTTGCTTCTAGCCAATGAAATAAGGATATTTAGATCCACTTACGCATGGTTGAGTGTAGAGACACTCAAAAGAAGATATTGGTTACTTTTAAGCTAGTAAGAGAAGCACTTCTGTGGTGGGAGTCGATCACCATAGTAGAGGAGAGAGATAGTATGAACATACAGGATTTCTAAGTGCGGTTCTATCGTAAGTTCTTTCTGTCAGCAGTTCAGACATAAATGAGGAGGAGGTTCCTTGACCTTTCATATGAGAGCCAAACTGCGATCGAATATGCGGAAAAGTTCACACGCTTAGTTAAATTTGTGCCACACGAGGTGAATATAGAGGAGAAGAGGGTCCTTAAGTTTACTTATGGACTCACATAGAGGATTCACCAACACTTATTGGAGAACTTGGCGTTACAGACCTACACTGAGGTCATAAATGTCGCGTTGCTCCATTGTCAAGATCATCGCTTCCACCTAAGGGGAATGAAGAGGGTCAAAAAGTCTAGCCAGCAGGGCAAGATTCGGGTAGTGGTTCCAGCAGAGCGCCACAATAGCAGTAGAAGGGGCGGAATGAGTGGGGTTCCTAATAGGGGGACTCTACTAAGATATTCAGGCCGGGTAATGGTAACTTCAGGCGGGGCTAACAGGGGAGGGTAACACTACACCAAAATGGGTAAATTGACACCCTTCTAGCGACTAGCCTTGTCACGGTCATTGACCGTGACAAAAAAACACGCATTTTTTATCACGGTCAATGACCGTGACAAGCCCGTGACAAGGGCGTCACAACTATACTTGTCACGGTCATTAACCATGACAATCCTTATAATATTGTCATGGTCAAGGATCGTGACACGTTCGTGACAAATGTCCCAGTAAAAAACCCTTTCCCCTTCTTTTTTTCCCCCGTCGATTCTTCCCTCCTTTTTTCTCCCTCTCTCTCTACGCTGCTCTCCCTCTCTCTCTCTCTCTCTCTCTCTCTCTCTCTCTCTCTCTCTCTATACTTTCAGGTTAGTTTCCCTCTCTCTCTCTCTTCCATTTATATATATGAGTGTGCGTGTATATATATATATATATGTGTGTGTGTGTGTGTGTGTGTGTGAGTGTGTGTATATGTGTGTGTGCGTGTGTGTGGTGGGTGGGGGTGGGGAGGGGGGTGGGGGGGAGGGGGCAGGGATGGGGGGCATTTATGTGTGTGTGTGTGGTGTGTGTGCGTGTGCGTGTAGTGGTGTGTGTGTAGTGGTGTGCATGCGTGTGTGTGTGTGTGGTGGGGTAAGGCGGTGGGGAGGGGGGGCAGGGATGGGTGGGTAGGTGGTGGGGTAAGGGTGGGGGATGCGTGTGTGTGTGCGTTAATGTGCGCAGGTGTGTGTGAATGTGCGCATGTGTGTATATGTGTGTGTAGTCTGTGTGTATGTGCGTGTTTGTGCGTAATGTCCCTTGTAAACTAATTGATTGGTTATTAATTTTTTTAGTAAATTAATATATGATTTCTCCTCATTGTAAATTAGTAAATTAATATATGATTAATTATGAAAGTAGGATTGCCCTCATTGTAAATTAGTAAATGAATAATTGTATACTTTAATTGTTAGTTTAATTGATGAAAATAATTAATTGAGTAGATGAATTAGAAGGAGTACGGGATACACATTTGTTGTTGACATTGTTATTGGATTATAGTGAATCTATGTTGGGTTGGTTAGTTTTAAAAGTGGCATGACCACTGGATTATTGTCCATATGGGGGTGGGATATTTCAACTTTATTTGAAAATTACTTTGTATATCGAACAATATATATATAGTATGATAATTAAATGAAACATACTTGAAATTACATATAGTACGCATAGATACTAGCCTTCTAGTTCTTATGCGTACGCATTCAATAGCCCTTAGACCCGTTCGAGAGTCATTACCCCTGTAATGAGATCTCTCGAATTGTCCCTTTTTGACAGTTTAGGACATCTTAATTTATGTATAATATTCTTAGTGGCTTAAAGTTGTTACTTTTGAAGGAAGTTCTGCATTCGTATCCTAATGTTCTCTGGGTACATACTAGATTGACAAGTGTGACTGTTATTTCAATTGATCAATTGAAATAACACTCACACTTACCAATCTACGTCGTGTACTTGGAGAACTACGAGGATATGCTGTCAAATTTTTTTCAAATCGTAACAATGTTCATGAGTTGTTAAGTATATTACAGAAAAATGCGGTCTTGAATGGGATAGGACCGCTCACCCTTTAGAGGAGATGGAGGAAATACAAATTTCTATTATAAATTTAATTTGAATATAAATAAGACATAATTAAATGAAACATACTATAAATCTAAGCTTTGTTTATACAAATCCATGAATATACGCTTCGTACCTTTAATAGGTGATTAGTTGTGGTAGCTGTGATGGGATATCCAAAATACAAAGAGTGGATGGGTGAGACAAATATAATGGGGGATGTGTTTCGCAGAGGTGCTAACGAATTTGTGCAATATGCAAAGATATGTCATAATGATGAAGAGTTTCCGTGTTCGTGTGCCAGGTGTAAGAATGGTAAGGTATTTGAGTGGAAAACAGTTGAACTACATTTTTTAAGATCGGGTATACAAGATAGTTATTGATTTTGGAGTTTTCACGGTGAATTGAAAGTTGCTTTTGTCCCCGACCAACATTAGCAACACCCTTCAACAAGTAGGATAGATGTAGAAGGGGACGATGTAGATCATAATATGTTAGAGGATTTAGTTGATGATGCATATGGAGTTTATGAAGTAGAAGAGAATGAAGTTACTGATGATGTAGAAGGTTGAAGTGCTCGTGAAGATATCACGATAAAACTTGACGATGACTACCAAAGTTTAAAATTTAAGGCGACCCAAACGTTACACTCTGGCTGTAAGAAAGATCAAACAACTTTACATGCCATGGTTGGTTTACACAGTTTGAAGACGTAATACAGTTTGTTTGGCAATAGCGTGACAGGAATTCTGAAATGGGTGAAGGGCTTATTACCCAAGGAGAATACACTTCCAAATAGCTATCCTGTCATGAAGAACAGTTTGGAAATGAAGTATAAATTGATTCATGCTTGTATGTATGACTGCATACTATACCGAAAGGAGTATGAAAATCTTGATCGTTGTCCGGTATGCGATGAACCTAGATATGTCCAATCTACTAGTAAGGAAGACACAAGCTCAAAAGTGCCTCAAAAAGTATTGAAATATTTTCCCGTTGGGCCTAGCTTAAAGCGATTTTTCACAGTACCATGCATAGCGGAGGCAATGACTTGGCATGCTAGGGCAAAAGTAGGAGGTAATATCATGCATCATCCTATTGATTCTACTGCCTGGAGGAGGATGAATTATAAGTATCCCGATTTTGCTCGAGAATAATGCAACATTCGTTTGGCTATATCAACTGATGGTTTCAATCCATTTGGAAATCTAAGCACCAATCAGAGTGTATGGCCAGTGATCCTAGCCCCACTCAACCTCCCTCATTTACAGTGTATGAGACCTGAATTTTCGATGATGGCTTTGTTGATACCTGGGCTAAAGGCACCAAGTGATGACATCGACATCTACCTGGCTCCTTTAGTAGAAGAATTAAATGAGTTGTGGGAAGAGGGTTTTCAATCATTTGACTCTTTTAGAAAAGAAGAGTTTACGCTGAAAGCTATGTTGATGTGGGCAATTCATGATTTTCCAGCTTATGGGACATTATCCGGTTGTGTAGTACATGGTTATTTGGGGTGTCCTATTTTTGGAGAGGAGACTGAATCTCTTCATCTATCCTTTAGCTCAAAAAATGTATACCATTGCCACAGGAGGTTTTTACCCCCGGCTCATAGTTTTAGATTTGAGAAAGGTTCCAATTTGTTATTGGGCGGGGTTGAACATAGGCTATCGTCAAGAAAACTTTCGGGTTCAAAAATTAAAAGTAAATATTCTGAATGTGACCCTAATATGCCAGGTAAGAATTCTAAATTTAAAAATTTCAAGTATAAGAAGACCCCAACTGGGAATGAAACTGAGACAAGAAAGGCATGGTCTAGGAGGTCAATTTTATTTAACTTTCCTTATTAGAAGAATAACCCGGTGCGCCATGTATTGGATGTGATGCATGCAGAGAAGAACTTCGTTGAACATATTGTGGGCACTTGCCTTGGGGGGAGTCATTCGAAGGATGGAGAAAATTCATGAAAAGACCTTAAATCGTTGAAACTTAAACCACAACTATGGTTGAAAGAAGATAGTAGGGAAAGGACAGTAATTCCCCCGGTGCGTTTACTTTGACGAGTGGGGAAAGGAAGGTGCTTTTAGACACAATATATAATTTGAAGGGCTAATCTACTTTTTCATCCAACTTGCAAAGTATTGTGAATTATGCTATTCATGATTTACATAAGTGTAAGTCCCACGATTGGCATGTCATCATGCAATTGGTTCCTCTATTGTTTAAGCACTGTTTCTCCAAGCACAAGGATTTGCGGAGGGCTATTATGAAAATTAGTATTACCTTCTCACTCTTGTGTGAGAAGGTAGTTAATCAAGAACACATAGTGGTCGCAAAATTGGTGGTGACCTTGTTATGATGATGTCGTCTGGGCTTGGTGGTAGCGGAGGCGATGAGGGCTCGAGAACAAGGGGAGGACAAGTGGGTGAGCTTTCGGGTGGCCTAATATCGGATCATCGGATTAGAGATGAGTGACACCGGGTTGTCTCGAATGGTGTACTCGCATGACGCGAAGCAGTCCCGTTTGGAGGTGACGGTCCAAGATATGTTCTCATTCATGAAGCGTTCGTTGTGCGGCAAAAAATGCAAGGGGAAAGGGAAGGATAAGGTGGGGGGAGGAGGTGTGGGAGGACGAGGTGCAAGATGACGAGAATGTGGACCTCGCTGCTTCATCGCCGATACGTGCGGACTTTGATGATCCACTTCCCTATTTGGCTCCCTTCGACCGATCGATGTCGACACTTGGTTGGCCGAGCGTGTTTATACTGGACATATTTGATGGCCAACGGATAGGGAGGGGGTTGAGGGACCCGAATATCATCCAGGGTGGACTAGTTTATGGACGTGAGCTTCAAGACATCGAGTCCAAGGTGCTCATCACGCATGTGATACCCGGGAAGGAGAACTCCCTATTGTGGTTGCGTGAATAATGCGACACGATGTATATCAGTGGGTGTGTCAATTCGTATATCGTGTGGCCTACTCACCTCCTCGGATTTAACCTTACCCAAGACATGTAGTGACATTATTTGAATTGAATTGTATTGTTTTTAAGTTGGTACGTTTGAATTGTTTTTAAGTTGGTACATTTGAATTATATTGGATTATATCGTGATGCATATTGTCTCTATTTTGAATGTATATTTACACTATCTCTATTTTATTTGGATATATAATGTTTGAACAGGTACAACGTTGTTATAAAAGGTACAAATATACTACTGGGCAATGACCATACTGCCCAGTAGATTTTTTTTTTAATTATGCCCAGGATTGTCACGGTCATTGACCGTGGCAATTTTTTATTAAATGTCACGGGTTTATCACGGTCCTTAACCGTGACAAAACTTGTCATAATAAAGGACCGTGACTATTCTAATGAAACTTATCACGGTCAATGACCGTGACAAGTCCGTGACAAAAAAATTTGTCACCCCCAGAATTGTCACGGTCATTGACCTTGACAAGTCTAACTTGTCAAGGTCAATAACTGTGACAATTCGACAGATTTGGTGTAGTGTAATCATGTAGGTGGCCAGCAGGATCGAGGTTATTAGGGACAACAGAGCCAAAGGTAGGGATAGTCTTGTCAACGCTAACAGGGCCAGAGGTAAGTAAATTCTACTGGTATATAATTCGTATGTGGGGAGAAGGGCCACATGCGACGTGTGTGTCCGAATAGGGCTAGGGTTCAGGAACAGGGTGCCTAGAAAGGATAAAGCAACCACTTTCAATCCCACTAATAGTTATAGCATTGTTGCCTCCGCATGGGTAGGGGCAGGGATAGGTTGGGCATGTGTATCATCTTTGAGGACCGATTGTACCACTAGCTATTGAGGGTATGTTTCTTATTCATGGTCACATATGGTGGGTTTTATTTGATAAGGAGCTTTACATTCATTTGTCAGCACTAGGTTTGCACATGCGATGGGTTTAGTGGATTTAGCCACGGATATTATTATGACTGTGGATTCACCTTTAGGTGGTGGGACTCTCATTTGTTCCATATGCAAGGGGACAGGTGCAGACAAGGGGAGGTTGGGCTCAGTAGAGGATCTACTTATGTTAGATTTGGACGAGTATGATTCTATTTTGGGTATGGAATGCTTAGTAACATATAAAGTGATGGTGGACGTTTACAGTAGGACTATCGTGTTTGGTGTACCAGGGCAAAGACATATTTCTTGTGGCGATGCCTCATCCGGAGGGAGGGTCGAGCAAGCATTTTTATTATATTAAGGAGGAGACTTTTGAGGGTATAATAATCTCATTGGATTTGATCCCTGTTGTCAGGGATTATGCTGATGTGTTTCGGGAGACATCGGGATTACCATCGAGTTGAGAGATCGAGTTTGTTATCGAATTAGCATCGAGAACCAGGCCGATAGTATGAACGTCATATTGTATGGCTCCTTTAGAGATGCGGAAGGTACGAGATCAGATTCAGTAGTTATTGGGAAAGGGTTTCATCTGCGGGAGTACTTCACCTTGGGGTGACCTAATTCTGCTTGTGAAGAAGAAGGATAAGTATTTACGGTTATGTATTGATTGTCAGGAGTTGAACAAGGTCATAATCTGGAATAAGTATTCATTGCCACGTATCGATGACTTGTTCGATCAGCTAAGAGGAGAAACCTATTTATCTAAGATTACCTTGAGGTTGGGTTACCATCAGTTATGTATCAAGAATGAGGATGTTATAAGATCTCATTTTTTATGAAATACATGTCTTATGAGTTCATGGTTATGTCGTTTGGGCTACCAATGTGCCAACAATGTTCATGGATTTCATGAACAGGGTGTTCAGAGATTTCTTGGATCAATTTATCATTGTATTCATATATGACATCTTGATTTGAGAAGGCAGAGCACTTGCGTATGGTTCTCCAAATTTTATGAGGCACCGATTGTATGCCAAGTTCACGAAATATGGATTCTAGTTACGAGAGGTGCGGTTCTTGGGGAACATTAGCTCTGAAGTGGGGATTTCTGTGGATCCGAGTAAGGTATCAACGGTGAGGGAGTAGGGACAATCCACTACGATGACGGAGGTGCATAGTTTTTTGGGGTTAGCAAGGTACTAACTCTGATTCATTAAAGTATTTTTAAAAATTACGAGTCCCTTAACGAATTCGGCTCATAAAAGAGGACCTCTTATATGGGATGACCATTCTTAGTTAGGTTTTGATGAGCTAAAGTACAAGTTGACTTCAGCGCGAGTACTCACATTTCCTAAAGGAGGAGTGGAGTACCTTATTGTTACCGATGCATCCTTACACAGACTTGGAGGAGTTTTGCAATGGGAGGAGTGAGTATTAGCTTATGAATCTCATAAGCTTAACCCCCATGAGAAGAACTATCCCACTCACGACTTGGAGTTAGTAGCATTAGTATTTTCCTTGAGGATTTAGAGGCACTATCTACTAGGGGAGAAGTTCTGATTGTTTACGGACCATAAGTCACCTCAGTATATCTTCACATAACAAGAGTTGAATATGGGATAGTATAGGTGGATTGAGTTCGTAAAGGATAACCAAAAATAACAATTTGTCATACCTTGATATTAAAAATTTGGCATAGTTTAAAACTTTGCAAAATTCTGTCATGGTTTAATAACAATCTGGGACACTTTCAAAACTTAGCACTGTTTTAAAGTGTGCCAAAATTGAGTACAATTACTAAAATATAAAATGCTCTAAAAAATTACACTTCCTCACTTTTGAGCCTCCCTCTCAAGCCTAAACCTTCATCTCTCCCTCTCTCTCATGTAGGCACTCGAGTAAGCTCCTCTTTCAATTTGCTAGTTCTTTCTCTCACGCAGGAACTTTAATCGGACTTGTTAGAGTTCTCATCCTCTCTTACCTAGCCTACTCCATTCTTCAAATGTATGTTTTTTTGTATCTATATGTATGTGCGCAGTTATAGTTGTAGATCTCATATATATTAGCTAAGGATTGATTTTTCTATGATAATCAATCTTAAGCTTTTGTTTGTTTTAATTGCAGATATGACTTTGCTTAAGATCACTGAAGAGGAGTTCTCTTCACCACTGATGAATGTAAATCCCCACTCTCTTTAAAAATATAGGGTTATTATTTGTAAACTTGTAAAGTTTATGGTAAAATAATACAATAAACCTAAATCTCTTAATAACACCTAATACCACTACCCCTATTTGATTTACTTGATTATGTTGACATTATACTTAAACCCTACTTTAATGGGCCTAATGGGTTAATTTTTTCCTACTCCATTTAATTTTATTGTTTATTATAGCAACTGGATTTTTGGGGTTATTTGAATGGTCGAATAATTATTTCAGTTTTGTGAAGTCATTTGATGAATTATTAGGTCATATTCCAATATGTATGTATGCTCTATTTATATAAATAATTCACTATCGTACAAATGCTACTTTTGTAGAAGTATCCCGATATTCAAATAGTTTTATGGACAAATTCCATAAATATGGAAACTCAATTAAATATCATTATATAATAATTAACACATACATGTACACATCCACTATATATGTGTGTTTGTTGGCATATAGAAATATGGTTACTACAAGGACGAATATATATGGGGTTAGCGATGGTGGTTAGGATGGATAAAGCTAATTTCATATAGAAATCGTGTTAATTATGTCCAATCTCTCATGAATCGTGTTTAGAGTTGTATATAGAATTCTTATATTCCCGTGTTGGTGTCACAGTTACTAGTCTAACTAGAATTATTAAGGGCAGCTCAAGTCGAAGTGGGGCTCTAGGTAAAATCTAAAACAGGGGAATTACTGTTTAGTGTAAACATAAAATAATCCCTCGAATCTCATGATAAAATTAAGTGATAGTTCATTGTAAAATTGAAGTTTCGGTTACAACTGAGAATGGATTCTAGAGAAGGGACGTTCTTAATTGCTTTGGGCATGAAATTGACATGGTAACAAACACCATTCCTTTCTCACTTTGTATCCATCAATACTTTTGTTTTTGTGTAATTTATTAGTTGAAATTTCCATATATCAGTTGAAATTGCCACCAAAATTAAGATAAGTGTACAATTATTAACACAGTCACCAATTTGACATCTTTGTTACCATATATCAGTTGAAATTTCCATCGCAAAAAATAATCAATCTAGTTCACATTTGTTTGACAAACCATGCCAATTATTAGTAAACAATTTGACATTGTTAATTGGGAAATTCTTCTAGAAGTTCTTTATAAATTTTGCTCCAATTCAACATTTTCGAGTTGGATTTACAACTTACTAGAATTAACTAAGTTTTCTGTATTGGTGAATGGCACTCCTAGTGGATTTTTTAGCTACAATAGGTGGGGTTGGACAGAAGGAACCCTCCTCTCTCTTTTTATTCCATATACATAGAGAAAACAACGTGGGGCTTTAATATCCAAATGGAGGAATTGGTATAATTTATTCAATTTGTTAGCTTAGTTGAAGGGTTTAGAACTTTAAGAATGAGGCTAATTATTGTAGTATTCCATGACATAAGTATTTTCTTAGATCTGAATATGACAATACCACATAAGTTAGATATTCCCCCTTAATCACCCATTTTTTGTAGATGAATGAACTTCTAATTTTTGTAGTTCAAACTAGTATATTTGTTAAAAATTTATGATGTGTTTGGGGAGTCTATCTTATCCATTCTAATATTGAGGGGTCGTTTCTTCAGAAGTTAGCCATTATAGTGGACAATCATAATAACTTAAAAATATGATAATACTAAAGACATCCCATCGGCTATCACCTATAAATTATATTATTTCGTATATGTATTCAGTAAGCTATAAGATTGGTTATATATACAATGAAACTAGTGCAAAATTTTGTGTTTTCTTTCTGTGATACTAAATTTAAACAGAAATTGGCGATTATGTCCACAGGAATGAGGAATAAGGACACAATAATCTACTATGATGTGCGTTGGAATTTGCTAATTATATCTAAATAGCATAAAACATGAATAGTTGAAAATTATGTAACTCCACTAGCAAAGGAGCAGCTTAACAAGAATGTTGCTCAGATGTTGTAGTCATTTTTATGGTGATGGTCCCTTTTTTTATTTCTTAAGAGGAAAGTGTTTTAAGGATGATAAAAATAATTTCTCTTCTTATGAAAAAACTTTTTTTCCAAATTTTTAATTCGCACCAAGTTGTGAACAATTTTAACTTAACCAAAATTTATCTTGATTAATCCTAAACATCCATCTAGAGATTAAAGCAAGTAAAATAAAGTAAAGAATACTCACAACGCTGGATGTACAAGGAAAACCACAACGGGAAAAACCTCAGACGGCCCAAGCCAGACAATCACTATGAATATGGAATTACAATGAACAGACACTAGTCTTACTCAACGACTCGATCCCCAAGAGACTTGATGCTCTTCTGATCTTCAACCACTCCTCTCATAGATCCCACACATAAAGACCTTCTTCCACGATATCTATCCAGAACACACTCGTCGACGTATGTCTTGGTGTCCACCGATATGGCTTGTAACGTCTACGATGTTGAAACTGGACTCCACCGAATCTTCCCTGTAAAACCAGCAATATTCAAGTGTAGAACAACTCTTCTTGGTGCCACAAATATCACTATATCATATATTAATGATAACTCGGATCTTTGAAACTCTAAGGATGCATTCACTTTAAAAACCTTAGAAAACTTGTGTGCATAAACGTACTGGTTCGTAAACACTTTTCCAAAAACGAACACTTAGGAAATTTGAAGGAAACACGCCTATAAATACTTTTGATAAGGTGGTGGCTTGCTCGAATGATGGAAGTTGTCGCTCGAACGAGATGACCATTTCGTTCGAACGACAGTGGTATCTCGCTTGAACGACAGTGAATGTCACTTGGTGTCGTTTGAGCGATACGCGTATTAGAGTTCCAATAAAACTCTTCTCTAATCCATCCTAAACAAAGTTGTAAATATTTCAAACACTTATAAAACATTTTAAAACAATTTATTAAATAAAATAGCATCCTTATCCTGATAAAAATAAATTTCGAGTCTCATTAAAATTACGCATTCATACCTAAGTGGTCTCGAAATTCATTTGAACATGAAGACGAATAAACTTGCACCAATTAAATTTCGACATAAATAATTCCTTTAAGCTATACCTCAACGTCTTCAATTAAACTTCAACACGTCATAGTCTGTGTGGTATCATGACAATAAAAATCCGACCTATGACTCAAACGTGTTTTGTTTCGGGAATAAGTCAAAACTATACAATGGACTCAACTAGAAATTTTGTCCTTACAAATATCCCCTTTGATCATTCCAGGACAAAACCAACAGTAAAATGCCTAAGCCGAGCCGTCAACCCATATGACGTCTAAATCCCATCCCATAAACCCAAAATAAAAAATTACAGGACAATACTAGAAAATAATGGACCGGAAAGCATGAAATTGTATCTGAATGTCTGAATGTGATGTAGTCTTGAAATCTTGAATCTCGATAAGCAAAACCTACACACACGAAACAGACAAATTCCTAGTGAAGTATGGAGGTAAAAATGATATAAACCATAATGAAATATGTGAGAAAAATATTTTGATATCAATTTGAAACAAAAAGTAACTTTTAAATCAGGATTTCAAATATGCACATAAATAAGATATAAATGTGTGCAACAAAAACAAACATAGTGCTCAACAAAAATCTCCCCCTACATCACATACACATCTTCCTCTTTTTGTCTTGAATAGACAATCCGGTGAAAAGATAAACATATCTAGATACAAATAAATCAATGAAATATATCTAGATAAACATGCAAATAACTAGCTAATAAAGATCAACAGTAACAAATCCGTAGCTAGCAAATAATAAATACACAATATGAATTAATCAATCTACGAAGGTGTGATTAAACGAACTCAATGCAACAAAATAGGTGATCAATATGAATTTGCATATAATAAATTTTCCAGAAACAACTCAGCAGTACCAAAAATATGACACATAAGCAGCAGGGTACTGAAACAGAATGAATTGCAAAAACCCAGACGTCGCTCAAACGAGACAAAGGCGTCGCTAAAAAAAAGCAACGTTGCTTGAAAGATAACTTCGCATGAAAGATAGATGTCCCTCAAATGAGTAATCAAAAATCCCAGTTCCAGCTCAGAAGATTAAACAGTATTGCCCAGTGAAAAAATTTCGTAAAAAATCTAACTGGAAAGGGATCAAAACTACAAAGCAGTAGCTAAACTAAGAAAACACAAAAATAACCAATGTGAGTTACATGCTAACATAGTATCGATGCTCTCAAACATGAACATGCAATCTATGGGGGTAAACTACAACAAATGAATCACAATTCCAACACATCGAAACGATCAAAAAGCTCTAATTGATAGCTATAAGTCATCAAACTTTATTTTAGCCATATGTGACAATTAAAGTGTGAACTAAATGAACTAAACAATCAAACATGCACACAAATTCGGAATTTTGACGATTCTATACACAATAGGGTCATGACACGATTTTTCAACGTTAGGATTCGTGGTGCAAACCCATTTAATTTTATCCATCCAAACTCCCTCAAATATATATATATATATATATATATATATATATATCATATTTTCTTTTGAATGAACATAAACTAATTGTCCCATATTGGCATATGATTCCTTTTATTGCCTCTAAATTTTTTTTGGGCTCTTTTAAACGGTGACTTTCACGATGAGTCAATTTTCTCATAGCCCTTTTCCGTGAACATTCATAATTTTTCAATTACTATCCTCACGGTAAATGGTTCTTACATGCACACCTCCTCCTTAATTCTACTTACGCATAGATGACAAAATTGAGATAAGAACATCTCACCAAACTCCAATATGCAAGAGATGTCAAACATCCATATAAACTCGTGCATGTGTGCAAATATGGCATATATACAAAGTCGAATAAAAATGCATATCAACTTCGAAACAATCCTATAATACAATGGTTAAGATCATTCTAAGAGTAAATAAATATGACCAAATGTTCTAGCCACATGGATAACGAAAGGAAGGGGGTCCAAGTACACCAATATGCCACATCAAACATGTAAACTCAAAAACAAAAAACTAGAAAATCTTTTTGGTGTTTCAACATATTTTGACTCAAAAAAAAGAAAAATCTTTTTGTATTTTTTCAAAAAATTTATAAAACAATTTTTTTAGTTTTCAAATAAGACTCAATTAATGAAAAATGTAATACAAAATGATACACATGTCATTACACTAGCAAGATATAAATCGTGATGCAAAGACTATCATATGACAAACATGGTAACACAATCATCCTTTAGATTTAACATTGGAAGAATCAAGTGCAACCAAATGAGAACCATAATGTTTTTGACCTAAAGGCACTAAATTCGATTTCCTAACCCAAGTAGGTGTAACATGACGGGTGGGAGTTTTGGGAAACGAAACGACTTTATTTCTAAACTTCCTAGGAGCATTCCTAAGGTTAGAGCAAAAACTTCTAAGGTGACCTTTCCTATCGTAATGTGTGCCAGTGTAAAGATGACATTAATGATTACCAAAATATCGACCTATCATCACGTTCCTAGTGGGCTTGCTCACACAGTTATTATTGGCTTTAGGAATTGGAATAAATCTATCATCGTAACCTATACCACACCTATCACTTTTGACTTGGACAGTGCCTAACATCCTATCCAACTTCTCTGACCTAGATTCCAAGTCAAACTTAACCTTACTCGAGTCTTTCGACTTCTCATCCAACTCAAAAATCCTAGACTCAAACACAAGCCTAGACTCCTCAAACTCTATCAACTCCTTTTTCAAATTCTCCGCCAAACCACGAAGACTATCTCTCTCTTTCTCAACGTACTCTAGCTTCTCTCTAAGATTCTTCTCCCATGCCCTAAAATCCTCAATCAAAGCATCATTATTTTCTATGGCACTCTCATTCAACCTAGCTTGCAATTTAGAGTTAGCCTTTTTTCACTTTCACCACTTTGGCATACAACTCATTAAATTCAACTTGCAATCTTTCACATCAACCTCCTCATCCTCGCTTACTTGGGATTCAACGGCCTCGAAAGTGTCATGCACATGAGAATCTTCATGGGAAGATTTATAGTCGTCGTTCACATGACATGCCAAGAAAGAAACAAACTTGCTCTCATTATGGGAACTTTCTCCTTCTTCCGGTTCACTATCACTCAAGGAGGCACTATATGCTATTGGTTTCTTGCCATCTTTCTTAAGTTTAGTGGGACACTCGGGAAACTTTGTGACCATAACCCTCATACCCAAAACACCTCTCCGACTCAACCCTATTAATTTTCTCACTCTTATCTTTAGGGGTGGAATCTACCTTGTTGTTCTTGAATTTCTCAAACTTGTTATCATCTTTCGATTGTTTTTTAACATTAAGAAATTTTTTGAACTTTTTAGCCAACAAGGCGACATCCTCAACATCAGAATCAGAATCATCATTCGAAACTTTAGTTTCCTCCTTTCGGGATTTCAAAGTAATGCCTTTTTCTTTCTTAGGCACTTCATTAGAGGTAAACATATTGAGTTCATAGGTTTGTAATTCACCTACAATATCTTCAAGTTTCGTCGAATCAAGCATTCCTAAGGAGTTTAAAATAGTCACTTTTGCATCAAACCTACTCGGCAAAGATCTCAAAATTTTATTTACCACACGGTTATCGGAAATCCTCTATCCTAAGTTAAACGACGAGTTGACAATACTAGACAACCTAGTGTAAAACTCATCTGACTCACTATCTAACATCTTAATCGACTCAAACTGTGTAGTGAGTCTTTGTAACTTAGACGCTCTAATCGTGGTAGTGTCCTCGTGAGTAAGTGAAAATGTATCCCAAGACTCTTTTTAAGTTTCACAAGTCATGATTCTATTATACTCTTCTGGTGTGACATGTGAGGAAATTAAGTCAAAACCTTTAGAGTTGTAAAGTTCAAGCCTATGTTCAGCATCAGTCCATGACTCAATGGGTTTCAAACTAGTGACCTCACCCTCTCGTGCGACTGGTGGTGTCCAACCTTTTTCAACTGCTAACCATGCACGCTCATCAATGGATTTTAAAGAACCTCTCAATCGCATTTTCCAATAAGCATAATTTGTGCCATAAAAAATTGGAGCACGAAAACTTTTCAAACCTCCAAAATTCATTCCGAAAAACACAAGGGATCAAACACAATAAAAAAAATTCTATCTTTTTATGGAAAACCTTTTTCCAAATTTCTAATTCGGAAAGTGTTTTAAGGATAACAGTTTCTCTTTTTATGGAAAACCTTTTTCCAAATTTCTAATTCGCACTAAGTTGTGAATAATTTTAACTAAAACAAATTTTATCTTGATTAATCCTAAACATCCATCTAATGATTAAAGCAAGTAAAAGAGCGGAAAGAATACTCATAATGACCGATATACAAGGAAAACCACAGTGGGAAAAATCTTGGACCCCCTAGCTAGACAATCACTAGAATGTGGAATTACAATGAACAGACACTTGTCTTACTCAATGACTCAATCCCCACGAGACTTGATGCTCTTTTGATCTTCAACCACTCCTCTCACAGTTCCCACACATAAAGTCCTTCTTCCACGATACATGTTCACAACACACGCCCGCGTCCACATATGTATCGGTGTCCACCGATATGGCTTGTAATATCTACGATGTTGAAATCGGACTCCATCGAATCTTCATCACAAAACCAGCAATGTTCAAGTGTAGAACAACTATTCTTGGTGCCACAAAGATCACTACAGCATTATTAATGATAACATGGATCTTTGAAACTCTAAGGATGCATTTACTATGGAAAACCTTAGAAAACTTTGTGCAGAAACTTATTGGTTCGTAAACAGTTTTTTCATAACGCACACTTACAAAATCTGAAGGAAACATGCCTATAAATAATTTTGATAAGGTGGTGTCTCGCTCGAAGATGGAAGCTGCCGCTCGAACGATAATGGTATCTCGCTTGAACGACGGTGAATGTCGCTTGATGTTATTTGAGTGACGCGCGTATTAGAGTCTCAATAAAACTCTTCTATAATCCGTCCTTATCATATTTAAATGGAGTGTAAAACATTTCAAACACTTATTAGAAATTTTAAACCCATTTATTAAATAAAATAGCATCCTTATCCTTATAAAAATGAATTCTGAGTCTCATTAAAATTACGCATTCATACCTAAGTGGTCTCGAAATGCATTTGAACTTGAAGACAAATAAACTTACACCAATTAAAATTCTACATAAATAATTCCTCTAAGCTTTGCCGCAATGTCTTCAATTAAACTTCAACCCGTCATAGTCTATATAGGATCGTGACAATAAAAATCCAACCTATGACTTAAAGGCATTTTGTTTCGGGAATAAGTCAAAACTATACAATGGACTTAATTGGAAATTTTGTCCTTACATGTGGTCTCCCTTGTAACAAGGTGCGCTAAGACTTCTGCTAAAAATGATACAATCTCCAGAAGAAGAATAACAATGAAGAAAGAATATTGACATAATAAAGTAAATGGATATTATGTTGCTTAATATTTGAAGTGTAACCTCCAACAAACTCATGAATCAATTAAACTGAATGAGAAGATTTAAGCAAGACTCTTAATTGAAACATGTATATGTGTATGTATTTCTTGGATTTTATTATATGTATGTATGCCTTGGATTTAGGGTGTGGTTGATTTGGGTTAAATGAATTGGGGTTTGGTTGATTTGATTATCTGTATGTATGTTTTGTCTCTTGTTAATAATATATTGGAATTAGTTTTTGGTGGATAATATAATGGAATTAGGTTTTGTTTTGGGAATACAGTTTGATAGTATTTCTTAATTTCTCTATAATTCTATATGAATTTGTTTCTTATTACAGTGGAGATGCCCAGCGTGTTGCTCATGGCTACTATGCGTAATGTCCAAATTGTATGGAGAACAGGAGAGTAATATTATTGAGACTATTTATGAGTATTGGTATTATGTTTCGATGTGTATAGATCATAATCATTATGTAGTTTCCACAAGATATGATTGATAAAGTAGTACTACATATCACTTTTAAGGCAATACAACTATATGTATTATATTTTATCTCGTTTTGTTTTTGCCTTCATTATATAATAGTTTATATAACTGTTTATATGACAGCTATATAACAGTTATATAAACAGTTATATAATTGTTTCCCTATTAACTATCTTGGTTTCCTCCTCTTCAAAGGCAAAAGGAAGTTAGTATTTTTCTATGATTTACTGCAAGTGATTCCAGCTACACAGTGGTTATTGGGATCTTTGAGGATATTTAGCCTCACGGTTAGAAATAAGAGTTCATCAAGTTATAACCCCCTTGCTACGTTGTGGATTGGCGGTTCTACTTATGAGAGAGGCACCTGGAAGGATTTTATATGGTAAATGGTGACATGCACATAACCTTGTGGGGGAAAGAAAATTCAAATCATATACACAAGTAACATTAAATGTATAACAAATACACACAATTTGACAAGCACACACATCATCAAAGAATCAGAAACAATAAGGGAAGTCAGTGGCGGAACTAGGATTTGACACTGGGACGGGCTAACGTCGGGGGTTCGGGGGCGGGAGCCCCCGAGCCGAATTTTTTTGAGGTTATTTAAAACATTTTGACGAAAATCATCAAAATTCCTATTAAGGGTGGGCTGAATTTAAATTTCGGGTGGGCTGAAGTTAAATTTTAACACTAATTTTTTTTTTTTTTAATAATTAACACTACCTATTTTTTTTTTTTTTTTTTTTTTTAGGGGTGGGCTGAAGCCCCCCCAAGCCTACCTCTAGTTTCGCCCCTGAGGGAAGTGATATATATATCAAGTTTTTATCATAACGTAATCAACATGCCTTGTAGTAGACGTTCTATTCTTTAATTTGACTAGAGGTTCACCTTATTAATTTATAGGATTCACCCATGCATTTACCAGCAGAGCCATTTCTTACCATGAGGGCCTTTGGTGCTCCACCAATTATTGTAGCACTAGCTGCTTAAGGAACCTTTCGTGGATTTAAGGATACCCAAACGCCTTTATTTTTTATTGGAAAGTATTACATCTTATTAATAATGTAATGGTAGTTGATTTACAATCATAAGTTACTATCAGGATTCTACCTTCATATATACATATTCCTGTTCATTTTAATATGATTATCAACTAATTGATGTCAAACATGTAGTAGTGAACCTTTACAAACAATATATGCCAGTAGCTTATTATATGAGAGCATCTCATAAAAGTCGAGCACTAGATGCACTCTATGAGATAGTATTAGATTCTAAGCACACAATCCAAAACCAATTGGTAATGGGTGGAGAGGCCCCAGATTTTATACACTATGGACAAGGATTTAATTTACCTATGTGGAATATTATATTCTGAACAAATGTATCTCATTTAATTGTCTAAACAAATTGCACTGGACGACGAAGTATTTCCATCTGATCGACGTAGATTTTACTACATGTCAATTTGTCATTAATTTCTTAGAAAGATTCAAAATAAATAAGCTTCACTCAATTTGCAAATCGAATAGAAAAATTTCTAGATTTATTCTAATTATATATAAATAAATCATGTCGCAAATATTTAAATTTGTTGAGATCGTTGGTTCTATCTATGACAAAATCTAATCTTGACTTTTAGGTGATGGTAACTTATTGGATCCAATTTTGATATTTCTCATTGGTCTAGGCATTGGCGGTGATGAAATTTCCACCATGATTTCTGAATACGTCAATGATGTGGTAAAACTAATGCACATATCTAGACCCCACACAAGATTCCTTATAAATCTATGATTTACAGTTGTTTGCCTTGTCCTTATACATAGTAAACTCCCATGCCAGGTATTTGACTTCTTTTATCTCTCTGTGGAAGTTGAATGAAATAGTATTACTTTCTCCTCCTAATGTTTATGGGAGAAAAGCTTCTTGATATCTAAAATCGGGTACATCTCCTGAAATATAAGTTTTACGAGGAATTGATTGTTTATATATTCATACTCAAGCAATACATATGTTTCCAATAATATACCAAAATATAAAATGGGGGGCCCTATGATGACCACATTATCTACATTTAATATTGTAATAACAAAGTTTTGTAGGCACTATCTAGCAATTTCATAACTTATTTAAGATACAATCTCTCTTATTTTCTAGGTGGGCTTTTAATTGGCAGGACTTTCGCAGTGTTTGTAACCATGACTTTGGCTACATCTATGGAAGCAAGACAGGGCCCCGTACCAATGGCTGGTTATCAGATCTTCTTGGAGGTTTGGTTAGCTTTATCTTTTCTTACTGATGCTTTGGCGCTTGTAGGCCAGGTAAACACTTGCACTTTGAGCAATTGTTGTCTTTTTTACTTGAATAAGTTCACTGATGATTTGAATCTCAAATGTCTCCCTCGCAATGAACTTAAGCCAGTATTAAAAGTGTTTGATATAATACTTTGAAAGATAACATATTTGTCTGCTGTGTAATCCAATTACCAATACTTAACTTTAAGATTATTTTAAAAGAGGCACTGACACTTTTCATGGGACCAATGTAACTCGTAGGAACTGATCGCGTAGTCGTGGGACTCCCAGATTGAGAATATGATGATAATTTGAAAATCTCTAGATTATTCTTAAAAACTAGTCGATAAAGGGTGAAAACCCAAATCTTCCCCCAAAAGACCCCGTAAGAGGCATGGACACCTCCTACGGGACCAATGCAACTTGTAGGAACTGACCGCATAGTCATGGGTCTCCCGATTTGAGAATATGACTATAATTTGAAAATATCTAGATTAGTCTTAAAAA
Source organism: Sambucus nigra (assembly GCA_949130495.1). Taxonomy (NCBI): domain Eukaryota; kingdom Viridiplantae; phylum Streptophyta; class Magnoliopsida; order Dipsacales; family Adoxaceae; genus Sambucus; species Sambucus nigra. The sequence continues at coordinate 300,527,938 of OX422210.1, read as the reverse complement.
CATGTCGTTAGAGGGTGAAAACTCAAACTAATGACCAAACGGCCCCATAGGAGGCACTAACACCTTGCACGGGATCAATGTAACTCGCAGAAATTAACATCGTAGTAACGAGACTCTCGATTTGAGAATATGATGATAATTTAAAAACATCTATACTTTGGCTTAAAAACAAGCCATTAAAAGGGTTAAAACCCAAACCAACCACCAAATGGCCCCGTAAGAGGCATGGACACCTCAGACATGACCAATGTAACTTGTAGGAACTGATCGCATAGTCACGAGTCTCCTGCTTTGAGAATATGCTGATAATTTTAAAACATCTAGATTAAACTTACAAATAAGTCGTTAAAAGGAAATCCAAACCAACCCCCAAACATCCCCGTAAAAGGTATGGACACATTGCACGGGACCAATATAACTTGTAGGAATTGACAGCGTAGTCACGGGTTTCCCGATTTGAGAATATGATGATAAATTGAAAAGATCTAAATTAGGCTTAAAAACATGCCGTTAGAGGGTGAGAACCCAAACCAGCGCCCAAACATCCCCGTAAGAGGCACTAACACTTCGCACGAGACCAATGTAACTCGTAAGAACTGATCGCACAGTCGTGGGACTCCTAGTTTGAGAATACGATGATTATTTGAAAATATCTAGATTATGCTTAAAAACAAGCCATTAAAAGGGTAAAAATCCAAACCAGCCCCCAAACAGCCTCGTAAGAGGTATGAACACCTCGTGCGGGTCCAATATAACTTATAGGAATTGATCGCATAGCCGTAGGTCCTTTGATTTGAGAGGATGATGATAATTTGAAAATATCTTAATTCGGCTTAAAAACATGCCATTAGAGGGTGAAAACCAAACTAGCCTCCAAACGGCCCCGTAAGAGGTACTAACACCTCGCACGAGACTAATGTGACTCGTAAAAACTGACCGCGTAGTCATGGGACTCCCAGTTTGAGAATATGACACTAATTTGAAAATATTTATATTACACTTAAAAACTAGCCGTTAAAGGGTGAAAACCCAAACCAGCCCCCAAATGGCCCCGTAAGAGGCATGGACACCTCCCACGGGACTAGTGTAACTTATAGGAACTAATCGCATAGTCGAACGTCTCCCGGTTTGAGAATATGATGATAATTTAAAAATATCTACATTATGCCCAAAAATAACCCGTTAAAAGGGTGAAAACCCAAAACAGTCCCGAACGACCCCATAAGAGTCATGAACACCTCACATGGGACTAATGTAACTTGTAGGAATTAACTGCATAGTCACGGGTCTCTCGGTTTGTGAATATGACGATAATTTTAAAATATTTAGATTATGCTTAAAACATGCCGTTTGAGGGTGAAAAATCAAACCAATCCTCAGATGTCCCATTAAGAGGCACTAACACCTCGTATGGGACTAGTGTAACTCGTATGAGTTGACCACATAGTCACACGACTTTCGATTTGAGAATATAATAATTGTAACTCCTATATGTAATTTTTCAGCTTGGATAAGATTTTTTTTAAATTACTTGGTTAGTAATATCATCTCTTTTTTCTATCCTATTTTTTGTAGGATAGTATTTTATCATTAGCGTTTATCCATGTGGAACACACGAAGAAGTCAATGGTTTACAACAAAGGGATTATTTATTTAATGTCGCTAATATTAAGGATTTTATTTTTTTGAGTTATGGTCATGTGGGATTTTGTAGCTTTATTATTAACTTTTATGACCATGTGGGCTTTTGTAATATTATTGTTATATTTTATGGTCGTGCGGGCTTTACATTACGCATGTTTTATATTTGAGTAGGTTTTAGAATGTCATGGAAAATAGAGGATATTATGCCTATTTTTTTTTTCTGTGAACTATTAAGACTTGTAATATTTTGAAATTTGTATGTACATTAGTTTATCAAAAACATGAGAGATTCGCAATTTGTGAATTTTCTTGTTTCAAATAATTAATTTTTTCTTTGATTCAAAAATTTAGCACAGTTCAAAATCGTGCCAAACGTGTATCAAAATGTACTCAATCTAACACAGTTATAAACTGTGCCAAAAGTGTGCCTGAAATATCAAATTCTGGCATGTTTAAAAGTGTGCCATAAGTGTTCCTGTTTGGCTAAATCTGGTAAACTTTTAAACCCTGCCAGAGAAAAATGGCTATTTTGGAACACCTGATTCTGGCACAGTTCAAAACCGTGCCAGATTTGATCTGGCCAAGTTTGAAACCGTGCAAGATTTTTGTTTTTAGTGTAGTGGTTTGACACCCAGTATCATCTGGGGAAGGGTAACGTAGTAGCAGATGCGTTGAGCTATATGTCGGAAGAACATTTAAGTAGTGTGGAAAGCTAAGTGGGCAGATCTTTGCCAGGAGAATGAGGTAGTCCGATCATACTTAGTAGTAATTATTATTACACGTGAGATTATTTTGAGGATTATAAAGGTACAAGCAGAGGATCCTTCTTGTCAGGAGAGGATTCAGTAGTTATTGGTGGGTGGAGTGAAGTCTTAATCCGTTAGTTCTAAGGGTGGATTACGCTTCAATGGGAGGTTAATTGTTCCAGGTGATGAGGAGATACAATGCACAGTTATGCAAGAGGCGTATTAGTTGCGATTTTTGATACATCTAAGGGAGAAGATGTACCAAAATATGAGGAGACAGTATTGGTAGGCTGGGATAAAGCGGGACATAGTAGAGTTTATCTTTGAGTGTACCACTTGTCAGGTGGTGAAAGTCGATCATCAGAGACCAGTCAGGATTCTATAGTCGTTAGCAATTCTGGTGTTTCCATCTGGGTCATTGTGGATCGGTTGACTAAGGTAGCCCATTTCTTGCCGTGGATTACATGACGGGGCAGTATGTGTTGTTATTTATAGAAGGTATAGTGGGATTTCATGGGTTGCCTCTCAATATTATTTCATATCGGGAGGTTAATTGTCCCACTTCGGGTAGAGCTTTCAGGAAGCGATGGGGAAGAGTTGCGTTTGAGCACGACTTATAACCCCGAACTGATGGGCATATCGAGAGGGTAAATAAGATGATAAAAGATATGTTGAGGATGTGTATCCTGGATTTTAAAGGAAGTTGGGAGTAGTATTTGCCGTTAGCAGAGTTTGCATACAATAAATCAGCCATTTCATTACTCACATGGCACCGTTTAAGGCTTTATATAGGAGACCTTATCGTTCACCCTCTTGTTGGTTAGATTTGGGGGACAATAAGCTACTCAAGACAGATTTGATTCAGGAGACGTCAACGAAGATCGAGTTGATTCGGAGTCGTATTCGGGTAGCTTAGGACAAGAAGAAGAGTTACACCGATGCGAATCAAAGATTTATTGATCTTAACATGGGTGATCAGGTGTAATTGTGGGTATCTCCCATAATAGGAGTGATGCAGTTTGGGAAGAAAGGGAAATTGGCAATTAGGTATGAGGGACCTTTTTCCATTATCGAGATAATTGGACCAGTAGCGTATAGTCTCACCTTGTCAAAGCATTTACAGAGGATTCACGACGTGTTCCATCTGTCCTCATTGAAAAAGAATCACATGAGTGACATGGCTTACTGGTAAATACCATTAGATGAGATTGACTTGCACCCAAATATCTCATATGAGGAGGGACTTGTTTCCATCCTAGATCGTAGAAAGTGAAAGCTTCCGTTGAAGGTGGTACCGTTAGTGTGGGTACAGTGGCGACACCATAATGTGGCCAAATCGACGTGGGAGCGTAAGGATGATATGCGAGAAAAGTATCCAGAGATCTTCGTGGAAGGTACATTCGAATTTTGAGGATGAAATTCCATTGTCAGGGGGAAATAATGTAATACCCCATAATTTTAATTATTTTATTTTGTTAATTTAATAGGGGAAAATTAAATTGGAATTTGTAAATATTAATCAGAGGGATAAAGGTTAATATTTATTGGAATTATTATTTGCTTGTGTGTTATAAGAAAATAGCTATACGATTTATTATAGGTCGCGTAGGCGTGGCGACGGTCAAATTGGTGATGGGTCGATAGGATGTTACATTGATGTATCAATATAATTTATGGAAGATGCGTAGGGTACATATGTGTCGAACCTAGATAACGAAAAGTGATCACAATTGGAGTTGGGTGACTCGGGTGACCTTTTCGAGTGCACCAGTGATCCCTGAATGGTTTAAATAGTCCAGAGTAGGTACCCGAATATTCTGTTCAGGTTTCGGGGGCTTTTTAGACAAAAAAAAGGGCCCGTATAAGGGAAAAAGGTTGTTTTTATTTTTAATTAAAGAGAAAAATGAGATTTAACTTTTGGGAAGGCTTATTAGGTTTGGGAATGTGGATGACATCCCACCTTTCACTGTCCAAACAAGATATTAAGAGAAAAGAACCCTAGAGAAGAGAAAATAGGCAAGAAGGAAGGATCTTGAAGAGAAGATTCAACTCGAATTTAAGAACGTCGGATTTGTAATCGAGTAAGGCAAGTAAATAGTTTCTTTATGTGTCATTTTAATTTGTAGTTAATTATTTTGTTGAATTAATTAGATGTTGGACTTTTGATTATCGAAAACTAAAATTAATGATTGATAAAGGAATATATTGGTAAAGATTATATGATCTTGAATGAATGAACAAATTTGGGTTTGATTATATTGACAAAATTATGGGTTTCTTCATTACAGAGGAATGAACTTAGAAGGAGGATAAGATCTTGATGATTAACTTGATATAAGAGTTTTAAATCTTAAATTTATGATTATTTCAATGTTAAATTTATATATAGCGATGGGATTGGGTTATATGGATGATCTTTATTCTAAAATTCTAGGAATTCGGGTGTAGAGAACCCTAGAATCAAAGTTGGGAGGTAAGGGATGAATCTCGCCTAAAAAGGGGCTTCAGGTCCGTTCTCTAAAATCTCATTCGAACGACGTACTACTTTTCATTCGAATGAGGTACCATTTTTCCTTTAAATGAGATGGGTATTCCTTTTGAATAACCCGTGGGTTTGGATCGAGTTTGAATCGAGAAAATGTTCCGAGAATTTTTATGAACTCAAGCGAGTATCTGAGACGTTATCCAAGTGAGCGGATAATTAAATAAAAATAGTTTCATGTCACAAATTATTAGTGAGGATTTAATAATTAACTAGGGTGCTCGAATAAGGGAGTAGTTAAATAAATAAAATGAAAAGATGGACAAACTTCGAGTTTTGGATGAAACATGCGTGGTGGGATATACGTACAAATGTAGTAGTTATTATGTATACATAATAGGGAGACGTATATATATGTTATGTGTGTATGCTACTTTTTTTATTTAGACATACCTATTTGGGGGTGCTATCATAGGATTTTGTGCGTAGTGAACAACCCACCTTGGCGTTGACCAGCAGGTGTAGGGTTGATTCCCCAGGTTATAGTACTGTTGCATGACCAATATCCATGCATGAGGCTAAATGTTGGTTTCGAATTCGGTTGGGCGTAATGTGGTATGGTTACGGTCCATGGATGTATGTATGTATATGACCGCCTCCATTGTATGTGTATTCATTTAGGATAGGTGGTTAGATTTCGACCCGATTGCTCAGTGTGAGGCGCGATGCCTGGATTCGGACAGCACACGAGGAATGTAACCACGAGGTTTAAGATATAAGGATATGATTATATATATATATATATATATATATATATATATATATATATATATATATATATATATATATATATATAGTAGGAAACTTATGTATGTCATAAGATAGAATAATGATGTCATCAAGATGAATTTTTTTTGCAGTTCCTATTTTATCCCCTAACAATTTGAGTTCCCCCTCTTTTGACACACTCTATTTTATTTCTCCCTTTTCTTCAAAAGTCAAAAATTAAGGGTACAAGAGTAAATTACTTCTACTCTCTAAAAGGAATGCCTTCTTTCTCTTTCTCTAGACCTCACACACGCAGATTATTGTCGCACAAAGAGCTGAGAGTAAAACGAATACCTTCTTTCTCTTTCTTACTTTAATTCAAACCTTTGCTTTCCCACGTACCCAATTGCCATTATCCCCAAATCCCCATTTCACTTCTTCGTATCCCCATTTCATTCTCTCAACATATAGAAAAGGTATATTTTTCTTTCAGAATTTGTTTGGGGGTTCACATCATTATCTCTTAATCTAACTTCATTTTTCCTTTCCATATTTAGGGATTTTCTTGGTGGTCCGTTGGGATTTTCTTCATCATCAGGTAGCATTTGGGTTTTCAAGTTTAGGGATTTCCATGTTTAGGGTTTTCAAGCTAGGGTTTTCTTTTCCTTTATTTTTTTGTTACATACTAACATTTTTTTGTGGCCTATTTGTTTATTGTAGTCAGATACTAACATTTTTTATTATATATTTTTGTTTAAATCTCATTTCCCCTATTTTGAGATTATATCCATTACCTTCTTATGTTAGTAATGTTATTCTATGTCATTATTATGGTAATGATCAGGTGTATTTTTGTTGCCATCGGAATTTTCTTCATCATCAAGTAACATTTGGGTTTTCAAGTTTAGGGTTTTCAAGCTAAGGTTTTTCTTTGCCTTTATTTTTTTTTTTTACATACTAACATTTTTTGTGGTCTATTTGTTTATTATAGTCAGATACTAACAATTTTTGTTATATATTTTTGTTTAAATCCCATTTTCCATGTTTTGAGATTATATCCATTACCCTCTTATGTTAGTAATGTTATGTAACAACCCACACTTTTAGGGATTTTAAATTACATTAGTGGGAGTAATTTGGAGATTAAGGGAAATCCTGTGAATAGAAATTTTGGGATTTATGGACATTTGATTATTACTGGTGTGTGTTTCATTTACTTTTAATACTAAGTAAATGAGTTGGATTATTTTAATTACATGTCGCAGTTGGATAAAGCGACAAAGAATGATATTTTAATTGGAAAACCCGCATTGAGATGTATTGGGTTTAATTAGTAGATTGTGTTCAAGTACCTCAGATGGAGATTTCGAGTGCGCGGTTGGTCTCGGAATGGCCGAGATAGTCATAATAGAGTATCCAGGGGTAGTAATTGAGTTTCGGGACTTTTTGGATTAAAAGGAACTCGCAATTGAGTAAACGAGTCATTTTTGGGTTTAAAGGGATAAACCCTTATTTCTCCCTATATAAGGCACGGTAGAGGGAAATAAAGGAAAGAAAAGAGAGAAAAGAAAGAGGAGAGGAAATGAGGAGAGAAAAGAGGAAGAAGAAGGAGATTCCGGCCAAACTTTGTGGGATTCGACTCGAGGTCGTCGAATTTTATCCACGAGGCAAGTGTTTACTTGTTTATTTCTTCCAATGCATAAATCTCATATTATAGTTGGTAGTGATAAACCACAATGATTTTCGGGATGGATTTTCGTGAATCAAAATGGGTTTTTGGAAGTTTAACGGATAAACCTCGGATAATATACAATTTGGGAAACTTAGGAATTTATTGAAATTAGTAGTTGATTCTTGGTTCTAGGATGTTTAGAACCCTTCTTATGTGTGTATATATTGTTGTTTGATCTTAGGAGGATTTTTTTTTGGGGGGTGGTGGTGGTGAAGAAAATTGGGGGCAAAGCCGAGGGAGCCATGGCTGTCTCGTGCTGAATTTTACACAGGACAGATTGATCCGCAAACCCTGGACCGAATTGGTCCAATTTTTACTGATTTTCATAAAATTAAAGTAGTATATATTTTCGATACGATCGCGTGGGTGTCGACCGTGTATTTTTCTAATTTTTTTTGGAATTGATACGATTTTATTACTGGAGGGTATTTGAGACCGAAATAAATTGAGGAATTAGATATGTGGGGTTACTAAATGTAGTGTAAGTACCTCTAAATTATTATTAGAGTGAGGTGTACAACTTGGGTTAGAAAAAACTAAAATCCAAGGGCTTACTAGTTTAAAGTTGTTCAGGACGAGTAACACTTGAGGGATTATTTCGGCGGGCGTATATATATAGATAATTGTGTGCGTAGATAATGTAATTATATGCCGACTATATTTGAGTAAATCCTACGAGGCGACTGGGATGGAATTTGGGCTATAGGCTAAATATAAGTTGAGTATATACTTATTAAATGGTTATGAATTTGGATATTCGGAGAGTATATAAATCCCTAAAAGTGATCAAGGTGCGAGGTATATTTATGTAAGAGAATACTTATGGGATAATATTTTAGGTAGGAGAATACTTAAATATTATTATGAGATTGGCAATTATAGCCATAAATACATTTGAGGAGTGATAAAGATATATATACGATGAGATTACAGTATATATAATATGTTTTGGATATATATATATATCTATGTGTGATTGGTATATGTGTATCTTAGAGGCTGATTTCCACGGGCTTTCCTTTGGCGTAGGGTTGGAACAACCAGATTATATATTTTTTCTAGTGCGATCCAGGGAGGTTGCGCGATGTGGGTGAATCCCCTCGCTTGAGGAACAGGAAGTGTATATCCCCAGACCATCTCGTCCCGCGTTCGAGTGCGATGTGTGTACTCCACTTGCAGAGGTAACATGACCGCCTCCACCGTTGTGTATATTTTACCATCACCATTGTATAAGTCTATCTTGGTACCGTGGTACAGTGAGTACCTGGATTTGGGATCGACATTATGAGACTGCATCATCGAGTTATAGCTCGGTGGGATGGTTATTATGCATGGGATATGTATAATTATATACTAGTTGTGTATAGTATATTATTTATATATGAAGATGAATAATCATATATACTAAATCGTATATAAGAATGGAAAAAATGATAAGAGTTATTCCTTTTCTGTAAATGTATATATATTCGGATTTATATGAAGCATAGGTTCTATTAAGAACTCAATGTTTATATATTCACATATATATGAGTTATATATATACGTTGTGTGCTTAGGGCTTAATGGATCTCGACGAACAACATTGCCAAGTAGTAGTGTATCGGGGGGTTTTCTTATTTGGATTTCGCTTCGCGAGACACCCAACGTACGAATTTAGCGCAGTGTTTGGAATGGGGAGAAGTTTAGCCCTCATTACTCGAGTTTATTAAGATTTTCAAAGAGTGGATGAAAAGAATTAGTTAGGCAGGGTTGCTTAACTAGGTTAGTTAAGAGGTATGCGATAGGAGTGCACTATTAGAAGAGAGGTGAGGGGTATCTCATGGGAGTGCGATACCAATTCAAATATGGGATAAATCATATTTTTAAAATAAAGCATTTATGCACTTGCAAAATATTTTCACAACTCGGGCTCTGACCCATTTTATCTATTTTCCTCTTTTGCTATATATTATATATATATAGGTGTCCAGACACAGGGACGCCTGGATGATGATCCTTTCGAGTCAGACGTTGCTGCAGCAGCTGTGGATGCATGCAGATTTATTTTTAGACGCTTCTATTCTTGTGATTTAGATATAAAGCATTGTAGTAACATTCGGGCTAATAACCTAACTATATTTATTTATTCTTTTACCACCTTTAGTGCGGCTTTCGATTTGGTTGTATATTGTTAAACCGAGTGTTCGGTTATTTTATTTTATTTCAGTTTCATATATATAAACTGTGTGAATGCTTTATTTGAATGGTTTAATTAAAAAGATTAGTTTAAATAAAATTTTGACGCCAGCCTAATAGGTTGTTAGTAATTAATTTGATTTTCGACAGTGATGCTGAGAATGAACCATATGTGACTCCTGTTTTAATTTGGTACATGATTAATCGCCCGGTATTTTATTAGGCCGAGTGTCACATGTTATTCTATGTCATTATTATGGTAATAGTCTCGTGTATTTTTGTTGTCTATTTTTTATAAATTGAATGTATATGGTGTTCAAGTTTAGGTAAATTTGGTATTCTATTTCATTATTATGTTAACGATCACCCTGACAACATATCTACCGTTGTAAGCATCTCAGGTAATCTTTATCTCTCTAGATGTAAAACGGGATGATTTGATTTATTTTTTGGGGGATATTACTATTGATTGAATCTTTTTAGTGGTGTTCATGTTTTGGATTTGTAGATTACTATTGATTGTTTATGGATATTACAATATGGTTATTGAAATTAGGGGTATCAAAATAGGTTTGGTACTGGCATGTTTTAGGGGTATATTGTTGCAATGATAGATATTCCATATTTGTGATGATGTCTTAGTGATATTGAGTAGTATTTTTTGTTCCTATTGAGGTAGAAGATTCAGTCTTTAATATAACTTTGTTGGGTTATTTTTCAATTGTTTGGATGGTTTGATGGTGTTCGAGCTATATTATAGATATACTATGGTGAAAAGAATACCCTTTGAATACTATTGGTTCTAATTTTTTTGGATGAAATTAGTTTTTTGAAACTATATGTTCTGTAGTTTAGAAGTGATATCTTAAAACACTACATACCATGTGTTCAACTAAATGATTGTGCTAATTGTGTTTATACAAGTTATAACTGTTTATGTAGTTTGTGACATTTATAACTGTTTATGAAGTTTTTGAAAAGTCTTAAGGGCATCTGATGGAACATTGAACATGAGAATAACGTAGAACCATGTTCGAGTCAATCACTTGAAACACTTCTTCTGGGAAAAGGCAATGATCCCTCAATTTCTTTTAGTTTATCTATAGTTAAAAAAATATATTTTTACCTCTTATTACTCTTTGTACTAATTGGTGGTTAATAAATTGATGAACATTGTTTTGAAATGGTTTGAATTTGTATGCATTCTTTAATCCAAACTATTTACTGCTCTCAGCATCCCAACCTTTTAGGGAGTAGAAAAGGATGAAGATGCCACAGGTTATTTTTGGAGTGTTTAGAATTTTAAAGTTCCAATATATTAGGTTAGGCATATAGTATGTTATATACCAGAAGATGTAAATTGTTAGTCTTGCCCATGATAAATACATGACATATTTTAGACTTTAATTTGAAATGTTGGATTCTTTGTTCATAGTGGAGACGTTTCATGTTGCAAATCATGGCATGTCAATGTGAATTGATCAACACTTTTTTCATTCCAGTTGTATATGACCAACACTATTTGATCCATTTGTTCTACGAAAACTATCTTGACTGTTTCTCACCAATATGCCACCAATTCAGTATTCGAATCTACATGTATATCAGTTTGACATTAAATTATTATGGTGAAATAGAAGAATTAATAGTTTTTTTTTTTGTTTAGTTAGGGGTAATAGAAGAATCATAGTATATCGGGTTTGTGAAATATGAGAAATTTCAACTCAAAATACTTATTAAGTTGAGCTTAAATTATTCGTAGTTAACTTTAAGCTCCATTAGGCATAAATGATGACTTGGGGTCATTTAAGCTTATTCCAAAATACTGTTATTATTTGACGTGGTATTTCTTTATTAGTAGCAATTTCATTTTATAACACTATCTTTGGTACAATTTAAGTAGCAGTGCATTTATTTTTCTCCGTTGACTTGGCCTTGTTCTCCAAATAACTTGGCCTTTTTCTCAAATTTAGTTGCACTTATTTATTATGGTTCTTCTGTTGTTTCTCAATATGCATATGACCTTTCTTACACCCGACTGTATGCATCTTATATGTAATTGTAATCGTAAGTCATAAGTTCAATTCTTTTCTTAGAATCTAATCTGTCCAATTCATTTTCAAGTCATTAGTATGTTATATATCAATTTATATTACAGAAATTCTTTATTCATGGTATCATTTGTAAGCTTTTTAACATACTAATGACTTGATAGATCAGACTAACGGTAACTTTTCGTTGGAGATGTTTTGATAACATACTAACAGTACTATCATTCACATCGATTGAGATCTAACATACTAACAGTAAACGTATATGACTTGATAGATCAGACTAACAGTAATATCATTCACATTGATTGAGATCTAACATACTAGCAGTAAACTTTCGTGGGAGATGTTTTGATAGATCAGACTAACAATAAATTCTTCATCTTATAGGTTGTAAAAAAATGGATGATTAAAAGAGGTAGCGGAGAAACCCATGTCTAAATGGACAGTGTCACTCCTTGGTACAAATCCGAGTTTCATTCACTGTTGGTGTAAATAACAGAGGTAGCGGAGAAACCACTTAGTGGAAACAGGTACAGGGGCTTGGGAAGCAAGAGCGGGGGATTACGACGCCATTGACGGCCAAAAATATGGATAGGAGATCCGGATGGTATTGACTGAAAGTTATTGGACGAAAGAAGGGATGGTATTAACTGAAAGTTATTAGACGGAATGAGACAGTAATCAAGGCAAGCACAAACTGTTTCAGATCTGCCTTCCATTGAGTTTTACGTTGATCCGTGCTTTACGTAGAGACTAAATGTCCAGTGGGTGAGGAAGTGATATGCAGGTGACGTATTATTGTCTTATTGGTGTTGAAACCCACTAGCAGATGTTGTCCACTTCCCTAGAAGAGCCATGCCCATTATCTCATATATCTTCCCTCCAAGTTGTGTTGGACTGTCCTAAGTGAACCCATTAGAAACTAAGGTTGGGTCATACAAAAGATCAATAGACCTCGAGGCTTCTTCATCGTTTGGACCACTCTTGCACGCAGCATCCAATGTAATGTTTTATTCATAAATGTTGTTTGACCGTTGGTGTTAGGAAGTCCATTTTCAACTTTTACAATATTATCTACAAGATTATTCCATTGCTTAATAACTAACTGTCTTGTCTGGCGTTCCATTCTTGTTTCTTTTTTATTGTAAGGAAATTCATAGTAATGGTAATGGCTCGATGGTAAGAAGATGGAGACCAAGTCGATCAATTTTTGAGTTACACAAGAGTCCGAGACCTTGTTGGAAGCTTGGTAAGTTTTCGATAAAATGTATGTATGGAATTATTTGATTTCTTTTTTGGTGGGAATTTAATTTTTTTTAATGATTAATATAACACTATATAGAAATTCATACATTACAAGTTTGGCAACTCCTGCCTCTTAGAGGTACAAAAATAGTCGAATAATGCAACAGTTTAGCATACCTTTAATTGTTTCTTTAATTGATGTACACAATAGTTTAGCATACCCGTTATTTCTTCTACGTATTTTGTTGTATTAATTGAGGTCGTGATTCATCTAAAGTGATGGAAAGTGATTCTCATTTATGAGTTAGTTTTCAAGGAGGGAGGTTGATTTGATTAGGGGCATCTTATTTAATAATTTGAGAAAGTTGTTGCGATCGTTTTTAGCACGTGTTTTCCTTTTAAACTAAAACATGTATTTTCAAATTTATGTACCAACTTGAAAATTTTGTGATGTGTTTGTATGATTAGTATTAAAAACACCCTGTTTACACAACCACAATCTTCGGCAACACTAAGAACCCATTATGTTACGCCTTCGATTATGCGAAGAACCCACAGTCATGCCTTCGGTTATGCTAAGAACATACGCACTGCATTATTTAAATGAAAAGAGACCAGTGTCCTAATGCAGTGTCGCCTTCAGGTGTTCTTCTGAACACCAGAAGAGACAAGTGTCCTAATGTACTAGAACACTAATAGCCCATGGAGAGTTAAGATGTGGTTATATACTTTATTCCCCCCAAGACCCGCCTTCATCCTTTTTGTATGATGAATTTCTTCTTATTTTATTTATTCTTTTATTTCTGTAATGTTTTCTTTTCTTCTTATTTTTCATGTAGTTGCTCATGATAAATTATTTTTAATTAGTGGAATATCCTTTTTTTGGCTATTGTTGTGCTTGATTAGTTGAACTTCATTGAAGATCCCAATTATGGTACTGTGATTCGTTACATATTACTATGCTTCGTTGATTTCAAACATATCATCGATAAATATTTAAATTTGATTCTTAACAAATTTGGTACAATTGATTCTATTTCCTAATTTGTATTTGATGGATTTGGAATTGTTCTAATAGTTAATTTACATTTTTTACGGGGCTAATTTGTGTTTGATGAACCCACGACCGACAACCATTAAATTACCATGAAGGGTGAGAAACATACATCCATCGATATTGTGCACATTTAATTTCAATATTTTTCAAAATTTTGGCCTTATCTTGCTGGTGCACACATCTTATAGCCTGTTGCTGCTACATACTACATGTTGCTGCTATTATCGCACTGCTGCTACTAAAATATCCTACTGCTGCTACTATTATCCTACTATACTACATGCTGCTGCTAAAATTTGGTATGCACTTATGATGCTGCTATTATCCTACTAGGTTGCAGAGTTCAAATTAATTCTTTATTTCTCCGTTTTGAAAATACAAACTTTGGAATATGTTGATGCAAAGTTGTCTGATCAACAAGTGGTGGACACTCACCCGTGTGATTGAAGAGGAATAAGTTGCTTTATCTAATCCTTATTTTTTTTAATGCTAAGTCGTGATAATTCATTTCCTTTTCGTTTTAATTTATTGTCCCTGTACAGCTGACACAACATAGTCCATTATGTAATGGAAGACTGGAATGCTCCCTTCTCATTTATCATTATCATTTAGCTCCTCTCCCTCATCAACTATATCCACATTGAGGCTTCAAAATTAGCTCTCTTCTCATTTACTCGAATTTCCAGCCAACATTGAGGCTTCAAAATCAGCTCGAACGGCAACTTGGAATATCTCCTCCTTTACAGACTGTTGCAACGGGCTACTGAATTCCCCATACGACGATCGACTAAAGACATCTTAGCATGACCGTGTTTGACAATTGTTTCTTCAAATGTAACACATTGGAGATGGGCTGCTAGCATATCATGACTAGACTTCCCAACAAACTGAGGACTTGATAGAACAAAAAATGGAACTTAAGGCATTATCCATCTCATCTAATCATTTTGCCTCATTACTTTGTCACTCTTTACTTTAACAACAGTTGAACTTCTTTAAGAGTCCAGTATGAGTTGAATATTGTGCGTCAAATAAGTAACTTTTTTGAAGCCTGCTATTAATTTATGTGTGGATAATACAGATGTGAATGACATTTACTTAAGAAATTCACTTTATCTTCATTCATATACAAAGAGGAGGAATTGATATCTTCTCAATAATAAGAATTGTAAATTTGCGATTAAAAAAAACTATTCACCTTTTGATACGGGGTTATTTCTTATCAGTAGTTCAAGACATATGTTTGTGGTAATGGGTATATAATTGCTCTTGATCCAATATTATGTATGAGTGCAGACTTTATCATTCCAAGTCCAGACATACATGATTTACACAATTTACTTTTTTTATACGACTTACACGATTTACAATTTTGATAGCCAATGCAGTATGAAGATACATGAAAACACGCGTAAAAATACAACTAAAATGATAATACACGATACCACTACTTATAAACACGACGTCACATGACATCATTTAACACGACTTAAACAAATAAAACTTTACCCCTTTTTTAAACTAATAGGTTCGTACCATAGGTTGTTTAAAAAATTATTTATTTATTGCGAACTAAATACGACGTATGGTCCTATCAACGACGTACACTTACGAAAATTAGCGTCGTGCCTTCAGGCATGGGCATACCCTAGTATATATATATATATATATATATATATATATATATATATATATATATATATATGTGTGTGTGTGTGTGTGTGTGTGTGTGTGTGTGTGTTACTATGTGAATATTTAGGTATATCTGGGCATAGCTAATTATGTTTATCACATGAATAGTTAATTATAGCATGCGTGTCGCTAAAATACTATTTACAAAGGAATACCTAGTGAAGGTAGTTGACTTAGCTTGTAGAGAGTATTTGCGGGATTGGGCTTAAATAGCGGCTATTTCTCCTAATTAAAACGAGTAGTTTAATTAGAAAAATAAAATGAACACGTTATGTGTGCATCGTAGTTGAGAGGTGAGGTGTATCTAAAATGAGTGTGATCGGTTAATCTGGAAAGTATTTCACTACGATTTGAAACGATTTAAAATAATTATTTATTGTGAAAATATTTTTACTCTACGGGCTCTGACCTACATATTCCTGTCTTTTCTTGTTTTTCATTTTACACCCGTGGTGCACAACAGCAACAACAACTGGGGCAACAAGGATAGATCCGTTCTTGTTCATGGTAGCTATGAATCCTTGCTTAGACGTTTATGTTATTTCTATTCTCGATAGGATCAGTTATTTTCCTTTTATTATTGGGCGTGATGCCCGTAGATGATAACACTTATCCTATTGCAGACTTTTATATTGTGTCAGATTTGTACTTTCGTATTCCGTTATTATTCTGTCTACATTGTGAATGTTATCTGGTGAACGATGGTTTATTCGGTCCTCTCTAATTATTTTAGTTATGCATGATGGTTACCTCAGTTATTGTATTTGTATGGATTGTTCTTCTTATTTATGTTATAATATTATTTGCGACTGTGATGTTGAGAATAATCCATAATGAGATACTTATTTTATTTTTGTAAATTATTGATCACCCGGTATTAAAATAGGTGGGTTGTCACAGTTAAGAGGTTTCTTATGAGCTATGTGGTATCTTAAGGCCAATGTCTACTTATTTTTAAAATGAATGTGATGACTACGAATATGCAAATGCAAAGTTAATTAGTTATTTTCGGGCCAAAGAAGGGTAATAAAATTTCCACTTTATCTATCACACGAGTTTTGCCATGAAGTCAGTTTATACAACGTACTAAATTAGATGCGAAATTAAACCACGTAGGAGCATACAAAAACGTACCTTCGGCATGGACATTTTACGATCACTTGTTTATGTCGTGTCAAAGTTTAAGTTGACATCGATCGGGGGCAAACATTGCCTATGCTTCAGTCGTTCCCGAGAGTTTCTTGTGCTCGTGACAAGATTGCACAAGTTTTCTTCACGTTCGGTCACCATTGCACACTTTTTTCGAATTTTTCGTCACTTTAGCCCTTTTTCGAATTTTTCGTTATTTTTTTGAATGTGCTTCTAAAAAACACAAAAGAAACTATCCCAAGCGTAAAGTGCGACATGAACAAAATAATATAAAAATACAAATAACACGACACACGCACTAATGGTATATTTAAGACAAAATAAAAATAACCAAGCACCATTACGAAACCAAATTTGAATTTTTTTTAATTATTTATTTTTATATTCGAAAAATAGAAAAATTACTACTAGAGATAAAAATTACTTTTTTGAATTTTAATTTTTTTCAGGGCTACCTACAAAAAAATGAGTCTAGAATTTTTTTTTAAAAAAAGGAATTTTTTCAAGTATTTATGTATTGTTTTGATAAACTAATGCTAAAACTACTCTTTACTAGTAACAAATTTGAAACTGATTTTTTTATTTTATTTTTAAATTTTTTAAAATATTTTTATGAATTTTTTACTAACAAAAAATGCAAAAAGTAAATAAAAAAGACTAGTTTGAAAGTCACAACTTCTTTTTAAAAAAATTGAATAAAATTCCCGGCAACAGCGCCAAAAATTTATTTGTCAATTTATAAAATACCACAAATGCACGGGTTATTATAGAATAACGCGTGTAAGTACGGGTCGAACTCACGAAAATTTATCATTTTTTTTGTTCAAAATAATTGTGACTGTCCAACTAGATGATATGGTCGAGATGAAATTTTAAATTAAGTTAACACAAATAAAAAGTGCTACTACGAAATATATAATCAAGTGTGCGAGAAAACTAGGACGTTGGATCCATTTATGACGTTTAATTAATACTATGTAATAATTTAAACTCATCGTTCTCGATTTTATAACTCAAATTAAACCAACTCTCATCGCATTTAATTCGAAAAATAACACGGTTAAGTTCACAATAAAATTTAACGTCTCTAAATATAGAGGATAAAATTCCTATTCCCTTAAAATTCACTTTTTTAAATTTCAAAGTATAGTCTTTAAATACGGACTATCAATTAATTTAATAAAAGTATAACCCATAAAAAAAAATACTCACTTTAAATAAAAATATATATTTTTTCAAACAACGTCGAAGGTTTAAAACACACTCTCGTGTCGTTTTAAATGAATGCCAAATTTTTAAAACTTTTAGAACACGTCGGAAAATAAAGGTAAATTTAAACTACATACAATATTAATCAAACATAATAAACTTTACCTAGTCCTAATAAAAAAATTTAAGCTAGCATCATTAACAACAGTGAAAGTGCAAGAATGAATAGTAACTTTGATTAATAAAACCAAATTAGAAATTAATTGTCCTTTACAATTGATCTTGACAAAAAATTTCCCGCAAGAATAATTCTTGTCCTTAAAAAAGTAACTCTCAAAATAAAAGTACTAAAAATTATCTCTAAAGCTTCTCTCTTTCTATGTAAAATAATGAACCCAAAGGTCTTGTTAAAACTCCATTTGATTAGTTATAATTGAATCGGTAATTATCACACGGAGTCCTGGGAAGAGTTGCAAACAATTGTGAAGTCTTTTTTTTAATAATTATCCCCATTTTTTGTCACTATTCACACCAGCAGCTTTAATTGCATTTTTGGATCCTCAGAACTTTATAGTCTCAATTTCGTCCTAACTTCAAAGTTGTGAGTCTTTTGAAGACCTTTTCAAAAAGTTTGCCACGGCCTCAACGGACACTCGAGCGATTTTATAATAAATAATAGGTACAATTGTGTCAACCGTGTCGTATCGCATCACATCCTAACGATTTTTGCATATCGACTCTTTTATTGTTCAAAATCCCGGTGTACCTGTAAAAATGAAAAATGAAAATATTTAATTCCAATTTAGAGTCTTACAAGTTTAGGAAATTACATATTACTCCTCAATTGCATTTTAGCCCCCGGAATTTATAAGTTGTTCGTTTTAATCTGAAATTTAACCAAATTTCAGAAAGAACTTTATTTTTCCCAGATAAACATTTATAAATTATTTTGAGGTTTTTACAATTTTTGAAATTATGGCTTCACCCCCTGAGATTATTAAAATTGTATTTTAATTCAAATTTTATTCAAGATTGCATCTTTTCTTTTTGTTTACGAAAATAGCTCTAAAAGCTCCTTATTTATGGTACAACAGGCCTAACAAGACCTATATTTGGGCATAATTCATACAAATAGTTCACTCATAAGAATACATTCAATTAAATTATACTTTAATCCCGCTTTGATGTAGGCAAATTTTATAAGTTGTTTGTTGAGGGTGTAAATGAATCTATTGGTGCCAAACGCTATGTTTCTTAGGCTAGATTTGAAAAGCTTAATGTGATTTAAATGTGTTCAAGTTTGGTTTATTTCTTTCACGCGCCGAGCTTGAATGACTTTTTATCCAAATGAACATGAAACGAGCTCGAATAGTTTGATATTTTATACCGTTTTAGAATGATTATTGGTGATTGGGCCAAATTCGAGCCAAGCTTCGATAAGGTAACGAGCTTGAAAATATGTTCAAACTCTGCTAGTTTATTCTATGAGCCGAAGTTGAACCATCTTTTTTTATCAAAATGAACACGAGATGAGCTCAAATATTTTTAATGTCCCTGAATTTAGATAAAAGAGGAATCTGCTTATACAAGCATTTCGGTATCGTATAAGTAAAGGTAGTAAGATAGTAGATGTAGTTGGATTTAGCTTTGAACTATAATAATTAATTTATTTTTACCAATTTGTGTATTCATTCATCATATCCAGCTTGTGGCTTGCAGGTATTGGTGTATCTTATGTTTGTCTCTGGTATTTCTATAGCAGCTCTACACCATATGTCTTCTAGTCCATCTTCATGAATCAGTCCCTGGAAGTCGTTGCAGTAGATACGTCCATTTATCACTAAGAAATTGGGGAAAGTTGTGGCCATATTTCTCGTGATGTATTTATCAAGAGGGACGTGTGTCATGTTGATTATAACAAGGGGCATGGAACTTTTTTATCAAGTGGTGTGTGAGAATGAGCCCACATGCATTGCCAATTCTTTAAGAGGTGCAGAGTGGCACTTAGTTTTCGCATGTTTGGCAATTATTGTGGCTCAGTTATGTCCTAACTTGAATTCGGTAACTGGTATTGTACGCTGATTTGGGTTCTTTCCATCAACAAAGATAGGCCAGATGGCATATCTTTCCATGTCGCAACATCAAGTATTGGACGAATTCGCAATGTTTTGAATGGGCTTGGGATTATTGGTCTTGCTTTCAGACGTCACAATGTTGTGCTAGAGATTCAGGTGCTTGCTTTCAGACGTCAAATATCCTTTTGGATTTCATAATTTTAAATCTCACTAGAAAAATACAACTCAAACCAATTTTCTTTTCTTTTAAACTTGTTTGGACTATATATATATATATATATATATATATTGTGTGTGTTTGTGTGTGATTATCTATGAAAATATGTGTGATTTAGTTTTTTGATGTTTATACGATAATTTTTTGTTCAGTGTGGGTCTATCAAAAGACAAAGTTATGAATATCGGAGTGGCCAGTCGACCTCTTCTGCCTAGCAGTACAACTAGTTCGCATGAAACACATATAAATAGTGTTATTATAACAACTAATTCACAGTGGTTCTTAGATCCCTCTTCATGTCCTCCGACTTGCTGCTGATGTGAGTTTTTTTTAATGCTTTATATCTTTTCCTTTTTCATTATATATTTTTTCAAGCATATTTTGTTTAATGTTTGATATTAGAAAGTGTGGAAAGATCAACTCAAGTAGTACATCCTATGATATGTTATTTTTCCTCTTTTATACTCAGATGAGTAGACCATATATATATATATATGTGTGTGTGTGTGTGTGTGTGTGTGATCACATTTACTCCTATTGGGATGATCAAATTTCGGATTATGTTGTTCCAATTTTCAGTGAGGAAGAGGTGAAAATGGCACAGAATTTAACTCCATCAACGCAGTGGGAGACACAATTTACAAAGAACTCAACAAATGCAAATTCACTGTCATCTAAAATTTGGGGTTACAAGTTAAAAATACTTTTGTTATGGTTGAGTATTATGATACTTTAGCTATTTTATTTTCACTCATCATTGTTTATTTCTCCGGGAGTACAACTTAACATCTTATACTTCCTTTTGAAATATGATTAGAGGATGTGGTATTGATTGGCTTGTTTATAATTAGATATTTAAGAAGTACATTGAAATTGAGTTGCAAATTGGTAACATAGATCGTTCTCGAAAGGTGGATGAGAAGTATTTGGACTGCTCACTCAAAAACTATTATGCTTGGAGCAAGTATGCTGAATTAGAGAGATCTTTGAGTGAAACTGAGATAGATAGAGCCATTTTGAGCTTGCAATTGCCCAACCTGCATTGGATATGCCAGGTAATAGTATTTATTGTTAGGATTATAATTAGCTAGTATTGTTTTACTTTTTTTAATTTGTGTCCTTAATTCTAAATTGCTTGTAAGCCAATGACTCTTATAATCTTGGACTGTATATTAAGTTGAAGGATCTGTTGTAATTCATTGGGTTATCTCTAAATGTACAAGCATTCGAAAATTTCATGTTTGATAAAGTCTCTTTCACATTACATCAATTCTAATATAGTTACATGGAAAAAAAATATAGAGAAAAGAAAAGTTTTGATAATGTGGACTATTTTTGTATATGTTCCTAGGATTTGAATAGTGTGGTAAGTATAATTGAATTTGTTTAGATTCAAGACATCATATCGGATCTTGATTTCTTTTAAAATATGTATTAATATTGCTAACGGCCATTTACCGTTACAAAATCAGACAAAAGCATTACAAAATCTGTATAATAAGGTAGAAATAGTAATGAAAATTATGCTACTAAATCAGAAGTAGTAACGATAAAATATGGTTGGTAAATCTAATATTAGTAATGGTATAATATCATTACTAAATCCAATATTAGTAATGGTAAATATTTGTTACTCATTTTATTCCCCGTGCCTTTTTGCAGTGAAAAATTACTGATACTAATTATTTTTGTAATGGTAAAATATTGTTACTAAAAGCCAGTTTTGGTGTAGTGCGGTCTGAAGAAAGGAAATGTCCCCGAGGATGACTCCGCATATGCCAATCACCCTCCCTTGGAAAATCCTCTGGAAGGTGATAGTGTTGCGTCCGACCCACCTGTGGTTGATCCCCCTATCATTGTTCCCCAAGCCCAAGATGCTGAGATCATTGTCGATCAAATCTTTCCTGCCCCCAATCCTTAGCTTTCATATCTTTGTATTTTTATGTGATTTTTGTTTGACCCATTGAGGTTGTTCTTTCATTGTCTTACGGCCTATTTTTGTTTATTAATGAAAATATTATTTCCATTTTACTTGATCTCCCATTGCACATTCGTTTAAATTTATGCGACATAGTTAGAATGTTTATTTTTTTAATTATGGCTTTATAATTTGTGCTTAAGATCATGCTTGGCCTTTGCTAAGTGTTATTTGTCTTCTAGGATTTCTTTTCCCTTCATAGAAGACCAAATAGTTCGTTTGCAATAAACTGACCTTGGCCGACCTATCGCACTTCAGTTTAATCCACCTTTGACAGTTGGACTTCATGTCAGGTTATTGAGTTCGACCTGTATCATGAGGACTATGAATGTGAGGTCTAGTGTTAGACCTGGGCGATCATTCCATGCGCTCCAATGATATGCATATTTTTAGGCCGACCCGCCTTGCTTAATGCTAGACGTTGGCAAAGAACTCATGTGAGTTGTACCATGTTTGAGTTTTAGCCGATTATCAGTATTTGAAAGACTAATACATGGTGTACCTATTTTCAGGCCGGCCATAAGTATCCAATGTTATGCCTACTTTTAGGCTGACCATAAGTGTTCAATGATATGCTTATTTTTAGGCTGACCTAAAGTGTTCAATGATATGCCTATTTTTAGGTCGACCATAAGTGTTCAATGATATGCCTATTTTATGCTGACTGATAAGCACCCAAAAGTGTTTAAATAAAACCCCCAATAGATGATTTTTAAGTCTATTGTGCAGGCTTGCTTGCAGTTGCGGTTTCAGAAGTGTTATTTCGAGGTAAATTACAGCAAGAAAGGAGCCTAACCCAGTCCCCTACTAACTACCAAATCCCGAACCTAAGTCTAAACCGAGTCCAGATCAGTCCCGAGCCTTGTGTGTGTTTCGTCGTACTTTTTAGATTGTTTTTACAGATTTTTATTTGTGTCGTATATAATTTTTTATTTTTTATTTTATTTTGAGTCATGCATATTTTTGGGATTTATTTGTGTGTGTATATGTATATATTGGAGTTCGTATTGTGCGTCGACTATTTTTTATA
This sequence comes from Sambucus nigra, assembly GCA_949130495.1. Taxonomy (NCBI): domain Eukaryota; kingdom Viridiplantae; phylum Streptophyta; class Magnoliopsida; order Dipsacales; family Adoxaceae; genus Sambucus; species Sambucus nigra. The sequence goes on along the minus strand of OX422210.1, from coordinate 300,504,682 downwards.
TTTTTATACGTGTGAGTTTTATTTTTATTTGATTTTTAGTTTTTAGTTTTTATTATTACTTTAGTTTTATTAACATTTTATTAGGTTTATTAAGTATTCTTTTATTTTATTATTTTATTTTTAGATTAGGATTTTAATTGTTTAGTTTTTATAGATTTTTTATTTTCTATAATTTTATTTTAGTTTTGTAAATATTAATTTTTATTAGGTTAGGATTTTACTTTTTAGTTAGATATTATTTTTTTTAATTTTATTAATTTTATGTTTTTAGTTGAATCTTAAATATAGTTTAATTTTTTGTAAGAAAACACACACACACACACCCTAATTCCATACACCACACATATACCCCAAATAATACCCACACACACATCTACCTACCATACACTAGACCACACACAAGTCTACCCCCCCATCATCTTCACTACCAAGCCAAAATCGATCACACCAAGAACCCACCTCGATTAACACCCCCCATAACCACAACCACCACTTATACCGCCATCATAAACCTTCTACCCTTACCTCCGACATGAACCTTCTCCGGCCATCCCAAAATCCACAATGAAACCCATAGTAGCCGTACCCTCTACCTACACCCAACCTGACCACCTCTCCAGCCTTACCTGTTTAACCCGAAACCACTACCTGACCCGCGACCTACAACCCCGGACGATCCATAATTGAGCCATTATGCCCCAACTCGAACCAAACCTGAATTTGGCAAACCAATGTTCGATCCAACAAATCAAACCCAAAAATCCAGAACTTCGACCCAAATCGAATCAACTCCCATAACCCGATTCACAGTAGCAAAACCAAAAACCGTACCATTCCTTAACCCAAATCCAAAACCCCTCAACCATGAACCCATCAACTCCCCTTGACAAGTTCACATCCCACAACAATACCCGATGCTACTTCTGACACACCTTTTCCAATCGCAGCTACAAATGGCACCAAATCCTGCCAAATCCCATTATCTACTGTACCTTAGCTTCATGCCTTGGATAAAAGGAAGACTCATGCTCATTTAAAAGGGAGAACTAGAGGGGAGAAAGGGGTGCGGGGAGGAAAATTCGGACAGTAGAGTTTTTTTAAAGCTCCATTTTTTAGCCCATTTTTTAGTTGTAGATTGTACAAAAAAAATAGTTCTTTTTTATCACTTTTTTAGAGTGACTTGAGTGTGAGGGAGAATATATTGTGAAAGACAAATTTTTGAGTTTTGGCATATCTTCGAGTGTTGAAAAATTCAGATTTGTTAATGCAATTATTGTTCATGTTTGAAAAATTATTATTGTGTTCAAGGAGACTTGGTTCAATTATTTTTTCTCATTTCATTTTATTTTTTATGCCTCTTTTTGTGTCATTATTATATTTTATATGTAATAATATCAAAATGAGAGGCTAAACACCCCATTCAAGGGGTGACATAAAACCTTTAACTTAATTATTTTTATTTTTGGTTTCTTTATTAATTATTTCCCCTTTGAATATTAATAGGAAAATTTTACAATTTATATTTACGCCTCGAGAAATGGTGAATTATTTTCGAGAGAAAATCGTAAATTCATATTATAATATTTATTTATTAATTAAACTACAAATAGGCAATTTTTAAATAATATTATAGTTCAAATTTCTCTACTCTAAAATATATTTTTTTATGATTTAAAATACTTTTAGTGAATTTTCCCTAGCGGATGATTTATTAGAAAATGTTTAAATCTAATTTTTGTGAGTATGTGAAATTTAAATATTAATCTTCTAAAAGGAATATATGTAACTTTACATTTGCAATGAGAGTTGATTTGTGAATTTATATATGTTTTTGGGTATTTCAAATAGACAAACTAATTAATGAAAGTTAATAGGTTAAGTGGTGAAGTTTAATCCCTTGAATTATCTCATAATTATTTTCTCCTCATATTTAGCTCACTTTATCATTTTCTTTATTTATTAGTGTTGTTTTAATATTAGTTCATAATTAGTAGTATAAATATCCCTTCATAATTGTTTTAAAATTCATACTTGTTTTCACTTTGCTCTTGTCCACATTAAGGAGCGCGGATTGACCCCTTACTGCCAATATACAATTTTAGTGTGTTTGTAGATACCAAAAGGGATTTTTGATTGACCGTCTTTACTCTACAACGACATATACACAAATAGCCTAATATCACTGACCATGATTGTTCAATGATATGCCTTATTTTAGGCCGACCAGCCTTGCTTATTGTCAAACACTGGCAACCAACTCATGTTTGAGTTACACTTTGGGTTGTAACACCATTTTTAGGTGGGTTTAGTGTCAAGCGTAGATAATCAACTCACGTCTGAGTTGCACCACGCAGTTCTTAAGTGGGTTTTGCCTCTTCTAGGCCAAACATCCTTGATGAGGGTTAAACCACTATTTTCAGTTGGATTTAGTGACAAACATAGGTGACTAACTCATGTGTGAGTTGTACTACGCAGTTCTTATGTGAACTTTTGCCTCTTCTAGGCTGACCAGCCTTGCCCAGGGTCGTACCACTGTTTTTAGGTGGGTTTAGTTTTACTGACCTACTTTAGATCGTACCACATCTCAAGTGAGTTTTAGTTCCAAAAGTAGGTGACCAACTCACGTCTAAGTTGTACCATACAGCTCTTACGTGCTTTTTTTCTATAATTCTAGGCTGACGACCTCCCTTACCAGTCGTACCACTCCTTGAGAGGGTTCAATCAAAATAATTTGAGAGAACAAGTTTGAAGAAATGTAATGGCTAACTAACAACCATTTTATTATGCATAATAGAAAGAAATAATGCCTTCGATTTCCTATCTAATGATAAAACTTCCTAAGGTTCATGGCATTCCATGACCTTAGGACTACTCTTTTATCTAATTCTCCTAAATGATATGACCCTCCACCTCCCTTCGAGACTACTCGATAGGGTCTCTACCATTTTGGCATAAGTTTCCCATCTAATGTATTCTTAGTTGCAGGTAGTAGCTTTCTGAGCACCAAGTCGGCGATTTGTAATTCTCTGTCTTTGACCTTCTTATCATATTATCTTGTTAATTCTTGTTAGTAGGTGGAAAAATGTATCAGAACTTCATGCCTTCTTTATTTAATGATATCTAACTCATGAGACATTCCATCATTATTATGGCCATCTTCAAAGATCTTCAAAAGTGTTGGAAGTCCGATTTCTAAATTGATGACGACCTCCATACCATAGGTAAGGGAGTACGAAGTATCTTTCATTGGATTTTGGGTGTTGTTCTGCATGCCCAAAGAAAAGAGGGAAGTTCGTCCAAACATCGTCCTTTAGCATTCTTTAATCGGCCCTTGATTCCTGACAAAAGAGTTTTATTAGTTATCTTCGCATGCCCATTTCACTGGGTGAAGAAGACTGATGCATAGTGGATTATGATTCATTTTTTTCACAAAAATTATAAAATGAGGCATTGTCGGACTGCGTTCCATATTCGGTAACTAGTTCTCTTAAAATCCCAAATCGTGTGATGAGGTTCCTCCAAATGAATCTCCCTGTGTCCACTTCTCAAATGTGGGTGAGTGGTTCAGCTTCAACCCACTTTGTAAGGTAATCAGTCTCCGTTATCATATATCATCAATTCCCTATTGCAACAGGTAATGGATCCTCCATGTCCTTTTCCCACTGAGAAAAAGGCCATCGATCGGTGAGGAGATTTAGGTCTCCCACGGTCTGCTTGATGATTGGTAAAAACTTTTAGCACTTGGCGCACTTCTGGATGAACATTTTAGCATCCTTTTGCATGAAAGTCCACCAATATCCTTGATAGCTCTCCATGTAAGAGAGTGATTTTTCACCTATGTGTGATCCGCAGTTGCCTTTATGTATCTGGTTCAACAGTCATTTGATCTGGGTGAACACAATTTGGTATAAGGATGATGAATGGTTGCTGGTAAAGCTTGTCCTCGAAATTAATACAAAACCTAGCCGACTTTATCCTCAACTTGTGTGCCTATTTACCATCTAAGGGAAGTTCGTTGGTCTTTAAGTATGACAAAATGGGATCCATCCACGATGGAGCTATCATGATGCTATGAAATCACCACTTAAATTTGTGTGTACGATTCTAGCTCCAGCTAGTTCAACAATGGTGGTTTAGATGCAGGAAAGTGAATGTAATAGAAGGAGATGAGAGGAAAATAGATGAAATAATATAAAGTGCTTCATCCTTAGCCTACTTCACTATGCAAGGTGAATGTAGTTTTGTATTACTATAAGGCAATGAAGGCCATTAGTACATTCATTCAAGTTTTTTCTCTCTAGATTACAATTTTGCAGAGTTCTAGCTAGGGTTTTAATATCTCGATCCTTTCAAATTAATAAGATGAAGGAATATATAGGCTTGGGGGGTGCACAATGCGCCCCCCAAACATGTTGCATGTGTGAGTGAGATAAGAGATCCAATGAGAGCTCAACACTTGTTGAGCATATGCACAATCCATAGTGATGAAATATTCCCTCATATGGGCTAGAGATATGTTATAACTGCTTGGTCCACATGGACTAATGATGCATGAGTCACATGTGCTATATGAATGGTAGTTTTCAGCTCTAATGGTCTTGGCAGAGCGGAGATCGATAGAGGGAATCTTTCAAATAAGTAGCTACAAAGTTGAGTCTGTATATTATCTTGGCTTATCGAGGTGGTATAAGGCTGAGACGAGATGTACTTAGAATAACCATAAGTTTAGCTCTATCGAGTGATTGTGAAGAGCCAAGGATGAGGCCTCAGAGGCTGAGATCTTTAAGGGTGACCCAAGTAGCGTCGTTCGATGAATGGATTCATCTGATGAATGTTGAGTAGTGTCGGCCGAACCAAGATGGGCTTGTTAAAGGATGATTCCACATTTATGTATATCAATCGCCCCCTAGCCCTTAGTCTTCAATGTGAGTGGAAGGCTGACGGATTCTGTCGACCCCTCTGACGAGGATGAGACCCCCTAGTGTCTAAGGTTTTTTTCCCATGTACAACTATCGATCATCCGTGTTAGGAGTGACATGTGTCATATATTTTATGGCGTGGCGTGTTAACAAAGAAAGGGTGGCTACAGGCTTACCGTGGGTCTATTTCCCAAATGATGTCCTCTTGGAGAATCGCGCGCAATGTTTAAGTGGTTTAAAAACCACAAATTTCCACATTTTTTCTCTCTTCTCCAAATCAACCTTCTAACTTTTCTCTCTATATCCATTTCTGCAAACCTCAAGAAACCCCACTTCTCTCTCGTCTATCTAGTGCATTCTATTAGGCTTTAGGAGTTTTCTTAACTTTTCAAGTCTTCGCCATCGCCGAGGTATCAGTTCTGGTCTTTCCTTTTCCTTTTTCTGCCATTAATTCGCCGCTTTTCGAGACTTTCAATTTTTGGTCTTTTTTTTATTTTTTTTACGGTTACTTTAGGCAGTTATAGGGTTGTTTGTTGGTGGTTTAGTGGTGTTATTGTGGTCTTTATGAGATTAGAAGCATTTAGGTCAAATTTCTAGGCGTTAAGCGCCTTAAACGTCGGTTATTAGCTCCAACTGTCTTCTCCGATGAACTAATCCATAATGTTATTAGTTGTTCATATTGAAAACCCTTGAATTCCCCTATTTGATCTTTAAGTTAACTTTGGTCAAAATTAAACTATTTGAATGTTTAAAACCCTTTACAAGTTATCTCATCAATTCCCACACCTTAGGGAGATAATCTTTAAGGAGATACACAAGGGTGGAGCTGAGGCCGAGGCTAAACGTAAGGCTGCCGAAGCCGACCCTACACTTCCCATTCATCTATTACCTTTAGCTTTGATACATACTCCCGTGTTGAGATTAGTGGTTCAGTAACTGATACATATACTGAAAGTTCCCAGTATGTGTCATCTTCCCCTGACGAGAATTTTAAGGTCGTCAAGTCCTCAAATCGTTCCTCGTCCTCTAATCGTGCCTCATCTTCTAATCTCCCCAATTATGAGGAGCCGAAGGTATTTATTATGTTTCCATCCCCACCCATGGCTATTCTAATCACGACCATCTATGGGGTCGAGTATGCAAAGAGGTCTAAAGAAGGAGATCCGATCGCTGAGGTTGAGGACATTTCTTTTGACTCGGACGAGGATCCACTTGACACCAGCTATGCCAAAAAATTCCTTAGTACTGTCAAGTAGACTGATCTATTAATGTAATGCCTCGTAATTTCAAAATAGAATATTACGACATAAATAAATTTTATAATTCCAAATTTATTTTGAGAATAAATTAAATTGGGAGGATTTAAATTAAATGAGTAAAAATTTAAATATAAAACTCAATTGGGCATAATGATCTTGCTAGTGAAAAATAAATCACACTAAAATAAGTTTACAGGAGCTTATCGTTGGAACATAATAAAAATGTCTAAGTAAAATAGAAATAATTGGGACGCATTTTGGAAAGCATTAGAGACTAGGTTTAGTGTTTCAAATATTTGGGCCCAAACTCGGGTCATAGGTATATGAGTTGGGGAACTTTTGGGCTAATTTGGATGTGGGTTTGGGCCCATTTGGGGGTCCAAAAGTTGGATTTTGAGCCCAACTCCGGATTTAGATTTAATTAGTATTTAAGTGTAGGTAAACCACTCCCCCACTATTATTCAGAAAAACGTAACGTGACTGCTATCAAGAGAAGGGGGAGAGAAACCAAAAAGGGAAGGAAAAAGGCAAGAAAGCAAAGGGTTTCTTCAATGAATTTATTAACGCAAGAATTCTCTTGCTTAATTTATGTTTTCAATATATTTCTTGATGCATCATAATGACTCCTTAAATTTTTGGGATTTAGGTTTGATATGATTAATTTGATGATGAACAATGCATGTAGATGACTGAATTTAATGTATAATTAATCCCTGAAATTTAGGTATCAAAATTTGAAAATGGATAGTAGATTCCTGAGGGTTTTGATAGTTATATAGGGATATTTGACTAATTGTTGTAGAGGATATCACTATTAATTCACATATTGAATTTTGATATAAATCTCATGTTAAATGCCCCCATATGATGAATTAAATAGGATTAAAATCTGGAGAATGTTTTAATTGATTAAGACCCTTAATAGGCATAAATTTTGGGTTTTAGTACATGGATTTTGGGTTGATTTTTAGATTGAAAATTTGGTTTTTGTATATGTAAATTTCTAGGTTTCGTATGAACTGTTCTGGGTTTGAAAATTGGTTCTGGGAAGCACAAAATTAGAGAAAGGCATAGTGGAGAAGACGACGGGGTCATTCAAATGAGGTGGAATCTCGTTCGAGCGACATGTGATGTCGCGTGAACGACCCCATGTCTCATTCGAGAGACGTGAGAGGATTTTGACACTTCATTCCTTCCATGGTTTGGCCTGAGGATTTTTTTACTGTACACGGACCCTGAAGTTTGGTCTACTGTATATGAGTAAAGAGGGGATTTAATTAGAGAAAAGTTAGATGGAAGTTTAATACCTAGGGTATTGGGAGATTATGTATTAAGGAATATTAACATCAATGAGGGTATTGGGCCTAGGGTTTAGTCATAAGTATTTTTATGAGTCTTGGTGAGTGAGTGTAACCGAATTTGGGACAATAAAGAATTTATTAAAAATACAATGTACCCACATTAAACAGGGAAAATTACAATTAACTAGTTTGTAAGGACAATTTGTCCATCTTTATGTATATGTTATGTCATACGCCGTTACAAGATTGTTGGTTGAAAAGATCACATCGTCATCAACAAAATCCGAAGATCAAAAGAAGAAAGAATTTGGGAATCAGACCTGGCCGGACCGATCCGGTCCAGAAAAAGAACCGATCCGGTTTACCGGACCGATCCGACCATCTACCGGACCGATCCGTTTTGTCAGACTCCAGTAGCCACCGGATCCATAGCGAACCGATGAAGGCAAAAGTCCCGGACCGATCCGATGCCAACCAGACCGATCCGGTTTCAGAAAAAGAACCGATCCGACTTACCCGGACCGATCCGCCTAATCGACCGGACCGATCCGGCGAGGATAATCACTGCCAGATCGTGCAGCCGATTTTGAAGGGTTTCGATCCCTTATTTAAACCACGATCAGCAGTTGGTTTTCTTAAGACTTATACACGATTTTCAGAGCATATCAACCCTAAAGTCTTCACCTATTGAGTCCTATGATTCTAGGTTTTTAGATTCACACATCTTCCGTATCTTTGTGAATCAAAATTCGGTAACCCAAAGAACACCATTGATGTTGTTCAACCCTTTGTGAAGTGGACCGTTTCTTCCTCTTCATTGCATCCCTACTGGACAGGGATTGTTCCAGCCGCAAGCCCTACTGGAAAGGGATTTTCTTCCAGCCGAGACTACAGAATCCGATACCCGAGGGTAATTCTTAGTCAACCTGTATTTCATTGTAATCCGATTGTAAACCGTATTTTACAAATTATAGTGATATACAAATGGTTTTGCCCCTATGGGGGATTTTTCCTTAAACTTTGTGTGTTGAATAATTCTTGCATGATTTCATATTGTTTCAATCACACCTAGTTGCATGCTTAGGGTTAATTTGGGTTAAAAGGCATTTATTATATTGTTTCCTTATTTGAACGCAAGCGCCAACTCTTTCAAATTGGTATCAGAGCAGGTTACGCTAATCTATCGCGTATTCCTTTTTCCGCAAAATTTTTCTAAAGATATCAATTTTTGAAATAAATTGATTTTTGAAAAGAGCGTGTTCAAATGGAGAAGTCATATTATAAAATGCCTATTTTTGACGGGTCGAATTATGCCTATTGGAAAGCCCGTATGAGGTCGGCTTTAAAAGCGATTGATGAACGGGTATGGATTCTTGTTGAAAGAGGGTGGACACCTCCCTCCGTCACTGTTGAAAATGTGACAAATTTAAAATCTGTCACACAATGGACCGAAGATGAGTTTAGATGGTCTTCCTTTAATTCTAAGGGATTGAGTGCTATCTCTGGGTCTGTCACTCCTGATGAGTTCAAACGCATAATGACGTGCACCACGTCAAAAGAAGCATGGGATATTTTGCAACTTACCCATGAAGGAACAAATGCTGTTAAAGAGTCAAAATTGCAAAATTTAACAACTCAATTTGAAACCATCACCATGCATGAAAATGAATGTTTTGATGAATTTTATGCTAGGCTTTCTGACATTGTTAATACTAGCTATAATCTTGGTGAACATATTCCAAATGCTAGGGTTGTTAAAAAGATTCTTCGTTCCCTTCCTAAGCGTTTTATACCTAAAGTCACTGTGCTAAATTCATTGGGTAATTTAAATACTCTAAAATTGGAAGAACTGGTAGGAGATTTACAAACTTATGAAATAGACATGTTTCCCAAATCTGCCAAGCCAAAAGATAAGGGAATTGCCCTTAAAGCCCAAGAGAGAAAAAGTGAGGGGTCGGCAAGAAAGAGAGTCGAGTCATCTAGAAAGATAGAAACTTCTGATTCTGAATGTGAGTTTGACTTAGATGATTTGGCATTATTTGCTAAAAACTTCAAGAAAATTCTGAAATTTAAAAAGGGTGGAAATTTCAAAGATAAAAAGAATTTTCAGAAAAATAAGTTTGAAAAGAAAGATTTCAAAGAACCCCCTAAAGACAGTGAGAGGTGTTTTGAGTGCGACGGTAAGGGACACAGAGCGTTTGAGTGTGCCACTCGTCTGAATAGGGAAAAGGGTAAAGCTGTCCTAAACGCTACCCTTAGTGACGACAGTGAGGTCGAGTCGGTGGACTCGGGCGATGAGTCACCGCATGAGCGTAACTTCACCGCGTTCATGGCTAGTCATGTGAGTACTCCTAGTGCATCTCACGACGATGAGGATGCTACTTCACAGGGACACCTCGACAGCGAGAGCGAAGAGAGTGAGGGAGAGGAGGAAGGTAGTGAGGACGAGAGTAGCCTTCAACGCGCCTACGCCGAGTTATACGATGAGTCTTTCAAAACTAAAAAACGTAACAAGGCGTTAGTTCTTAGGATCACCGTGTTAGAAGAAGAGTTAGGAAAGATGAGAGAGAGAGAGTCCTCCACCTGCACCGCCATGAGAGAGAGAGAGTCTGCCTGGGTTAGTAAAGAGAATTTGCTTAAAGAGAGAGAGAGCAGTTTTGAGAAAGAGAAAGCGGACTTGACTAAACAAGTGGCTAGTCTTACGAGTGAGCTCCATTCCTCCCTAGAGACTCGAAAGAAACTTGAATCCCTTGTTGCTCAGCTTACTCTTGACGTTGAGAGAGCTAGGAAAGTCAAGGTACAAATCGAGGACAGATCTGGGAAGATGGGAAAGATGCTCCTCGGTCCCGCTTTAGGTTTTGGTGACCGGCAAGGAATAGGTTTTAATGGTGCCTCCACGTCCCAAATTGCACCCGGACCAATTCCTGAGTTTACTACGACTCCTTATGGCCGTCATAAAAAACCAAGAAGGAGAGTTCGACCAAGAAAAGCAAACCAAGGTTCTCCTAATATTGTGCTCTTTTGCACCCATTGCAAAAGAAATGGACACCTTAGGGATGATTGCTATAAGTTGGGTCGGACACGACGTACGGTTGCTCCACCACTTCAGACTGATGAGTTTGCCAGTCTGAGAGAGCGTGTTGAGTTTCTAGCCGCCACATCACAGAGATTGATGGAGGAATTCCGACGGATGACCTTACCATCAATGAATGCGCCCCGCATTCCGGCTAAAACCAACAACAACAAGGGAATACTAAAAGGTACCTTCTCTTGGGTTCCTAAGAAAGAGAAAAAGGCCCTTGTTGTCCATGTCGCTCTCAAAGCCCATAATACCTCACAGTGGTATTTTGACAGTGGTTGCTCCAGACATATGACAGGTGATACCTCATATTTTACCCATCTTGAGGATTATAATGATGGGAGAGTCACCTTTGGAGATGGTAGCAAATCTAGCATAGTAGGACGAGGTACAGTAGAGTTACCAGGATTTCCAAAGCTAGAGAACGTGCTGTACGTCAAAGGTTTAAAAGCAAACCTTATTAGCATCAGCCAGCTGTGCGACGATGACTTTGCAGTGAAGTTTGATCGGAAAACTTGTAAGGTCTATGATCAAGCCGGTAAACTATTAGTGCAAGGGGTGAGGACAGAAGATAACTGTTATGGGACTGAGCCTAAATCCTCACTTGTCTGCAACAGCGCCACGATCACTCATATGGATCTGTGGCACCAACGTCTAGGTCACATGAACGTTAGAGACTTATCTCGTTTAGTCAAAAAGGACCTAGTACGTGGCTTACCATCACTTGGAAAGCCAACTTCCACGATCTGTGGACCCTGTCAGTTGGGAAAGCAAATCCGTAGCCCACATAGGAAGTTGAATTCCATTACCACCTCACGTGCTCTTGAGTTAATTCACATGGATCTTATGGGTCCTACTCGCACAGAGAGTCTAGGTGGTAAGAGATACATTCTCGTGATGGTGGACGATTTCTCTAGATACTCTATTCTCGGTTTTCTAAGAGAGAAATCAGATGCTGTTGAATTCCTAACGACCAAGTGCCGTGTCCTGCAAAATCAACACGGGGTCACTATTAACAGAATACGTAGTGACAACGGCACTGAATTTAAGGAAGCAAAGGTGGATTTGTACTGTGATAGCCTTGGGATCAAACATGAGTTCTCTGCTGTGAGAACTCCTCAGCAAAATGGGATTGTTGAGAGGAAAAATAGAACGATCCAATAGATGGCTAGATCTATGCTTCTAGGTCGTAAAGTTTCTAGGAGATTTTGGGCAGAGGCAGTGTCTACTGCATGCCACACGGTGAATAGGGTCTATCTGCGTCCACACACACTTAAGACGCCTTATGAATTGTGGACAGGCAAGAAACCCAACCTAGCATATTTTCGTGTTTTTGGGAGTAAATGCTACATCCTACGGGATAGAGAGCAATTAGGAAAGTTCGACTCCCGGAGCGACGAGGGAATACTGCTAGGATATTCATCGGACAGTAGAGCGTACCGGGTTTTTAACCTGAAGAGCTCTAAGGTTATGGAATCAATAAACGTCACTGTGCAAGATGACGAACCTCCGACGATTATTGATCCCAACCTTCAGTGTGAGGATGAGGACTGTTCTGACAGTGATTTACCTGTTCCTCTCTCACACTCTGTGGACCCTACTCCTGTGTTAGGGGACACACCTGCTTGGGTTCGCAAGAGTCATGACCCCTCTGCCATTGTTGGTGATCCCACTCTAGGGGTCAAGACTCGTGCTCAGCTAGAGAACGTTGTTAGCCATCTTTGCTACACATCCAAAGTCGAGCCCAAGAATCACAAGGAAGCACTCAAAGATGAACATTGGATATCTGCTATGCAGGATGAGTTGCTTCAGTTTAAGAAGAACAATGTCTGGGAACTTGTCCCCCGACCTAGTGATACTAATGTTATTGGTACCCGGTGGATTTTCAAGAATAAAATGGATGAAAATGGTACCATAATCAGAAATAAGGCTAGGTTGGTCGCTCAAGGCTACACACAGATAAAGGGTGTAGACTTTGGAGAGACATTTGCTCCTGTTGCGAGGCTTGAGTCCGTCCGCTTACTACTCGCCATCGCATGTCATCTGCACTTCAAGGTATATCAGATGGATGTCAAGAGTGCCTTTCTGAATGGCATTCTACAGGAAGAGGTTTATGTGGAACAACCAAAAGGGTTTGAAGACCCTAAGCACCCTGAACACGTCTACTATCTGAGGAAAGCCTTGTATGGTTTGAAGCAAGCACCCCGTGCTTGGTACGAGAGGCTTACTTCCTATCTCTTAGCCCGTGGCTTCAAGAGAGGGGGAGTTGATATGACGTTGTTCGTCAGGAGAGATGACGGTGCTATTTTGGTTGCCCAAGTCTATGTGGACGACATAGTCTTTGGATCCACATGCTCCCAGCATGCTCACCACTTTGAGGAGGAGATGAAAAGTGAGTTTGAGATGAGCATGGTAGGTGAGCTTACATTCTTCCTTGGTCTCCAGGTTCGTCAGCTAGAGGATGGGATGTTCATCTCCCAATCAAAGTATGCTAGAGACCTAGTAAAGAAATTTGGTTTAGACTCCGCTAAGCATGCTCGTACACCTATGAGTACCACTACCAAGCTTAGTAAGGACACTTCAGGCAAGGACGTAGAGCAAACCTTGTATCGGAGTATGATAGGCAGTCTTCTCTACTTGACTGCTAGTCGTCCCGACATTGCCTTTAGTGTTGGAGTCTGTGCGCGTTATCAGGCGTCTCCCAAAGAGTCACACTTACTCGCTCTAAAACGTATTATCAAATACGTGAGTGGGACTCTCTCATACGGTATTTGGTATTCCTTTGATACCGATGACCGTTTGTCCGCCTATTCGGATGCCGATTGGGCTGGGGACGTAGATGGTTGTAGGAGCACTTCTGGTGGGTGTTTCTACTTTGGTTCTGCTCTTGTCTCTTGGTTGAGCAAGAAGCAAAACTCCATCTCTTTGTCCACTGCAGAGGCTGAGTACATCGCCGCCGGGAGTTGTTGCACGCAACTCATGTGGATGAAGCAAATGTTGGAGGATTATGGGATTTCACAGGACACCATGACCATTTCCTGTGATAACACGAGCGCGATACACATATCCCGCAATCCTGTCCAACATTCGCGCACAAAGCACATCAGGTTACGCGAGCACTTTATACGTCAGTTAGTTGAAGAGAAAGTCGTAACCCTGAGTTTTGTTCCTACCGACCGTCAGTTAGCCGATATTTTCACGAAACCTTTAGATGCCCTTAGATTTGAGAGTCTTAGGAAGTCTTTGGGGATTTGCACTGTTGACTGAGGGGTTGGTCTATGTCTAGAATAGGATGCTTCTTCATGGTCATATCATATGCTTCCTATTGCTAGTCTGTTCATATGTACCATAGCTTTGTTGTACAGCTTTTATGTATTTGTTTCTTATTCTTAGAAAAATACAAAAAGATTTTTTTTTGAAAATTTTTTTGAGAAAAGCACAAAAAGATTTTATTTTGATAAAAAAATTTTTGAAAAATTCAAAAAGAGATTTGCCTTTTATGGATGAGCATTTAAGATAGCCAAGTCACAACTTCATTTCATATATCCATGTGACTGTTTGATAGAGATTTGAGAGGCTACATCATTTCATCCATGTGCTTAACATTGATTGGAGTCCTTGAGATGTAATTAGTGATATTTCCTACATGTTTGACTCCTATATCCTTTATTGCACACATGCACGGCTATATTTGATTGTTGCACTTGTCAATCTCATGTTGGCTTGAGTGTTTCCATCTCAATCCTGTCTATACAATGTATAAAATGCGATAAAACTTGACAAGATTGGATTGCATGTAAAAACCGTTTGGTGAGACTGTGCGCATATTTTCATAACGGGGAGGGGCTGCGAAAGTTGATTCTTATCCTTTGCGCAAAAGCCACCGTTAAAAAGGACCTAAAAAATGGAGGAATTTTAATATCCGAGGTCCTAAGAGGTTAAAAGAGCCCGAAAAAATTGTTAAGGCAATCAAAAACAATACATGCCAAATATGGGCCATTTAGGTTTTCACCACCAATTCTCCAAAGTTTGAGAATTTAGTATACCTCTATTCAAAATATAAATCTGAGGGAGTTTGGAGATTGAAAAACGGGTTTGCACTTCCTTGAAAGTCCTGAAAACGCATGAAAATCATTTTGGACGTTATTGGTGTCGAAATCACTTTGAGCTTTGATTTGTAGATTTGATAGTCAATGTCATATATTTCCAATCTTTTACACCAAAGGAAGCATTTGAGTTCATCCGTTAGGAATATCCAATATTCATCGTGCACATATGTCATGTTTGTATGCTTTGATTTTCCTATTGAATTTTGATCACACCCATTCTTTTACGCTATCACCGACTTGGTTGTTTTATGTTCATTCATGGTGTGATTTTATGCCTTGTGACATCCCAGTACTTGATTGCTTGATTTTTTTCTCTCTTTTGTCTATTTGGGGACATCATAAAAAGGGGGAGAATGAATTATCTGATTATGGGGGAGTTTTTGAGTTTTTGAAATTCTGAGAATATCATCTTACATTGATATATATGCTTATGTTTATCTCATTTCAAAACTCGATACGTCACTTGGTATTTGCTTTATCTCATGTGTGTAGGTACATCCTTGATAATCCCATGATACATACCCTGATGAGAAAAGCGTGAAGATTCCTGAAGAATTGAAGAACAAACGATGCAGTCTTATTCACTTGTACTCTTTCAGTTTTGGGTTCATGGAAGGGTAGATTTGTATAGGAAATTTCATATTTGATAATTCGGATTTTTTTATGTTTGTTCCGGCATAGACATAGGGGGAGATTTGTAAGGACAATTTGTCCATCTTTATGTATATGTTATGTCATACGCCGTTACAAGATTGTTGGTTGAAAAGATCACATCGTCATCAACAAAATCCGAAGATCAAAAGAAGAAAGAATTTGGGAATCAGACCTGGCCGGACCGATCCGGTCCAGAAAAAGAACCGATCCGGTTTACCGGACCGATCCGACCATCTACCGGACCGATCCGTTTTGTCAGACTCCAGTAGCCACCGGATCCATAGCGAACCGATGAAGGCAAAAGTCCCGGACCGATCCGATGCCAACCAGACCGATCCGGTTTCAGAAAAAGAACCGATCCGACTTACCCGGACCGATCCGCCTAATCGACCGGACCGATCCGGCGAGGATAATCACTGCCAGATCGTGCAGCCGATTTTGAAGGGTTTCGATCCCTTATTTAAACCACGATCAGCAGTTGGTTTTCTTAAGACTTATACACGATTTTCAGAGCATATCAACCCTAAAGTCTTCACCTATTGAGTCCTATGATTCTAGGTTTTTAGATTCACACATCTTCCGTATCTTTGTGAATCAAAATTCGGTAACCCAAAGAACACCATTGATGTTGTTCAACCCTTTGTGAAGTGGACCGTTTCTTCCTCTTCATTGCAGCCCTACTGGACAGGGATTGTTCCAGCCGCAAGCCCTACTGGAAAGGGATTTTCTTCCAGCCGAGACTACAGAATCCGATACCCGAGGGTAATTCTTAGTCAACCTGTATTTCATTGTAATCCGATTGTAAACCGTATTTTACAAATTATAGTGATATACAAATGGTTTTGCCCCTATGGGGGATTTTTCCTTAAACTTTGTGTGTTGAATAATTCTTGCATGATTTCATATTGTTTCAATCACACCTAGTTGCATGCTTAGGGTTAATTTGGGTTAAAAGGCATTTATTATATTGTTTCCTTATTTGAACGCAAGCGCCAACTCTTTCATAGTTGGTTAAGTAATTATTCTAAAGAGTTGAATTAATAATTCACTAGATGGTAAATTATTAATAAATAGTAATATTGTGGACCATATGTTAGATTTCTATGGTAATTATGGAGTCATTACCTATACATATTATATGAGATGATAATATGTACTTATATGTATTTGTATGGACATACTAATATTCATGGATTGTCTTATCGGCTTGGGGGTTCGTGCATTCGAATCGGATACCACTCGTCGGTACAGATGGGCTTGACGTTGTGTAGGTCATATAGGTACTACGTGGAGGTTCCATTTACGAAGAGGTAGGTGTTGACGTTGACTCAGCCTGTATCACTGCTGGGTATGGGCCGTGTACACGTATTCTGTGTAGAGACCACCCCAACTTGTGTGTGTTTTGTGATGGCCGCTTAGGATAAGAGATTCCTCCGGACTTGCCGCTAGAGTATAAACTAGACACCAAAGGTAAATGATGTTATGTGTCAAATATATGAAGGATATATATATATATATATATATAATGTCTAAGAATGTGGACATAAATTACAACTGTGATTCTTTAACGCATAATATATATTTATGCCATTATGTGAAACTTAACAGACTGGGATATTACGGGTATTGGTAATTAAATGTAGTCGATACACTCAATCATTTAATTATCGATAAATTCATTATTATTAATTTAACACGTTGTCATAGTTATTATTTGAGACTTATTGGGACTTATTGGGATGCGGATGATATCATACTTAGTTGAGGGGTGAGGTATTAAATGCATGTGAGTGGCGAAAGGGATTTTTTTTTTGCATCAACTGTATTATTGCACCTTAAATTAAATAAATTAATTCTTACACATCTGGCCCAAATTTAAATATTTTCCCCCCTGGTTGTTACTAGACATGGATAGCGGGACTGTTGTTGTACCAGCCTTGCGATCTCTCGTACTTATTAGTTTTTAGATTTATTGACTCTAGCCTAGGCGCTTTTCTGCTAGAGTTTAGTTATTATATTTGGAAACATTTGTAAGGGCATAAGCCCGAGATTTATTTATTTATTTACATTATGCTAGAGTTGTGATTTTTACTTGTTGTTGGATTTATTATTTAGTTGGTGTTAGTTTAAGTTGAATTATTGTCAGCGAAATATTCATAAAGTTTAAGGTATCGGTCTTTAAAATAACAATATTTATATTACGTTGTGCTGAGAATGGTATTAATTGACAGACAAGCCCCATCTTTGACATATCGTGCCCGGTCAGCCTTTACGTGAGAAAATGGGGGTTGATACAATTAATGTAGAGGCATTTGTACATCATCAAATCCGATGTCCATATGAGAGTGCCTACGAGAGACGAGAGGTCCTATTATGGACGAGATAGTGAAGTCGATGTCTACGAACTAATGTTTAGGGTCGGCTTCAGACTTCCCATCCATCCTAACATATGATCCATTATTATTGGTATGGGGTTATCCCCAGCTCAATTGTCTCCCAACGCCTAGAGGATCCTCATTGGCTTCGTCCAATTCTAGAATTTGATTTATAAGGTTGACCTTTTCATCCTAGTCCCCATAGGATGCTACGATGTTTCTTGCTCTAAGGCACAACCTGGTTACTATTATCTCGTAGTCAAGAACACCACCAAAAAGGTCCTACGCATCAACTAAATTTACGATCATCATTGGAAGCCCTGGCATTTTTTTATCGAGGGTGCCTGGGAGTTTGATGCCAACACCCCCAACGACGCCTCTGCACTGAGAGTGCCCACAAGATGGGCAAAGTCTCCCATGTCAGCCAAGGAAAAAATTGACAAACTTCGATCCAAGGGGTACGATGATGGACTTATGAAGTTTGAAAGACTCATGACTCCCAAGTATTTCAAAAATATAGGTTGGAGGGTTGATCCCTTGATCGAGTTATGTAAGTGATATTTTATGTCTATTGTGTCGTCTTTGGATATTTGTTACTAATATTATCCTCGTCTGTTTACTATAGATTGTCCACCCAACACTCCGGACGAGATCTGGAACATGCCTTCTCCCAGCCTCCTCAGTGCATTAAAGAAAATGGTCAAGAATCCCAAAACGACGACCACTACGAAAAAACCCACCACTCGCGGCCCCAGCTAGGCCGAGGGCTCATAAAAAAAGAAAGGATCGGACTAGTAATGGGTACATTCCCCCTCCTCTGCCAAATAAGTCTATGGGGACTCCTAACCCGAACAGTTAAAGGTCGACCCAGGCTATCCCGATATCTTCAGATGTGGCTTTAGGAGTTCGTCTGGCCTAGCTTACCATCAATAATGATTCTCCTATAGTCGACCTAAAAAGGGCCAAAGTTGTTATAACATCCATTAAACCTGAGACTGATAGGCATTTTTTGGAGGCCATGGACGCTTCTCGTCTATGTGATTTTGGCCTCTATAAGGCGACTCAGGTAGCTCTCTGATCTTTTCACTTGTTTATTGATTTATCTGATCTTCTCACTTATTTATTGATTTCTCTATTTCAAGTGTTGTCTCGTCTCATACTAATTTCTTTTCTATCACTCTTATTTGCAGTCGCTGCTGACCTTTGTGAAGGTTAGTGAATGGGTTAATGAGAAGCTTCCTCAGATTCAACAGGTCGAGAAGGCCCGACTTGAATAAGGAGCTGTAAAGAACGGATGATTACCATCAAAAGGACATTCTGACGCCCTTGAGGCCCTTAAGAAAGAACAGAACGAGGCTATAAAGACCTCGTCAACAAAGTATGAGGCCGACGTCGCTGCTGCTACTAAGAAGGCCGAAGAAGAGGTTGCAAAGGATGTCGTTGATAAATTTAAGTCTTCAGGTGAGTTTAATGGCTATGACTGCCAATATTTGAAATGAGGGGAAATGATAGCTTTTCATTGGGTCGTTGAAGAAGGAGTTCGAATCTTTTGACCTCACAGACCCCCTGGTTGCCACTGCCTTGGCCGATGTTGAAGTTGAGGCCGCTGGAGAGACGACGACTCACACAATGACTGAAACAGCTGACGCTGGTCGTGTAGAGGACGAGGCCCAGATAGATACGACAACTGATGCTGTGGATGGTGGGGTTCAGATAGCTACGGCTGACATTGAGGCCCAGAATACTATTTAGGGTGGCCTCCTGTGGACTCATGCCCTATTTTTGTGTAACTCGTCTATCTTATTGGGTAGCCGCATGTGGCCTCATATGCCCCTTCCACTTGTATCTTTTTATGAATTATACTCTTGTCCCTCCAAACATTTCATCTGTCTGTATTCTTAACTTTTGATGATATATGTTTAATGCAATTCAAGGTTTTATCACAAGTTTTTGATTTTGACATTGACTTTATAAATGCCATCTTTAATCTTTAATCTTTAATCTGACGCTTAATCAACCAAATTTTCTCAAGTATGGAAACTGCATCTTATGACTCATTGTCACACCCCAAACTTACTTGAGTTCTTGGAAACGGAAACACACTTGCCTTAGTCGCACTTTGCTAAGGCAAGTGAGCTGGAAAGAAGTGATGGAGCAAAACGAAGTCAGGTTGGTTGTCTATATGGGCTTACGATCTTTTGGCAGTTAATGTCCACTGCTACCACTGTGGATTTTTAGTTAAGAACATATATAAGGAGGGGGGGTCCTCCGAGGCAGAACTGGCATTTCGTCCATAGGTGCTCCTAGGCTTATGGCTTACTCGTGGGATATGTGGGATTGTCCGAAGGCCAACGTGGGATTGGTAGTGCATGGTTTTGGGTCGTGATCGGGGTAACCATCCCGAATCAGACCCGTGTTGGATCAGGTTGCTGTTACGTGGGTAAAGCTTGTTGGAATCAAGGTGAGGGTGTCTAGAAACGTGGGAATGGTTGCTGATAACGTTCAGGTATGAGTTGGGCTTGTCTTAAGGCAGTTTTGGGCAGTTTTGGGAGCAGTTACATGGGAGAACATGGGGCTACACGGGTTTGAATGTGGAACTGATGATAACTACCTTGTAACTTCCCAAAGACACATGTTCAGCAGTCAAAGCAGCAGTTACTTGAGCAGTTCCTATGGATTTTGCTGGCAGCCTTATTTCTAGACACTTGTACCCAGCAGTTGGGGTTGTCAACTGCATATTGCCTTGTATTTAAAGCATTGTAACCTGATTATTTGGGGAGAGAGTTACCTAGACGTTTTTGTAAGGGTTCCCTATATTTTGTGAGTAATAAATATCGGGTTGGGGAGTTTTTCCCTGTAAATACTGTGTTGCCTTTACTTGTTGTGATTGTGTGTATTGCTGTTTGGATTGTTGCTGGTTTACTTGATTGTAGACGCACCACAAGTGTGGGAATTCTGAAAAAAAAATTCAGACCAGTGACATTTGGTATCAGAGCCTAATTTTTGGCGTTTTTGGGTTGCAATGGCCGGTGGAAGTTCAACTGAAACAAGGGAACGTGTTTCCAGGTTAGAGGAACTCGTTGGCACTCCTGCTGAAGATGTTGAATTCATTCCTCTTCATGACCGTTACGAGTTATTACGGGTTGAAGTCGAAAATTTGAGAAGAATTCTGGATGAGCACATTCAACAAAGCGTTGATTCGCACTCAGCAATCGACACTGAAATTGGTGATGTTTCGAATGGTGCCCAGTCTCAATTGACCCGAATTGATTGGGAAATCATGCTATTGAAGGCTGCGTTCAACAATGCTGGTAGTGGGAAGTCGGAAGTGTTGCCTAAGACGAAGGTTCCTGAACCCAAACCTTTTTCTGGTGGTCGAAATTCCAAGGAAGTTGAAAACTTTCTTTGGGATATATCGCACTACTTCAAAGCACTCCGAACACCGGATGCTGAGAAGGTGGATCTTACTAGTATGTTCTTGGCCGGTGATGCAAAACTATGGTGGCGAACACGCATGGAGGATAATTCACGTCCTCAAATCACAACTTGGGAGTCGTTGGTTTCTGAAATTAGGGAGCAATTTCTCCCTACAAACACTGTTTGGCAGGCTCGTGATAACCTGCACCGTTTGAAGCAATCGGGTTCTGTTCGTGAGTATGTTAAGGAATTTTCTTCCTTACTACTGGACATTAAGAATATGTCGGAGGAAGACAAGTTGTTCAATTTCATGAAAGGCCTTCAAAATTGGGCACAAGCAGAACTGCGTAGGCATGGTGTAAAAGACTTGCCCGCGGCGATGGCTGCTGCTGATGCATTAGTGGACTATAAAAATCAGACTGGTTCCTCGGAGAAGGAAGGGGCTAATCAAAATAAAGGGAAGGATCAGAAGAAGCAAAAATGGAAGAACAAGAAGAAGGGCAATGACAATGCTAGTTCTACCAATTCTAATGCTCCTGCCCAGTCAAAAGATAAGGCTCCTTCCAAGAATGTGCGCTGTTTCATTTGTGAAGGTCCCCATTATGCGAAGAATTGTCCCAAGAAGGAGAAGTTAAACTCTTTGGTTGCGGAGAATGGTGATGGTGGGGGAGAGCCTACTCGGGTTAACCCTATTCAACTTCTCAACGTTATTCGTCGAGAAGAGGCATCCATTGGGGGAAAAGGGTTGATGTATGTTCAAATTCAGATGAACAATGTCTCTGACATGGCAATGGTGGATACGGCTGCTACCCACAATTTTGTTTCTGATCGTGAAGTGCAGCGGTTGAAGTTGGCGTTGACGAACGACAACAGTAGAATCAAGGCAGTCAATTCAGAAGCAAAACCTATTGGTGGCGTTGCTAAGGAAGTTTCACTTAAAGTTGGGGAATGGTGTGGTACGTGTAGTTTTATGGCTGTGCCTCTAGATGATTTCCAAGTCATTCTGGGCTTGGAATTCTTCACAAAGGCAAAGGTTTCGGTGATACCTTATTTGCAGGGCTTGTTCATTTCGGACATGGCCCATCCCTGTTTCATCCCTTTACAAAAGTCCTACAATGGAGTTGAAATGTGTTCTGCGATACAAGTGAAGGATGGTCTTAGAAAAGGGGAAGAAACGTATTTGGCGATGCTGTTTGAGGAGAAGGAACAGTTGCTTGCTGGGGTTCCCGATTCAGTCAGGGCAGTCTTAGAGGAATTTAAGGATGTTATGCCTGATCAATTACCTGCTGAGTTGCCACCACGACGGGAAATTGATCACACCATTGAGTTATTGCCTGGGGTGAAACCTCCAGCAATGGCTCCCTATCGGATGGCTCCAACAGAATTGGCGGAATTGAGAAAACAGTTGACAGAGATGTTGAAGGCAGGACAAATTCAGCCTTCAAAAGCACCTTACGGTGCCCCCGTTTTGTTCCAAAAGAAGAAGGATGGTTCGATGCGGATGTGTATAGATTATCGTGCACTGAATAAGGTGACGGTAAAGAACAATTATCCGGTACCCATTGCAGATGAATTGTTTGATAGATTGGTCAAGGCGAAGTTATTCACCAAGATGGACTTGCGGTCTGGATACTACCAAGTGCGGATTGCAGAAGGAGACGAACCAAAAACGGCTTGTGTTACAAGGTATGGTTCATTTGAGTTTTTAGTCATGCCTTTTGGCTTGACTAATGCTCCTGCTACTTTTTGTACACTCATGAATAATATTTTTCGGGAGTATTTGGACAAATTCATGGTGATCTATTTAGACGACATAGTTGTCTATAGCAACAGTTTGGAGGAACATGTTGAGCACTTGCAGATTGCCCTTAAAAAGTTGCGCGAAGCGACTTTATTTGTGAAGCTGGAAAAATGT
The DNA here is from genome assembly GCA_949130495.1 of Sambucus nigra. Lineage (NCBI taxonomy): Eukaryota > Viridiplantae > Streptophyta > Magnoliopsida > Dipsacales > Adoxaceae > Sambucus > Sambucus nigra. The sequence goes on along the minus strand of OX422210.1, from coordinate 300,481,654 downwards.
GAATTTGGCCAGAAGGAAATCATGTTCCTTGGTCACTTAATTTCTGAGGGAAAGGTGAAAATGGACCCGAAGAAAGTTGATGCTATTGCAGATTGGCCAGCACCAACAACGGTGAAGGAATTACGTAGTTTTTTGGGTTTGGCAAATTACTATAGAAAATTTGTGAAGGGTTTCTCCACGAAAGTGGCGTGTCTCACGGATCTTTTGAAGAAGGATCAGGCTTGGAATTGGACCCATGAATGCCAGGAGGCATTCAACAAATTGAAGGCGGCAGTGTCAAGTCGCCCTATCTTGAAGTTACCAGAATTTGACAAAGCTTTTGAAGTTCACACCGATGCGTCTGATTTTGCATTGGGGGGTGTCTTAGTTCAGGAAGGGCATCCAGTAGCGTTTGAAAGAAGGAAGTTGAATGATACCGAACGGAGGTATTCGGTTCATGAGAAGGAAATGACGGCAGTTTTTCATTGTGTTCACGCATGGAGACATTATCTTTTGGGGCGTCACTTTCTAATCTACACAGACAATGTTGCCACAAGCTGTTTTAATTCGATGAAGAAGTTGACCCCAAAGCATGCTAGATGGCAAGATTTTATGTCTATGTTTGATTATAAGTTACTTTACAGGCCGGGAAGTGCAAATCAGGTAGCAGATGCGTTGAGTAGAAAGCCTAATTTGCAGGAAGAAGGAGATTCCAGTATAGCAGGTGTATGTATACTTGCTGCCCTTTCCAAAGCTGTTAGTGACTTGCTGCCTCAAATTCGGGAAAAGACTGCAGAAGACCCTGTTACAAAGGTCTTATTTCAACAGATTGATGAAGGTGTTACTCGCAGATTTTGGGTAGATGAAGGTGTTATCTACGCAAAAGGGAACAGGCCCTATGTTCCTAAAACTGGAGGAATCAGGCAGAGGTTATTAAAAGAAACACATGATGCTTTGTACGCAGGACATCCAGGGCAAGACAGGACGTTTGCCTTATTGTCCGAAAGCTTTTATTGACCTCGAATGGATTCAGATGTGGAGTTGTACGTGAGAACTTGTATGGTTTGCCAACAGGATAAAACGGAGAGGAAGAAAGCAGCGGGAACCTTAGAGCCACTCCCAGTCCCTACAAGACCTTGGGCAAGTGTCTCTATGGACTTCATCACCGGATTGCCAAAGGTGAAAAATTTCACTTCAATTATGGTGGTAGTCGATCGGTTTTCCAAATATGCAACGTTTATTCCAGCCCCGAAGATTTGTTCGGCGGAAATTGCAGCAGATTTGTTCTTTTGGTACGTGGTAAAGTGGTGGGGATTGCCACTTGACATCATCAGTGATCGGGATGTGAGATTTACCGGGCGGTTCTGGACCGCTTTGTTTGAGTTATTGGGGTCACAATTGAAGTTCTCTACAGCAAATCACCCACAAACGGATGGGCAAATAGAGAGGGTGAATGCGCTATTGGAGGAATACTTGCGACATTACGTAACTGCCAACCAACAAAATTGGGTTGAGTTACTTGATGTTGCTCAGTTTTGTTACAATCTGCATCAAAGCTCGTCAACAGGGCAGAGTCCGTTTGAACTTGCAACCGGACAGCAGCCTCTTACTCCTCATGAGATTGCAAAACAGAAATCCCAAGGGCGTTGTCCAGCAACATACAGGTATGCAAGAGGAAGGCAAGAACGAACCGAGGAAGCAAAGGATGTTTTGGCAAAATCAGTTAGACGGATGAAGAAATGGGCCGACGAAAGTAGGCGCGACGTGGAATTTGATGTTGGTAATGTGGTAATGCTGAAGCTCACTCCACAAGTTTGGAAGAAGGTGAGTCGGAAAACATCACACAAGGGTCTTATTCAGCGGTATGATGGACCGTTTAAGATCACAAGGAGAATTGGAAGGTTAGCTTATCAGTTAGAGCTACCTTCTCGGTTGAAATTACATCCTGTTTTTCATGTTAGTTTCTTGAAGAGATTCTATGAAGACGGCTCAGATCCTAACCGGACAGATCAGGTGAGAGCGCCACCAACGATAAGGAAGCAATACTCCGAGGTTGCCGAGAGAATTCTGGACCACCGAACGGAAGGAGCAAGTAGAAAGAATAGAAGAACTTTCTACCTTGTGAAGTGGAAAGGGAAGGCAGTTGAGGAAGCTACTTGGGAGAAGGACACGATGTTGTGGCAGTTTGAGAATGTGATTCACCGGTACTTGGATTCTGTTTCGACGAGGACGTCGTCAATTCGAGTGGGGGAGGGTTTGTCACACCCCAAACTTACTTGAGTTCTTAGAAACGGAAACACACTTGCCTTAGTCGTACTTTGCTAAGGTAAGTGAGCTGGAAAGAAGTGATGGAGCAAAACGAAGTCAGGTTGGTTGTCTATATGGGCTTACGATCTTTTGGTAGTTAATGTCCACTGCTACCACTGTGGATTTTTAGTTAAGAACATATATAAGGAGGGGGGGTCCTCCGAGGCAGAACTGGCATTTCGTCCATAGGTGCTCCTAGGCTTATGGCTTACTCGTGGGATATGTGGGATTGTCCGAAGGCCAACGTGGGATTGGTAGTGCATGGTTTTTGGTCGTGATCGGGGTAACCATCCCGAATCAGACCCGTGTTGGATCAGGTTGCTGTTACGTGGGTAAAGCTTGTTGGAATCAAGGTGAGGGTGTCTAGAAACGTGGGAATGGTTGCTGATAACGTTCAGGTATGAGTTGGGCTTGTCTTAAGGCAGTTTTGGGCAGTTTTGGGAGCAGTTACATGGGAGAACATGGGGCTACACGGGTTTGAATGTGGAACTGATGATAAATACCTTGTAACTTCCCAAAGACACGTGTTCAGCAGTCAAAACAGCAGTTACTTGAGCAGTTCCTATGGATTTTGCTGGCAGCCTTATTTCTAGACACTTGTACCCAGCAGTTGGGGTTGTCAACTGCATATTGCCTTGTATTTAAAGCATTGTAACCTGATTATTTGGGGAGAGAGTTACCTAGACGTTTTTGTAAGGGTTCCCTATATTTTGTGAGTAATAAATATCGGGTTGGGGAGTTTTTCCCTGTAAATACTGTGTTGCCTTTACTTGTTGTGATTGTGTGTATTGCTGTTTGGATTATTGCTGGTTTACTTGATTGTAGACGCACCACAGGTGTGGGAATTCTGAAAAAAAAAATTCAGACCTGTGACACTCATCTTTAATGTGATGCTTAACCAAACACAGGATGATATCTATCTTCACTTCATTACCATGTAATGTCTCTTATTTAGGTTTCCTCTCATAATTATTGAGAGTGTATGGATGAGACTTGTCTCTTAATACACTCTTGTATCGTCGAGAGTTTCAACTTTTAACCCAACACAAAGTGATGTTTAAATAACCATAATAAAATGATTTTTAAGGTTGAGTTACCAAATGAATGATGTTAACCTCTGAGTCATCTCTCATCGTTATTGAGGGTGTATGGACGAGACTTGTCTCTTTATGCACTCTCATATCGTCGAGAGTTTTGACTTTTAACCCACTACAAAGTGATGTTTAAGCAACCATAGTGAAACCATTTTTAATTTATATCACCAAATTAATGATGTTATCTTACGAGTCTCCTCTCGTCGTTTTTAGAAGTGTATGGATGAGATTTGTCTCTTCATATACACTCATCTCAATGAGAAATTTTTTACTTTTAGTTTACCATATAATGATGTTCAATTGTTTTACACCACCTAAGCGATGTTGTTACAATGTTTCCCCCCTCGATGTTATTAAGAATGTATGAGAAGACGAGACTCCTTATACACCCTTGTATAACTAAGATGTAGTTAAACCAATTCATCAATAGAGTAAGCTCAAACCATGCAGTCAATTAGCAATAACAAGACAATATGAGACAACACTTGTATGTTTTCATCAATACTTGAACTTTCGTACAAAGAATTATCATCATTCAAACATAGAACCATCGTACAAGCTTATAAGCAAAACATGATGTCACTAGTAGTATCTCTTGAGATGTCTACATTCCAAGGGTTAGAGAAAGGTTCACCCTCTGGGTTTTCCAATAGATAAGTTATACGGATGACCTCCTCTATAACTTTGTACGGTCCATGCCAATTAGGATGTAGCTTTTTCGGTTTCTGCCAAACCTTCTTCAACACTAAGTCACCCAAAAATATCGGTCTGGCCTTCGCCCTTTTATTATAAAACCTAGCAGCACTCTGCTGGTAAGTAGGTTGTTGAACTTCAGCATCTTCCATTCTCTCCTCAATCAGATCATTAACTTCGGGATCATAGGTTTGGACTTTGTGGATGGGGAAGCCCAAGTTCAGTAGGGATGAATGCTTTCGACCCATAGGCTAACATAAATGGTATCTCTCTTGTCAGCGTCCTCTCAATCGTCCTATAAGCCCATAAGACCCCATGTAACTAATCCGTCCACAAAACTTTTATATCCTCTCATTTTTTCTTGATGCCATCCAGTATGGTCTTATTCGTGACTTCAGTCTAGCCGTTGGCTTGGGATCGACCTGGTGCCGAATAAAATTACCTTATGCCCACATTACCATAATATGCCTCCAAGGACTTATTCTTGAATTGCTTGCCATTGTCTAATATTAGGGTATGGGGTGGCTATATCTGCAGATGATATTCCTCCAAATAAACTTGAACGTTTTTAGCTTAGTGATGGAAAGAAATCATTCCCTCGACCTCTACCCACTTTGAGAAGTAATCAATAGCCATAATTAAATACTGATAATTGCAAGTTGCCTTTAAGAGAGAGCCTACTAAATAAATTCCCCATACTGCAAACAGCCACAGCACAGTGATGGCTGGTGAGGGATGCTTGCAAATCTTTGGCACTTGTCACACTTCTTCATGTAGTCAGGTGCATCTTTCGGTAATATCGGCCACCAATAACCCTGAGTGACAATCCTCTTTATATGGATCGTCCACTTACATGGATTGCACATGACCCCTCATGCACATCCTGTAGAACATAGCCGACCTCTGAGGGGTGATAACATCTGAGTAGGGCAAGTGAGAATCCTCTTTTATAAAGTACGTCTTCAATGATAACGAACTTGGCTACTTTGTATATGAGCTTCCTTCTCTTGGTCTTAGATTCTGGGAGCTCACGATACCGAATGTACTTAACTAGTGGATACATCCATGAATCCCCCAGATTTAAGTCCAAGAAAAATTCAACCCCACGGTTGTCCTCCTTTATGGTCGGTTTATGTAGGATCTCATCCAGGATTATACGTCTAATTTTTATTCTTATTGCTGACGCTAACCTTAACAAAGTATCGACTCGACTATTGTTTAGCTGAGGAATCCTTTTGAGCTTCACCTCTCTGAAATTTTTCAACACTTTGTTGACATGTGCTAAGTATTTGGCCATCTTCTCGTCTTTGGCCTCATAAACCCCTAAGATCTATTTCATGACCACTTACGAGTCACTGTGAACTATCATTTGGCTAACGTTCAATACTCTAGCTAGGGAGAAGTCTACCAGTAAGGCCTCATACTCTAACTCATTATTGGATGCCTTGAAGCTAAATCTAAAATCATATTTAATATCGGTGCCATCTAGAGGTGAGAGTATTAACTAGACGCCACTACCACTTTCATAAGATAACCCATTAACGAATAGGCTCCACGTATGACCCTCTTCCGAGAGAGGCCCTTCACCTAAGATCCCGCTTTGAAACAAAAATATTTTTTTGTAGTATCGGCCTTGTCTATCTCGATCGCTACTAAACTCTCTAAAGCTTCTTATGTCACAACTGCTGGTGCCATCACCTCTTCGATACCATCATTATCAGCCTCGATCGAAGTGAATTCGAACATAAAATCTGCCAAGTCTTGTCCCTTAATTGTATCCTTAAGATGATAGATGATGTCAAACTCACCTAGCTCAATTGACCAGGCGAACAACTTACCCAATTTCTTATGCTTATGGATGACCTGTCGTAAGGGAGTATTGGTGAGTACTACCATCGTATGATCTTGGAAGTATGGTTTTATATTTCTTGAAGCATGTATCAGTGCATATGCCATCTTCTCCATTCTAGGATACTTCAAGTCGCCCCCTTGCAAGGCTTTGTTGTTGAAATACACCAGCTTTTAGACACCTTCATCATCACTTACTATAGTTACACTGATGGTCAAATATGATACAACCAAATATAAAAACATTTTTTCTCCCCGAATAAGCTGAGACAGTAATATTGGCGACCCTAGGTAGGCATTGAGTTCTTGAAAGGCTTTTTCACATTCCACATCCTACACAAATGCTTTTCTCAAAATTTTGATGACCAACAAACACTTAGTTATAGCTCTAGAGATGAAATAATTGAGGGTCGCAATGCGCCCTGTCAATTTTTCCACATCTTTGATCGTCTTTGGTGTTTGCATGTCTATGAGAGCCATAATTTTTACGGGGTTAACCTTTATACCCCTTGCTTCATTATGAAGTTGAGAAACTTATCTGCACTAACACCGAAAACACATTTGGTCAGGTTCAGTTTCATCCTGAACCTATCCATCATATAAAATGTCGTTTCAAGGTCTACCACACGAGTCTCGACCTTGAGGATCTTAGTCAGCATATCTCCATAGTCTTCCTAATTTGGTCTTCGAGAATCTTGTTAACCAACTTCTGATAGGCTTCCCCTGTATTTTTAAGGTCGAATGGCATGATCATGTAGCAGTAGGTTCCTTTATCTATGATAAAGGAAGTCTTCTCAGCATTGGCCTCATCTATAAAGATCTGGTTATACCCTGAGTAAGCATCCATAAAGCTCATCAGCTCATACCCGATCGTGGCATTAATCATTTGATCTATACGAGGATTTATTTATATTAGTGAAGTCCACACACATTCTTCACTTTTTATGGGCCTTTGGGATGATTACGACATTAGATAACCATTCTAGGTACTATACCTCCTGAATGAACTTGGTTGTTTGTAGCTTTTCACCCTAATTTTGAATGACCTCGTACTTATCTCTTGCATAGGTTCTTATCTGCTTCACTGGCTTCACTTTCTTAACAATATTCAATTGGTGGTAGATATCTTTGGGTTTATTCCCGACATGTCCTCATTACTCCATGAAAAGATGCTCTGCCTCATCCTCAGTAGTTTCACCAACTCTTATTTCACTTCCTTCTTCAAGGTTTTTCCTATTTGGATAGTTTTTTCAGCTCGTCCTCATTAAGGACGATGGATTCTACCTCCTCTGCGGGTTCACCTTTGTTTAATTTCTTCTCATCCCTCGGGTCGAAAGTATCTATATTGTAGGAAGTGGTCAACTTCTTGTAAGCCTCTTTCTTCTCGGATGAACTGAAGTAACACTCCTGAGCTTCTACTTGGTCCCATTGAACTTCCCTTACCCCATAAAGAGTCGAGAATTTTATCATTTGGTGGATTGTGGATGGGACTGCCTCAAACTTCTTGAGGTGTCACTCTTCGAAGAAAAATGTTATAGGCAAAAAAGACATTCTTATCCATAATGAAGAAGCTTACTTTCCTGTAAGACACCTTGGTTAAGTGCCCATGTAGATATCCATTTCAAATACCCCTAGACGATGGACCATCTCTACACTGAAGTCGATCAACGACTAATGGTATGAGATTAGTCTCTTTTTCCTGAGATTCAAACCCTTAAAGCAGTCCCAAAACATCACATCGGCTGAGCTGCCTCCATCAACAAGTATGCGTAACACATCATACCCATGGACTCTGGTGCTGATGACAAAAGGGTCATCATGAGGGGCCAGAATAATCTTGACATCCATTCTCAAAAATTCCACTACTAGGGTGTCCATGTCCACTTTCTTCAACTTTCCCAGCTTCGATTTTATCGCAACCGAGTTAACATCTAACCTCTTGGGTTCCGATTTTGCCTCTACTACGTGGGATATTACGATCTTTCGACTCCGTGCCTCCCATGACTAATTCGTCGCATATTATATTTACATCGAAAGATATTATGTGCATCTAACCTTTGGCTTTTGAGATTTTATATGGGAGATTTGGGTTATCCTCTTCACTGCCTGATTAATCATCTTTTTTGTCAATCAGGTCCTGTCATCTTGACTTTTCTTCCTTTGCCCTACCGTGCTTCTTTCTAGAGTCATCTTTGGCACCACTTCAGTCTACATACTTTCGAAGCTTTGCATGCTTCAATATCTTCTCTATCTCATCTTTTAGAGCAAAACATTTATCAGTTGTGTGCCCGTGGTCTTGATAGAACTCACACCACTTGCTTTTGTCCCTCTTATGAGGTGGGAACATAAGTTTCCCCATCCATAGAAGCACCCTATCATCCTTAATCTAGCTAAGGATCATATATGGGCTTACTATTAGCTGGGTATATTTTGTAAACTTATCATTGGTCGATCTCTTCTTCCCTTCCTTATCTTTTGCATGGTTAGACTTACTACCACCAGCCTCTTTCATGTCTCTTCTATTAGTTGTGATGGCCTCCTCCGCATTCATGACTCTCCCGACCGAAGCCAGAAGTTCTGTTATAGTTTTTGGAGCATCCTTAGAGAGTTTCCACTGGAGTTTGCTTGGCTGTAAGACACTAATGATAGCCATCATGGTTATGTTCTCTTCATAGTCCTCTACCTCCAACTTCTTTTTATTAAATTGAGAGATGTAGTACCTCAGAGTTTCATTCTTACTTTGCTTCACGTTCAGGTTGTGGGTCACCTTATTTGGCGGCTTCATACCAAAGAAGAAATTGTGAATAAATCTCTCGCCCAACTGCTTGAAGTTTTCAATTGAATTCTTAGGCAAGGATGTTTACCACATATGAGATGCACCTGTGAGAGTGCCTGAGAAAGCCATGCACCTCATCTTGTCTAGGGTGGAGTGTATGTCGGTTGTCGACTAATACAATTCTGTATTGTGCACTGGATTTGCACTTCCATTATACTTTGGGGTCACAGTGGGAGGCTTAAATTTTCCAGGAGTAGGAAAGCTTACTATCTTGGTGATGAAAGGAGACCCTTCTTTGTAACCTCAGTGGCTTGGGTCTCAAATCTTCAACAACGAACCAATCTTATCTTCTAACCTCTGAATGGATCTATTCTAGGGATTCTCTTCTACCACAACATTATTTGTACCCCCTTCCTAGTCAATTGGGGCTGGTACCTAATCTTTTGGTAGTTCGCTACTGCTTGTTTACCTCCCTTTGATCCCCTTCTCGACCTTATTGTGGTCGACCATCACTACATCTGTTATTTCCCCTAGAGGTTGCATTACTGCGAGAATGGGAGAGCCGGTCATGCAAGTATCCTACTGGGCAGAGACGATCAAATGCTAACCCTCTACTCATCCTATTAAAGGCTGAAGTCCTTGATCGGTCCTCTGATGTCGGCCTAACACTCTTTACCTTATAGGATGGAGCCGTGCGAATCGTATCGCCAGAAAGCTCATACGGCTCCCAGTAATCTTCCTCTTCGCAATCTTGGTCATCTGGTCGCTCCTGCACTTATTTTCCTAGGCGAAAACGGCTAGGATCAGCTATATCTCTCCACCATTAGTGTCACTTAACCTTCTTTTGTGGGGCCGGGGATGGTCCCCCTATCATCGAATCCGTTGTCTCCCTAGCAGCTGGAGTGATAATTAAGGCTGGGTCACCTGGTGCTCTGCCCAACACACTTTGGCTGAATGCCATGAACTATTCTTGCATTTTTTTACTGGATAGCCACTAGAGATCGCAGTGTCGTCACCACCTCAGCCATTTTTTTACTAAGGTGGTGGTTAGATGGAACTTGGGCCAACACTAGGAGGCAAATCTGATGCAATAGCTTTAGTAAAAAGAAGCAACAAAGCCATAAATGAACTGTAAGAAGGAAAAAAGCTAAAAGAGCACACCTAACTCTTTCAATAGTTGTACAAGACCAACAATGGTGGAGCTAGACCACCACTAGAGTCAGAAGTGAGCATCTAAACTTGAAGAGAAGAGGAAGCAGATCAATCTCTTCCCATAGATGGCGCCAAAAAGTTGTTGTTATGAAATCACCACTTAAATTTGTATGTACAGTTCAAGCTCTAGTTAGTTAAATAATGGTGGTTTAGATACCGAAAAGAAAATGTAAGAGAATGAGATGAGAGGAAAATAGATGACACAAGATATAAAATGGTTCAGCCTTAGCTTACTCCACAATGCAAGGTAATGGTGTTTTTATATTACTATAAGGCACTGAAGGCCGTTAATACATTCACTCAAGCTTTATCTCTCTATATTACAATTCTGCAAAGTTTTAGATAGGGTTTCAGTATCTCGATCCTTTTAAATGAAGAAGATGAAGGTATATATAGGCTTAGGGTTGCACAGTGCACCCCCCAAGCATGTTGCATGTGTGAGTGAGGTAAGAGATCCACTGAGAGATCAACACCTATCTAGAATATGCACAATCCATGGTGACAAAATATTCCCCCATGTAGGTTAGGTCATAATTGCATGGTCTACGTGGACTACTGATGCCTGAGTCACATGTTCCATATGAACTTTTGTTGTCGGCTCTGATGGTCTCGGTCGAGCCGAGACCGATAGAGGCAATATTTCAAATAAGTATTTATACAGCTGAGCCTGTATATTTTCTTTGCCTACTAGGGTGGTACAAGGTCGAGAATACATGTACTGAGAATAATCATAAGATGAGCTCTGCTTAGTGATTGTGAAGAGTCGAGAATAAGGCCTCGGAGGCCGATACCTTTGAGGGTGACCCAAATAGCGTCGGCAGATGAATGGATCCATCTGATAAATGTTGAGTAGTGTCGGCTGGACTATGTTGGGCTTGTCAAATGACGAGTTCACACTTATGTGTATCGAGATAAATCCCCTTAAAGAATGCAAAGGCCCTATTTCGATTCTTTGATGCTCGATCGGTCGATGTATTCCACTTCGATCTTATTTTTCATGTCGGTATTGATAGTTGAAGCTAAAGTAGTATGAGCATCTGCATGGTTATTTTCATTCCTTAGGAGATGCTCCACCGAGTAAAACTTGAACTACTGAAGAATACCTCTTTCCTTGCTTTCATAAGCAAGCATTCTGGAGTCCCTAACCTCGTATTCTTCGTTGATCTGGTTAGCGATCAGTCTCGAGTAACAGTACACAACAATGCGGTGAGAACCTAAATTATTTGCCCTCCAAAGACCACATACTAAAGCCTCGTATTTTACCTCGTTATTTGAGCCTTTGAGCCCTAATCTAATGTCCTGCTCAATAAGACTATCTTGCGGTGTTACAAAGACTAATCCAACTCATATGCCCTTCTCATTTGATGTTCCATTGATGAAAATTTTCCATGTTTGTCCATCCTCATTGACTATCAACGACTCCATAATAGGAATTAGATGCTCATCCTCACCTCTTAATGATGTTGAAAATTCTACTATGAAGTCGGTCGAGACTTAACCCTTGATCATTGTTCAAGGCTCATACTTGATATTAAATTGCACCATCTCCATGGACCACTTGGTCATTCTATTTGATAAGTTGGCATTTTGAGTGCATCTTTTCAAGGGATAGGTGTGACACCCTACCTAATTAAATACCGGGTAATCAGTCCTTTATTAAATTAATTCAAAGTGTCCGGTTGATTCATTCTAATCATCATTATCATAAAATAATTTTCTTTATTAATCACCTGATAAATAATTAAGCTAAGTGTCTAAACATTTCATTTTAGAGATTAAGTCCTACTGTTATGATTTAATAAACGAAACCATTTTCATGAACACGAATAATATTAAAAACCAAACCATCCAAATGAAAGAAACATGCTAGATAAATAATTCTAAATAAAATATCCCAAATCGCAGGACAATGTAATAAATAAAACAATCCCAACAATAACTAAATCCTAAAATGATAAAGAGTACAATTCTCTCTCTGAACTAAATGAGATATGGAAACGGGCGACACATGACCTGTCTGAGAATATCTAAATAGAAAACTGGGAAGACAAGAATGGAGTCGTCTACTGCAAGGACCTACAACTTTCACAATAACTGCAGCACGTCAATGGTCCAAAGATCTAGGCCTGACGCCCCTGTGGCTGGGCACCTGTAATATATAATATATATATATATATATATATATATATATACACACACAAGAGGAATAAAAGATAGCAGGAAACGGGTCAGAGCCCGAGTGTAAAACAGTTTTAAAATAGTTTAGCAAGTACTTGAAATGCTTACCAGTTGATATTACATACATGTTAGTACCTAGACACTCACTTGGGAATTCCCCTCAATTAGTGTGCACGTCTAACGTACTAATGAACTAATCTAGATAAAGCTAATCGAACTCAGTAGCCTAACCCAATACACTAGTCTATCTCAATTTCCACTCACCAAATTCTGTTTCAAGTAATTTCATGATTATGGCTTATATCAGATAACCCTTTCTTATGAATATATTAAGCTAGTTATATTTATCTCAATACAGACTTAAGTTCGCAACCACTTAATTCATTTAATATTAATTATTCAATTTGTATCTACTTACAAGCATAGTAGATTAATCACAGGTATGTATATTTATCACTCACAATATATATACTAATAGGGCACCCCACATAAATCTATGGTGATGGCATACTCTACTATCAAGTCCCGGTATCTCTCGTACAAAGGGAAATACTAGTTCGGAATCACTCTCGAACTGTATTAACACAAAACACACATATTGGAGGTGAAGCATAGTTCCAACTCATTAAGATATTAACACATACCCTCACGTCTCTTAGGACCATCTCACTATCATTCTCGAATATCCTATACCAAGGATGATATGTTCCCCCATAAAGGTCCAATCGAGATTCGACTATCCCGACGCAGAACCTCCGTGATAGCAAGTAACGCGAGTATAATTACACACAAATATACAACATTATATATATATATATATATATTCACATTATTCATCTAGGTACTCCCACAACCCATAATAAATGCGAACCATGCGTGGCACATAACGCCCAAGTTCTACGTATAATCAAATCATTGTTTTTATTTTCTCAATTACCGCAATTTCTCAAGTGCTTCTCGACTCTCGAAGTGTATCCTCTTGATAAATATAAAATCAGTAGGTGTACCCTCACTACCCTATTGGTCTAAGTCCTTCCTAATTTTTGCAAGACTTAATTTAACTTACGCACGATTTCTCACTCAATTTATACCACCGAAATCCCATGGTTAAATCTCATATAAATCGTCTTCCTCGGACCCTACTTATACCCTACTGGTCCTCCTCAAGTCAAGGGTCCTTACACATTGGGATTAGATTAACATTTAAAAGGGGAAGAAGTTTCCATTTCTAGGAGGATTCGATTGATCGAAGAAAGGGGGTCGATCGATCGATCTAGTTGTTCGATCGACATTGTTGAGTCGATCGATCGATCAAGCAGTTCTTTCCCAGATTCTGCAATTCTTTACCTACGGTTTTCCTTAACATAAATTCTCAAAACCTCTAATAATTCGTCTCAAACTCATAATTAATCAAACCAACAGTCGTGGTGTCCTACATACATTATTTCTAACGTAAAAGATATACGAATTCATCAAGGGCTGACAATAAAAGGGTTCATTCAAATTAATACATCAATAGGGTTCTTGATCAATATTTTCCTAATTCTTCCATAATTTAACCTCTATTGAACATAAATTTCGTAGTTGATCATCTACATCTAACCATAGGGCTGCCCTAACATGATTTTTATTTAGAATTCCATTATGAATCTCCCAATTATCATTTATCTTGTATAGAACATAAATTTTATCATCTCCTAAACTATCATGGATGTGTTATCAACTAAAAAGCATCGAGTTAGATACTTGCCTAGAAATTAAAGGTCTAGTCCGATGGATTTGAGTGGTATAGGAACGTTTCCCTTCTCCCAATCTACGCGTTGGTGGTGGAATTGATGCGAGTGGTGTAGGGTTAGTGGCTCTCCTCCTTGGAATCCTTCTCTCTTCTCTCTTCCTTAGCCTCTTTGCAACTCTAATGTTTCTAACCCTTGAGGACTCTAACTTTCATCAGATATAACACTCCAATTTTCGTCCATAATTAAGGCCTAAAATGGGTAGTTACCAAAATGCCCTCCCGGCTTACCGGTTAGGCTTAAAAATGTCCCGAGACCCAAACTAAACCCTCGGGTACACTTTTATGACTATCTCAACCCTTTCAGACACATTGGCGCACTTGAAATGACCATACGGAAGACTTATGATTAAAATATTTTTTATTCCATTAATTTAGTCTCGACACGACACATGCGCTTCCGATTTAATTTCTATGATTGTCGTATTATTCACTCGCGATAATTTTAATAAATTCAATCTCATATATTACTTTACTCATCTAGTAATATTCAACATAATTCTTACCAATAATTACTAACTCTCGTCACGGTTGCAAATATTTATTTTAAAATTCGGATTAATATTAAATTAATTTATCCCATTTAAATTTAATTTATTTACATAATTAAAGGCCATAAAAATACGCGATATTATAATAGGTTGTGGGAACGATTATTGTATGAGCATAAAAGTAGTGCCTCATCTTTCTGGCTTCGGTTACCAATGCCATAACCAATTTCTTAATAGGCATATATCGAGTTTCTACCTTAAGGAGAGTATGGCTAACGTAGTAGATCGTCCATTGCTCTCCATTATGTATGTGAACTAGTGCGGCGCTCGTCGCTTTCTATGAGATAGCTAAGTATAGGTACAAATCTTCCCCACCTTTGGGGGATAACAGAAAGGGAAGAAATCCAAAGTACTATTAAAATCCTTCCAAATCTTGATCTCATTCCTCTATCAATGCATAAAAAAGGACTGACACTTGTCCGAGGATCTTAAAATAAAGTGATTCAAAGTTTTTAACATTCCATTGATGGTTTGAATGTATCTGATAGTAGTCAACCTTCTAATCTCTTGCAAATCCTTGATTTGATTCGAATTCGCCTCTATACCTCTCCGAGTTACCAAATATTTAAGAAACTTACCAGCGCTAACTCTAAAGACTCACTTTGAGGCGTTGAGCTTCCTCATGTATTCTCTGAGGATCTTGAAGTTCTTCATGAGGTCTCCGATATGATTGGTTGTCTTCTAGCTTTTGATGAGCATATCGTCGATAGACACTTCCATGATAGAGTCGGTCTTCTTTTTGAACATTTTGGTTACAAGGTTGATTCGGTACGAATATTGCATTTATTCACCCTTTATACTTATGGATTTTAGATCCCTCGGGTACCTTAATTCCTATATTTATGCTCGTTAACCAGAAAACCTCCATTCTATATGACTAACATGCTTTATTGGGTATAATTTAGCTTTTGTAAGTATTTCGGTGCTTAGTGTGAAGTTCGGTAGCATTCTAAGAAAGTTTCGTCGATAATTGCATGCACAAGGGCATTTTAGTCATTTCATAATTTAGGCATCGGGACTAATGTCTTCACGGAATTTGAATCCCTCTCTGTCATCTTCACATGGCCACAAATGGTGCGCGATTTCGAGTCCTAACAAATAAGTTATAAGATTTTTCGTGGAAAAGAACTCCAACCAAATCAAACACAAAGGATGGAGCAAAAGAAGAAATTGCGAATCGATCCGGCCCATTGTCGAATCCATTCGAGTTAGACCAGTACACCAGATATCATTTTCTAATCTATTTGGTTGTCCACCTAATCGATTCGCCTTGTAGCATCATTCGAGCTCCCCTTTCTCGAATCGATTCGACCCTGTTTTTCTTGCTTTCTTTATTTGCAAATTTGTCATCTAGGTTTTAGTATAAATAGTTTCTCCTCTCAATTTTAGAGATATAATTTTTTATACTTAATTTAGGGTTTGTAATTGGGAGCTTTGGTCATCCTCCCACTTTGGGTGTTTGCCCATTTGTTTATGTAAGTATTATTTTACTATTCATTATCTTCTACCTCTTGCTCTAGCTTTATTTCCACCGCGCCTTTCCTTTAAATGACTAGATAATTAGTTTTGTTCATTTATTCATTATTTTTGTTGGTTGATAAGGTTTATTCTCATCTTTCTTTATAAATCGTGGGTATTTCAAGGGTTAGGGTCATGTTTTCGCCATTAATGGGTCTCGAGCTTCGAAATATAGGTTTTGTATAAAATCACATTTTATTGAAACCTCATGTATTAAATTTAGTGTATTATGCGTTTAACTTTCTTTATCATGCAGTGTTAGTGTTTATCGCGATAAAACGATTTTAATCCACGTGTGAACATTTACGATTAAATGTTTTATCTCGCATTTTTTGGTTAGCTCTATTCATGTGTGATGTTTATAATTAATTGAATATGCTTGGTTAAATTGGATTCAAACCGTAATTCTAATTTTGCATTGTTTAGCCCATGGCGGGGATGTGATCCCACTTCTCGTTTTATTAATATTGTTTAGCATTTTCTTTCTTTCTTTATTTCCAACCTTATCACCTTTTACACTTTTATTTTAGAAGTAATAAATCTATTACAATATATCAAACATTCACTGTGAACTTTTCAATACCCGAACTTACCTCTATACTCCATTTGAGTGTAGCTAGAGTTCAATTTTTTTGTATTATAGTCGACAGCTGACAACAACGATTTGCGTATCTACATGGACGCACGATTTTCACCTCATAAAAAATGGCACCGTTTTTGGGGAATGTTTTTTTTATATATTATAGTTGATTTAATATTTCGTAATATTTCTTTTATTCATATTTGTATTCTTTATTTTCCCCTTTCTTTTTGACTTGTGCTAGATTATTTCGAGAAGTTGAAATTTTGGTGCTCGTCACTTTGTTGCATTGCCTAATTTGATATGTCTCGCTATAACTCTTTAGATAACCTTAATTGTTATGAGAATAGTTTTCCAATTTATATTCCTAAGACTATGATAGAATGCCTACAAATTCTCGAAAATGAGCGCATTGAGCGTGAAATTCAAGATTATGTAACTTTGGGAAGCATGGAATCAGTTAGCTATGAGAAAACCTCACAAAAAGATGTTATATCTTATTGTTGGTTTGATCAGGAGTTAATGATAACATAATCGAATAACCGATTCGAGAGTTTTGAAGCTTGGTATTTAGAAATTAACACCCAACTCGATGAGATTATTGCTTCTTTACAAAGGTCGGTTGAAGTTGAAACTTGTGTTTCACCTCCGCCTATTTTTTAGGAAGAAATAATCGAGAGTGGTCCAAGCACTTTATAATTTCAACCTCTTATTAATTCTTCCAATTATACTGAGGTTGATGGTTATTCCTTTCCTCCAGTCCAAACTATTTTTGAACCATTAAATTTATCACAAGAATTGGTTGAAAGTCTTAAGGACTTTAACCTGATTCTTGAACGGGAATGTTATTTTGAGATGCTTTATCTCATGGGATATTCGCTTGCACTTACCCTGCCTCCCCTTTAAATTGAAAAACCGTGGGTTTGTGATTTCAATTTTCTCGAGATTAATGTGGTCTTGTCACCCTTAGTATCCAAATCCCCCATCGTCCCCCCAAAAATTTTAATTGGCGATGGTTCATTTCTTTCGCCTTACACATGTCTTATGTTGTTCAAACGAAATTCTTATTATTCGGGAGGCATGCATTTAAAGGAGCATCGGACGTTGATCCTCCAGAGTAAAACTGTATTTTTGGCGGACCTTCAAAATTTTTGACTTCTAGTGTATAATTAGTTAGCAAGTAAAATAGTAGGTTGTAAATAGTTAGTTTTTTATTTTTCTTATTTTTCTTTCTTTTTACTTTTAGTTTAGTGTAATTAGTTAAACTTTTAGTTATTAGTTTTTTATTCTTGTTACTAATATGTTTTCTAGATTCAATGTACTTGTACTTATCAGGGATCGCTCCATTTTGGGTAATATCTTTCTTTTCATCTCTTTATGTTGTGTTCTCAATTTGCATTGAGGACAATGCAATATTTAAGTTAGGGGTTGTGGGATATTCTATCTATTAATTATTTAGTTTCATTTATTTTATCACATGTTAGTTACAAAGTTGGTTTTTCTTTAAAAAAAAATTAGAAAATTTCAAAAATATTTTCTTTCTTTTTTCTCCTTTGTTGGTCTTTTTCCCTTTGTTTTCGGTGATAAATTTCAATAAATTCTCGATCCAATAGACAATTCAATGATACATGTTCTAAATTTTAGAAGTTATTAGACTTTAGTCCTCAAATCATTGATATTATAAATAACTTTAAGAATTAAACTTTAACCCATGAGCACCTAGACTTTTCTTATTTTATTGATTTAGTGTAAGATTTTTATAACTCTGTAATCTTTTGTTGCACTATATACACTTACACCTAGTAAACTTTGTACTTTTTTTCTTTTGTGAGTGTTATACACTACTCTTTCCTCACTATAAACGTTAAATTCATCGATAATCTCACTATTCTTTCATTTGATCGTTCATTAATTGAGTTCATTTATGAAATGTGTTACTTGAGCATGATTTTCAAAGTTGTTTTGACTCGAGAATTGCGTAAACTTTAGGATATGATCATAAGCCATCTTTGATATATCACTCATATTCGCCTTGACCTCACCTCAAATATTTCCCTAGTCAACCCCTTTGAGGCTTAATATAGCCTTTCGTGTCATTACCCAAAATCCCATAACTAACTCCAAATTGGAGTTATAAACCATACATATCACCTTCCATACCTTTGCTTGGAATAACACTCGGGATTGAATGATGTCATTGTCTTGTGGTTGCAATGAAGCCTATGAGAGTGAGAAAAGTGAAGAAAAGAAGTAGTGAAAAAGAAAAAGAGAAAAGAAGAAAAGAAAAAGGAAAACATGAGAAAAAGAAGAAAAGAAAAGAAAAGAAAGAGAAAGAGAAAGTTTTATATGTTGTATATAGTGTTCAATAACCTTTGTTTTACCCTCTTCATTGTTATATTCAATGATTTTTTATGGAAATTATGTTCCAATTTTAAAATTGCGCATAATTTTTCATTATCCCGAGTTTTTCATCCTCGAAAACTTTTAATCTGTACATATTTCCTTCGTTTTATAACCTTAACCCCTAACCTACATTACAACCCTATAAAGTCCTAGGTGATCTTAGGATGAATTCAATTTAAAAGTCATAATAGTTCTGATAATCTGTGAAAATACATTTTGTCCCCTTTAATGAGCGGTATCTTTTATTGAGATTACAAGTTTTTACTTTCTATTTAGCATTCTTCATTTGCGTCATGTGCGCGGCCTAGTTGCCATTTACATTGACACTTTATGCCCACATGTCCCGTGTATTACCTTCCGTTTTGAGTGATTTCATTTGTTGAGTGCAATACCCGGTGAGGATTTAATTTATGCACTCTTTAATGTTTTTCCAATTTATGAAAGTTTTTTAAATCATACTTTGCATGTGCTCGCTCTCCTCTCACCTTTGAGGTTTCAATTCTATGAAGTTCGTTCTATAGTGTTAATAACAACGGAACTTCATGTGAATTCATTCACTTTGCTAATAATGTGTCTAGAATATTTTTCGTTATTGTTGGTCTTATCGCATGTGATTGGACATACATTTTGAGGAAACCATATGATGTTTGTGGGTTTCATCCCTAAAAATCCTTATGAGACAACACTCGTCCACAAGGGTAACCTAGGGGTTTAACAACTTATTGCATATTCCAAATGTAATCGCTCGCCCGCGAAAGTGGATTTTATCTTTATAGTATATATCTCCCGTCTTTTGGTTTACTTGTAGTTCTTTTTTCTTCTTATTTAATTTCTAAGGACTAGCAATGTGTAAGTTAGGGGGTGTGATTCGGCATGAATATTGCATTTATTCACCCTTTATACTTATACATTTTTGCCCCCTCGGGTACCTTAATTCCTATATTTATTCTCGTTAACCAGAAAACCTCCGTTATACGTTTTTGTAGGTATTTCGGTGCTTAATGTGAAGTTCGGTAGCATTCCAGGGAAGTTCTGTCGACAATCGCATGCGCAAGGACATTTTAGTCATTTCATAATTTGGGCATTTGGACCAATGCCTTCACGAAAGTTGAATCCATATCTGTCATCTTTGTGTGGCCACAAACAATACGCGATTTCGAGTCCTAATGAGAGAGTTATGGGATTTTTCGCGGAAGAGAACTCCAATAAAATCAAAAACAGGGAAAGAGAGCAAAAGAAGCAGGTGCGAATCGATTTAGCCCATTGTCGAATCAATTTAATTTGTACCAGTACACCAAATATCATTTTCGAATCTATTTGGTTGTCTACCTATTCGATTCACCTTGTAGTATAATTTGAGCTCCCCCTTTTCGAATCGATTAGGTTTCCTATCGAATCGATTCGACCCTATTTTTCTTACTTTCTTTATTTACAAATTTGCCATCTAGGGTTTAGTATAAATAGGCTTCTCCTCTCATTTTGAGAGATATACCATTTTATACTTAGTTTTAGGGTTTGTAATTGGGAGCTTTGGCCCTCCTCCCACTTTAGGTGTTTGCCCATTTGTTTAGGTAAGTATTGTTTTACTATTCATTGTCATTTACCTCTTATTATAGCTTTATTTCCACGGTGTCTTTCCTTTACATGCCTAGTTAATTAGTTTTGTTCATTTATTCATTGTTTGTGTTAGTTAATTATGTTTATTCTTGTCTTTCTTTATGTATTGTAAGTAGTTTAAGGGTTGGGGTAATGTTTTCGCTATTAATGGGTCTCGAGCTCTGAAAGTTAGGTTTTGTGTAAAATCGCATTAAATTAAAACCTCATGTGTTAAAATTGGTTATTATGCGTTTAACTTTCTTTTCCATGCAACGTTGGTGTTTATCGCGGTAAATCGATTTTAATCCACGTGTGCCCATTTCGATTAAATGTTTTATCTCGCATTTTTGAGTTAGGTCTCTTCATGCGCGATGTTTATAATTAATTGATTATGCTTGGTTAAATTGCTTTTGAACCGGAATTCTAATTATGCATTGTTTAGCCCATGGTAGGGATGTGATCCCAATTTTCATTTTATAAATATTGTTTAGCATAATTAACTTCTTATTTTTTCCCTTTCTTTATTTCCAACCTTATCACCTTTTACACTTTTATTTTATAAGTAATAAATCTATTACAATTTGTTAAACATTCCCTGTGGATTTTTGATACCCGAACCTACTGCTATACTCCATTTGAGTGTAGTTAGAGTTTAGTTTTTTTTGTATTGCGATCAAAAGCCGATAACAACGATTTACATATCTACACGGACGCACGATTTTTGCCTCATCAAAGGTGATGATAGTTTACTGTGATGAACGAGGTATTTTCTTGATCTAGGTTGAATATATGTATTTGGTGGTAGTCGGAGTGCACATCTATAAAGCTCATTCGTTGATGTTCGGGCATTGAGTCCATGAGTTAATCTATTTGTGGTAATGGAAAACTATTTTTTAGGCAGTGCTTATTGAGGTCGGTGAAATCTACACGTACTCTCCACTTTCTGCTCTTCTTATTATAACAATAGTGTTATTAATCCAATTGAGGAATTGTACTTCTCTCATGGAGTCGGCCTGGAGTAGGTTACCTTATCTTGTGATTATTTCCTCAACTTCTGCTTGATCGGCATGATAGTTGGATCTACGTGTAGTCGATAACAAGTGATCTTTGGATCTATCCCCGAAAGGTCATATAGTTATCGTGCAAAGACATTTGCATTGGTTATAAGGAAATTAACGAGATACTCTGATTCATTCATGGGTAACTTCGATTCGATGAGGAATGTCTTCTCCAGCTGTAATGAATACATATGAATAGTAATGAGTTCATCCATTACGCGTTCGGTAAGAGACATTTGGGTCTCTTTTACCCTCAGCTGAATGCATTTTAGTTTCTACCTAAGCTGATCTTCCTTTAAATCTTCATTATTCTGACTTTTCCTGGACTAATTATGTCTTGCTTTAATTTATGACATAGAGAAATTGCAAACTGCTGATGGATCTCCCCTAATCTCCACTACCCCTGGTCACTGAAGAACTTGAGTTTCTAGTGAAGGGAAGAGGGCTTAAATTTTATCTCATGAAGACATCATATGCACATTATGGTGTTATAGGATAACTAAAATTGGATAACATGGAACTCGACCTCCTTATTTATTGGAACAACCTTTACTAGTAGTTTAATTTTTCCTAGGGAGTCTGTACGTCTAATTAAAACTAATTAGTGGGACCACATTCATATCAAAATCCATGATGATGAAGTTGATCTTGTAGAGCATGATCAGATATATAATCTCTGACGAGATTCCTTGATCCACCAGTATTCTTCTCACATCAAAGTTTATAATTCGCAGCGTAATGACCAGGGTGTCCTTGTGTGGTAGGTTCACATAAACTAGATCGTCGGTGAACATAATAGGCCGATTAACATCAATGCATTTTCTCCCCCTCTTGGAAATGAAAGGCTTATTCAAGTCTATCTGGAAAGCTTGTTGAATGTTGGAGACAATCCTAATCTTTTCCCCGAGCTACTTACCAGTGCACTGAGCTGGATTGGTATATCCGTGAATGGTTGTGACCAGTCTTGATGGGGGAAGATCCTCGTATGCCTTATGAACTACATTGATCTTTATCAAAATATTTTCCTTTGATGCGTTAATGTACTATTTGAGGTGCTCGACTTGAATCATATCCTCCAATTATTTCTTGAATATCTAACAGTTTTTCGTAAGGTGCCCATAATCCTGGTGATAAGTACACCTCAGGTTGGCATCCTTATCATTAAGGTCGTTGGCTATCTTTGAATATATCTTAAAGTAGGCCTTGTCTTTGATCAGTGGAATAAGCTTATAGATGGGCTCTTTGAAGACTATCTCCAATGCCTTGTAGCTATTATTATTAGCCTGAGATCTAGGGCGACCTGTAGGAGCTTCATTCCCAAATCCTTTCTTGGCCGAAGATGGTCGATTCCCCCCTTTGGGGGCCTTCTTAGGTTCACTCCTCTTTTGGTATTCTAGAGCCTCTGTATTTATGAGTTTACCCTCCACCCTGGCATATTTCTCAAAACTGGACATAAGATCATCCATCGTAGAGGTCAGTTTCTTTATCAAAGACTGGTAGGGATCATCCAATTTCTCCAGGGCGAACTTGAATAAAGAGATTGTTAGATTATCATTGCAATCTCCAATGTCATTGTGTAGCTCCTAGTATCTATGCCCATATATTCTTAGGGACTCTCCCTTCTTTTTTCTAAAGGGATATTATTGAATCAACATCCTTGATTGATTTATTTCTAGTGATAAATCAAGTCTCAAACTGATCAGCCAGATCTATGAAAGAAGAGATCGATCTAGGAGTAATTTCTCAAACCACTTTAGACCGATCTCCCCTAGAGTGGATGGGAACACCCTGCATATTAGGGCATCGTGGTAATTTTATAGAGACATGGTTTGTTGGTAGTTCCTGATATGATAAGTTGGATCCTCTTTTTTGGTATATGTTGTAGCCTTTGGCATGGAGAACTTCTTGGGTGGTTTGAAGGACTCTATCTTCACAATAATGGGGGATGATGAGACTTGACCCAATGCCTTTTTAGCCAGATCCTTGTGAGTTCGAGCCAAATTTTGGTTCAATCTTCATTTTTAACTCTTATTAGATGAGCTCCCTAAGTTCGTGACTCATTACCTTATTTAATGGTGCCTCTGGATGGGCAGACTTGCTACTTTGCACAGATTCAGTGCACTGAACTTGATGGTGATTACGGTTATTGGAATTTCTCCAAGAATAACGATTGCCACATAGTTGGTTACGATGTACCATACGAGGGCTTCAATGATAAGAGGCCCTCCTGGTTTGGTAACACCCGTTATTCCTTGGAGAGTGGGATCTTCTCCGGTGACATTATCGGGTTCGAGAATTAAACTTGTGATCTTCCTACTGTTGGGTTAATTGTCTCCTCAAATGATTTTTTTATCACAATCATCCAGTCTTTCTTCATAAATACTGGCCATGCAGGAAGCAACTCTTTCATTTAGTTGCTCAGTCGGTGGTGTGCGGTATCGATGGTTAGGTCCCGATCTCCTAGGGTAACGCCCCTTGGACATAGATTATCGTGGTAATGGCCCCTCCTAATGATATGCATTTTAGACTGGATGCGATTCTTCACGTGCATGCGATGAGACTCATAAGCACTCATGATGATTGTTGGGCTAAATGGCTTTGATAATGGTGAGAGTTCAAATTTCCCACAGATGGCATCAAATTGTAGGGGATATTGACCCACAATAAAAACAATTATTAGAGACCGACCCTTTAATAATTATGAATGCGTGAAAAAACAAAGAACACAAGATGTATGTAGTTAAGAAGATATGTCTGCCTATGTCCACAGGAAAGGGAGTGATATCGAAGTATTCCTTAGGAAGAGCGATGGCAATTAGAGTAGGGTTGCTAGTCGACATTCCAAGTCACCACGTGCAGGTTAAAATTCATTCTCTAATTGGGCCAGGTCACCCTTGTTTATACTCCCTAGTGTTCTCCTAGTTTAAGTCTATTTATGTTTATCATATACACAGGTCCTATAATCTTATGAGATCTTCCAAGATTTACACTTATCTCCTTATATATTCGTGATCTTCCAAGATAAATTATGTAGCATCCACGTGACATATATTCGTCCATTGTACCCTTAATTAAGCACATCGAGAATCAAGAAAATGGGAATGCGATCGACTTGGTTAGTATTGGGTCTAGACCAATACCATATTAGATTTTTTTGGAACATTTGGTTTTGGTAATCTTCGTTTTTAATTTTAGAAAATACTTGACAATACCAAACCATGCTCTAGAACGATATTTTTGGTAATTTTAGTTTTTCGGTATTTTTATTTTAGATTTTCTTAATTTTTAATTCATTTTTATGGTATTTTAATTTCGAAATGTATTAACTAAACTATCATATAAGGTAAATGTTTGTTTTACGCCAGCCATAAACTATTAATTAACTTAGGTTTGTGCACGGTTTCAACATATAAAGACAAAAAAGACTTCATACCCAAGACAAAATAAATAATAAGTATGCACTCTTAATACGAAAATGATTACATATGCTTTATTAGAAATAGAAAAAAATTGAGATCTTTCTTACGGGAGATTGGATGGATGTTCCCTTCCTTGAAAGAATCGCAAACAAAGAGTAAATTGCTTATCATGTAAGAAATAGGAAATAGTGAATAAAGGGAGGGCACGGTTGTTCCCATCTCAATATTCCTCTGTGTGTTTCATCGACGACGAGACCAGTTGTCCCAGTTTCCCCATCACTACACCAGAATAGCCAACTTGTCACGGTAAAAATCCTTGACAAGTCAAACTTGTCACGGTCTTTGACCGTGACAAGTCCGTGAAAAAGGCTTAAAATTGTCACGGTCTTTGACCATGACAAGTTTGTGATAAGAAAAAATTGTCACAAACTTTGACCATGACAAGTTTCTTTATCATGGACTTGTCATGGTCAAAGTCCGTGATAAATCTGGGCAGATTTAAAAAAAAATTGTTGGGCAGTATGGCCACTGCCGCTGTCTAGCAATATATTTGAACTTGTTATAGAAAATTTAACCTCTCCACACAACATATATATCAAGCAACATTCAATATTCAGTAACCAACATAAATAAATACAAATATCCATAACCAAAACCAAAGCAACATGTAAATATCCATATCAAAAATCAAACCAACATTTGAATATCCATAACCAAATCAAAAAAATAATATCCAATTTCCAAATATAATAAATACAAATAATGTCATAGAGTAGGGTCTACAATATATTGGAGGAGGAAGGAAGGCCACACGATATATGCATTGACACACCCATAAATTCTCTGAACGCCGCATTGTTCGTGCTACAATAAAGGTGAGTTCTCCTTTCCGACCAAAACATGCATGACGAGCATCTTTGCCTCAATGTCTTATAGGGGACATCCATGAACCACCATAACCAGGTGGGTTCCTGAGTCCCTTAACCCCCTCGCTATCGGCTCCCCACCAAATATGTCGATTAAAAACACGCTTGGCCAATCAATTGTTAACATAGACCGTTCGACGGGGGTCAAAATGGGAAATAGATAGTATAAGGGCGGCGAGTCCGTGCATATTGGCGATGAAGCAGTGACGTCCTTGTATACCTCCTTCTCCTTCCCCTTCCCCTTGCCCTTATTAGAGGTGGACCCCCGTTGACTCTTCATGAAGGCGTACATATCTAGGACCATCACCTCAACCTTGATAGCTTATCGTCATGGGTGTCCAACGTATGAGCCAACCCGATATTTCTCCTCTCCTCCTCGATGATCCTCTACTTCCCCACCCGAGAGCTCACCCCTAGTCCTCCCCTTGTGATCCGCCCCGAGCACTTGGCTGAGTACACGATTAGTTAATTAAGTTAATAAATTATAACTTATAATCGTGCCTGTGATGCTCAGAGGCACCTCTTTATCCTTTCCCTTCTTAATTAAAATTTCCACATAGGCATCGAGCCTATGTGGCCTACCCCCAGAACCACTCCCTGTCTCCTGATATAAAATAATGTATAATTAGTAAGTAACACAAAGTAATGCTAAATTAGAATAAAATAAAACTAAAATTAAAGAAAAATAAAAATCGACCATCCTGTGCTCCACCTCGGCGTAAGACGTCCGCCTGGAGTAGTGCAATTCTATTAGTTTTTCCCGATTTTCCAAACCGATGGACGAGATCCTAATTTCCACTCATCGATCTTATTGTCAACAAACTACTGGCACTGTTTCACTGAGATTGGCTCCTTCGATGGGACGGTGTCATGCAGTCTCAGAATGGACTCCCAGGTCCTCCCAAAGTACCGTGCTCACATGTTTTTCTTCCACGTCTTATACTGATCCCTCAACTATTCCAATGTGGAGTCGCGAACATGTGGGGGCAGGCCAAATCGATCCTGTCAAACAAAAACAAACCAAAAAGAAAGTAAGTGTTAGTTTTATTTAAATATAAATATAAATACACTACCTATAGTGCCCCCCAGATGCCCATCTTGAACTCATTTAGCACGAAGCTTCAATCAGTGTACCCCGGGCCGATGATCGCCTTCAGCAACTCTAGAGATCTAGCCCGTAATGACATCTTATTATCGACGATGGAGCCCAATTTTCCCCATTTTGGGGGCCTAGTGATCGAGGAGCCTTCGTTGTCTCTGCTACAGCGCTGCCCTGATGAAGACATTTTCTGTAAAAACTGTTATTATTAGTACAAACATGTATATGAGAAAATGATCAAATCCAATTGTTATTATTAAAATCCAAATTAACATATTCACTAACCATAAAACGAATTTTGATTCAAATCTGATAATAACAAAGCACTAGAAGAATACAAGTTAATGACATTATAGATCTAAAAATATTGTTTTAATATCGGGTCATGCCATGGACTTTGAATTAATGCTTAAATTGATTAAAATTCAAATTAACATATTCACTAACCTTAAAACCAATTTTGATTCAAATCCGATAATAACAAAGCACTAGAAGAATACAAGCTAATGACATTATAAATTTAAAAATATTGTTTCAATATCGGGTCATGTCAAGGACTTTGAATTAACGCTCAAATTGATTAAAATCCAAATTAACATATTCACTAACCATAAAATCAATTTTGATTCAAATCCGATAATAACAAAGCACTAGTAGAAAACAAGTTAACGACATTATAAATCCAAAAATATTGTTTTAATATCGAGTCATGTCATGGACTTTGAATTAATGCTTAAATTGATTAAAATCCAAATTAACTTATTCACTAACCAAAAAACCAATTTTGATCAGATAGTAACAAAGCACTAGAAGAATACATCCACTCGTTATTACAAGATTTAAACTGATTAAGTACAAATGTATTAAAAGTATTAAACTATCGTCCGATAATAATAAAGGACTAGAATAATACACCCATTAGTCATTATAAATAATTCGAATACTTATTACGAATCTAGTAATTGTTTCAAATCTGGGTTATCATAAAAAATCGATTGATATTGGGTAGAAGTATCCAAGTCATCCACACTATTGTTTAGATGCTTTGGCGCATATAATACGATTGATCACGGCTCGTTGTTGATATACTGTGAGTAAAACACTTGCTTAACCTTTTGAATAGCCCAAACAAATGACTCATCATTCACGTTTTCATTGTTTTTCAACTTGGACAAGTCAACCATGATCAAATTGGTGATAGGATCAACTTTACAAGCATTTTTATCCTCAACTCTTACCCAATCACAGTAAAACACAGCCTATTTGAAGCTTACATAGTCGAATACAAATATATTTTGAATTACACCATCGTAAGTCATTTCAGCTTCAATGAGATTTTTATCGTTCGCGCTCGCTTGAAAATAAGTAAGAGCCTTGTATGAAATGCCTGGGTTTTGTACATATGTATTTTTCTCGTACACCCTTACACCAAATACGTAACCATTTAATTGATATTTTTATACTCTTGTGCCATGAACAAGGGTCCAGTGGCTAGACGAGCAAGCCTTAATGTCACATCAACGATTTTTAAGAGCTGAGAATATAGATAAATTAATTAGGTTAGTTGTAAAGCTTTCTTGTAATCTGACATTTAATAACATATATTTTCATTATAATTACCTCGTGTGACAACCACAACCAAAATTCTATGTCTGATTGTGCTATTATTTTTTGTCATTTATTGTTCTCAAATGCTTCATATTTTCTGCATAGATCGTGATGAACGTATTACAAAATTGATCATGTATAAAAATTAAAATAATGTAAAAGTTAAAATAATTTAAACTTACCTTTTCCATTCTTCGACAACTTTATGTGTGTCAAATATATAACGAGTTACTTGTTCATGTTGCAAACTTGTTAATTTCACTCGTTTGCCCACACATGACCACCCTCATCAACAAACTTATCACTGTCATCCATGTTTCTTGGAGCACGAATATATTCCCGAGTGTAGATTGATGACTCCACGGTGATGTATTACTCTGCAATTGATCCTTCAATGTATCGTGTATTCTTGACACAATCTTTGAAAACTTTCATCAATCTTTCAACGAATACTTCCACCGATATCTATGAGGGCCGCAAAGAAATACCTCGTCGCATAGGTGTACCAACAAGTGAACACTTATGTCAAAGAATGATGGGTTAAAGTACTTCTCCAACACAAAAATCGCTTCGATCACCGCCAATTTTGCGATCACTATGTGATCTCGATTGACTACCTTCTTACATAAAAGTGAGAAGCAGATAATAATTTCCATAATAGCCCACCGTAAATCCTTGTTCTTGGAGAGATAATGATTAAACAATAGAGTAACCAATTACATGATCACATGTCAATCATGGGACTTACACTTATGTAAATCATGGGTAGCATAATTCGCAATCCTTTCCAAGTTGGACAAAAAATTAGATGGAACCTTCAAATTATATATTATGTCTAAAAGCACCTTCCTTTCCTCACTCGTCAAAGTTAACGCACCAGGGGGAATTATTGTCCTTCCCTTACTATCTTATTTCAATCATAGTTGTGGCTTAAGTTTTAATTATTAAGGTCTTTTCGTTCATTTTCTCCATCCTTCGAATGACTCCCCCAAGGCATGTGCCCACAATATGTTCAGTGATGTTCTTCTCTGAGTGCATCACATCCAATACATGTCGCACCAGGTTATTATTCTAATAAGGCAAGCTAAATAACTTGACCTCATATACTATGCCTTTCTTGTCTCAGCTTCATTCCCAGTTGGGGTCTTCTTATACTTGACATTCTTAAATTTAAGATTCTTACCTGGCATATTAGTGCCATAATCAGAAGATTTACTTTTAATTTCTGAACCTGAAAGTTTTCTCGTAGGTAGCCTATTTTCAACCCCACATGGTAAAAAATTGGAACCTTTCTCAAATCTAAAACTATGAGCGGGGGCAAAAACCTCCTATGGCAATGGTATACACTTTTTCATCTAGCTTCAGTCTCCACTCCACAAATAGGACACCCCAAATAACCATGTACTACACAACCGGATAATGTTCCATAAGCGAAAAAATTATGAATTGCCCATATCAACATAGCTTTCAGCGTAAACTCTTCTTTTTTAAAAGAGTCAATGCTTTCACACCATCTTCCCTTAACTCATTTAATTCTTCTACAAAAGGAGACAGGTAAACATCGATATCCTCACTTAGTGCCTTTGGCCCAGGTATTAACAAAGACAACATCGAAAATTCA
Source organism: Sambucus nigra (assembly GCA_949130495.1). Lineage (NCBI taxonomy): Eukaryota > Viridiplantae > Streptophyta > Magnoliopsida > Dipsacales > Adoxaceae > Sambucus > Sambucus nigra. The sequence continues at coordinate 300,451,396 of OX422210.1, read as the reverse complement.
GGTCTCACATAATGTGAAAGAGGGAAGTTGAGTGGGGCTAGGATTACATGCCATACACTCTGATTGGCGCTTAGATTTAAAATGGAATAAAACCATCTGTTGATATTTCCAAACGAATGTTACGCTTTTCTCGAGCAAAATCGGGATACTCATAACTCATCCTCTTCCAAGATTTAAAATAAATAGGATGAGACATGAGATTATCCTCTACTTCTTCCCTAGCATACCAAGTCATTGCCTCCGATATCCATGGTACTATGAAAAATCGCCTTAATTTAGGTCCAATTGGAAAATATTTCAACACTGTTTGAGGCACTTTTGAGCTTGTGCCTTCCTTACCAGTAGATTATGCATATCTAGGTTCATCGCATATTGGACACCGATCGAGATTTTCATACTCCTTTCGGTATAGTATGTAGTCATACACACAAGCATGAATTGACTTATACTTCATTCCCAAACCTTTCAAAATGTTCTTCATAATAGGATAGCTATTTGGAAGCCTATTCTGCTTGGGTAGCTAGCCTTTCACCAAATTCAAAACTACTGTCACACTCTTGCCAGACAAACCATATTGGGTCTTCAAACTATGCAAACCAACCATGACATGTAAAGTTGTTTTATCTTTCTCACAGTCAGAGTACAACAGATGGGTCGCCTTTAATTTTAAACTTTCATGGTCATCGTCAAGGTTTATCTCGATATTTTCATGAGAACCCAAACCTTGTACATCGGTAGTGACATCATTTTCTTCCACTTCATGAACTCCATACTCGTCATTAACTAAATCCTCTAGCATATTATGATCTACATTGTCCTCCTTCCCTTGTACATCTATCCTACTTGTTGAAGGTTGTTGTGAAGGTTCCTTGGGGACAAAAGGAACTTTCGATTACAAGGTTGTCACGGTCAAAGACCGTGACACGATCATGACAAAGTTGTTGTCACGATCAAGCACCTTGATATAAAATGCGTATTTTTTTTGTCATGATCTTTGACGTTGACATGGTTGGCCGGGTGAAGATGCGTTATTTTATCTAATAATATTCTTCCTCCGTTGGATAGCGTCTCAAATAGGAAATTGCATATCATTAGCAGTAAGGGTTGATGTTAATTTTAATATTAACTATTGTTATAAATGAGTCCAAATAATGATATAAATTTATAAACAGGTATTTCAAGCATATTAAGTTGGTATTTTGGGAGGGTAGTTTGGTGTTTTATTTTGGTACGGTAGTTTCGATAAATTGGTTTCTTAATTTCGGTTTACAGTAATTTCGATTCTTAAAAATGAAAAGTAGTAAACCAAAATCATTTTTTTGAGGGGTTTTCCATTTTGGTCATTGACCAATATATATATATATACACGCTCCAGTACGTACCAAGTATACATATCAATTTTTTTAAATAGTAAAAAAATTGTTTTTGAGCTGATTATCTTTGTATGATATTTAAATATTTTTGAAGGCCCATGTAAAAAAATCAACTAAAAATAATATCTTTTGCTATTTTAAAAACATCAGTCAAACTTTTAAAGCACTTTAAAAGTTATGAAAGTTTGACCTATTTTTCTAAAATAGCAAAAAAAGATATTTTGAGATGATTTTTTTATATGGGTTATTTGAAATGTTTAGATATCACATAAAAAAATTCAGGTCAAAAATATTTTTTTTTCTATTTAAAAAAAATAGGTTTATGCCAGTATATATATATATATATATATATATATATATATATAGATATAGATATATATATATATATAGAGAGAGAGAGAGAGATGATCAAGTGAGGTCTCTCAATTTAAGAAACCTGAATGAGATCCATTTTTTTAAAATAGTAAAAAAATATTTTGGATTTGATTTTTTTTCCTGTGATTTTTAAACATTTCAGTAGGACCATAAAAAAATAATAAGCTCAAAATGAATTTTTTTACTATTTTAAAAAAATCGGTCAAACTTTGTCAGTTTTTAAGAAGCTTAAAAATTGACACACTTTGATCGATTTTTTTAATATAGCAAAAAAAATCATTTTGAGGTGATTATTTTTGTCATGGTTCTACTGAAATGTTTAAAAACCTTATAAAAAATCAGCACAAAAATATTTTTTTTACTATTTTAAAAAAATAGACCTCATTCAGGGTCCTCAAACTGGGACCTCACTTGATCATTTCCCCCTCTCTCTCTCTCTCTAGAGAGAGAGAGAGAGAGAGAGAGAGAGAGAGGCACTCTCTTGTACGGACTATTTACGGTGCAGACCCCGATACGTACCATTTTTTTAAAATAGTAAAAAAATAAATTTTTTGATGAAAATTCATGTATATAATCTCTACGGTGAGAAGATCATCTCCAATTTTTTTCATCACAAAATTCAATGAAAAATCGTTCAGATGAGGTGATATTTAAAAAAATGGTATAAATATGCATTTTCGACAGCTGTATACCATTATAATCTCTCTCTCTCTCTCTCTCTCTCTCTCTCTCTCTATATATATATATATATATATATATATATTACTGAAATTCGTACATTAAGGGAGAGGGACATTAGTGCTAAAAAAATATGTTAGTAGACTAGAGCAAAACAAATTCTGACCATCGAGTTGAGCCAAAAAAATGCTTGTTTTCATGCACTAAAAAAATAATTATTAGACAAAAACTATCCATTAAAATTAACAAATTATTAGAATTGAATAAACTTCACTAATGGAATGGATTTCATATCTACTCACTTTCTTACAGACCAAATCACTTTATTCTTCTGGGACCTAGTTTCTAATGCCATTTAAATCTCTCACTTGCCAACTTATTTCAATTGAAAAGGATTTCATCCAAATTTGTTATGAAACAAATGGCTTTCTTTGATAGAAGTATATTTACATTAGACATGACTTTTTAATTTTTTTTTCAATAGAGAATTAAGGTAAATGTCATGTTCCTTCCTATATTTGAATTTTTAGGACAATGCTTTTCAAGTTTAAAAATCTAGTCCCTGTGGTACAATAGCATTTATTTGTGTGGTTCCTTTAGAGTTAGGAGTTCATTTTTTTGGTCCGCTCCAGCTGTACCATTTTTCATGGTGTTTTAAGTACAGAGACTAAATTTATAAAATTATGTGGAGTGTCCTATTTTTATACACTTGGAGAATTACAATGACCTTTTTCCCAAAACCCCCCTTTTTTCAATGGAGTTTCAATAAAGGCATCAATCCGGGTTAGCTAACAAAAAGCAATTCAACCATTCAGGAACTACAACATTTTAATAAGAAGACCCTTAATGTAGTAAAGCAAAAGCTTTTAGACAATGAACACATCTATTACAAACTCTACGAACTAGAATACAATCAGTTGCTTATTGAGATGCAACAATGAACACCCATTGATCTGGACTGTGAATTGAGAATGTCAACAACATAAAAGGAATCACTTTCCACAATTAACTTCTGATGGCCTACAACAATCCTTTATACTATAGCTGTAAGAAAGACACCCCTTTCATTTGTGAGTATCATGCCCAATACTGAAATTTCTTTTAGGATGAAAGGATAACGCTTGAGCCTGAAATAACCACTAGGAGAAAACTCTACTTGCTCAAAGCTGGACTTGAAGGAATTCAAAATGTATTAATATGATTACCCGAGGCTTGAAAAAAGGCTTCGATCAATCTAATACTTGATCGTTAGGTTTTCTGTCTACATAAATTGTGTTTCTTTCAAACCAGAAAATAACTGCAAACAAATTAACTATCACTTAAATCATAATAACTATGTCCATAAACCTAAAATTAGTACCACTTTTCCACATATGAGCAAATTGGCTTATTTGCCACACAGATGGATGGATCTTGAACACATTTCCACAAATCATTAGTTGTAGTTTCTATATCATCTCTTTGACAACTACGACAAATGAGATGAGATTAATGTTGATTCATAGACTTTGTAGGAATGAAATTCGTACTAGCTCTCCAAAGAAATATTTTGAATTTGTTTGGGATTTTCAACTTCAAAATATTTCTCTACCAAAATCAATGTTAACCTTTTAGCAAAGGGTGAATAGGTCAGCCATGAGTAAACTTGATGACCCACATGATACCCCGAGTTGATTCTTATATTTTCCACTCTTATCAAACTGCCACATGAGGGAATCACTTGTATCTAGACCGGCTCTGGGAATATTAAGAATCCTTTATGCTTCAAAGTTACACGCGTCACACTCGGTGACAAATAACTAGAAAACTTGTTGTAGTCTAATAATAAAACAACCCATATTAGCCCAATCATTTAAATATGAGCCTATATTTAAAAGTATCAGTCAAATATAAGGCCCATATTTAAAAGCTATAAATCAAACACGGAGCCCAATTTTAAAAGCTACGAGTCAAATATAAAGTTCATTTTTAAAAGTTGTGCGTAAAATATGAGTTTTTTTTACATACACCTGAAATTTTAATGCTTACTTTAGTAGAAAAATAGGTTGGCCCAACCCATATTTGGTCTTCTCGTATTTATGTCGACCCACATTTAGCCCATCCCATATTTGACCCACTCAAATTAGGCCCAACCCATAGTTTTGTCACTACTAAGTACCTTACTCATTGGCTCACAAAATATACGCATCATCTAGGACAAACTTACCTTGTCCTGAGTGGGGACGGACGCACCCACCAACTTTCAAGGATTTTTTCACATATATGGCGAAAAAATAGGGTCTTGGTTGTAAGTTTGTGAAGTAGAAGGCAAGCAAATAAGGGTTGAGGGGCAAAAAGCGTAATTATATGATACCAGCTAAAACACTAGGGGTGGCAATTCGGGTTAGTCGTGTCATTTTCGGGTTGCATTGATTTTTATTTTAGTATAAGTTTTGGGTACTCTTAAATCTATACAAGCTAATCGGGTCATTTCGAGTTATTATCGTAAATGAGTTATCGGGTAAAAAATTGTCAGCTCTATAAAACACACGCACGGGAACTTATCAAACAATCTCCCCCCTTTCAAATTTCAACCAGAAAGAAAACCGTAATTAACCCTAATTATTTGTGGCAAATAAGGTCACATGGCCCAGAAATAAGAATTCAATTCCTATACAAATTAACCATATCAAACAAGGCAAAAAAATGGAATTGAGGTCAGAATTGATCATTTTCCAAGTAAAAAAGGCCAATCCCATATATATATATATATATATATATAGTACTGCTCTTGTGCGGATCAATCCGTATTTTAAGAGTGCGGATCGGACATGTGTCATTTGACGGTGAGCCCAGAAAAGAGAGTGTGCTTATAATTTAACCAATAATTTTTAGGCTCATCGCTAGGTGATACATGTATAGTTCACACTCTTAAAATGCGGATTGGTTCGCGCAAGAGCAGTAATGTATGTATATATATATATATATATATATATATATATATATATATATATATATATATATATATATATATACACATACAGTTTTTTTGGATTTAGTCCTATTTATAAAGATTTGTTAGGCTCCACTCCCATATGTTTTTACAATTGTAAAAGGTCCCATAACCATCCACAACCGCCTATAACTTCTCTCTAACCACCCATCTTTCTTTTTACAGAGAATGACAAGTGTCCCATATTCGTTATAATAGGACCAACAACTAAAAAATTAAAACTATAGGAGTGGTCACAAATAAATCTTTACAAATTGGACTAAATACTTAAGATCCCTATATACATAGACTTCGGGTTGGGTCCTTAACGGATCAGATCTACCTATATCCATATTCGATCCATTTAATAAGCGAATAATCGGGTAATCGAGTTTTATAAAAGTGCTCAGACCCGGGTCGGGTTTAACGGATCGGGTTCGAGTCCGGTCCGGGTACAGACTCGACCCATTGATAGATCTAACCCCAAAGGTCATATAGGAACTAACTATTGGTCTGTTGTCTGCAAAAATTGAGACACAGTGGTGTGCACTAAAGTGCATGTACTTTATTGTACACTTTTTATTTTTTTTGCTATTTTATTAAATTTCCATATTTTGACTAGTATTTTAGGTAGGGGCAATACTTTCTTAGAATATTCTTAAAAATGTTAACTTTAGTCTATTTATAGTTTATGGTTATCTTTGGCTAACGAGATAATTAGTCCATAAATAAGGTCATAGATCAACCACACATTTAATATATATGAGTGTCTCTCTTGTTTGAGTGTTGTTTTTATTTACTATCATTAACATTGTTTACGTTAATTGGTATGAGAGTTAACCGTTGTTCTTGGAGTTGCATAGAAAATCATAAAATAAAATGAAGGTAAAATACAAATTTAACCCCAAGGCTTGGGGTAATATGATATTTAGGCTCACTCTTTCAAAAGTTACAATATTAACCCAAAGGTACATTAAGTGATCCAATATTAATCCCTTGTCGATTTTTCGTTAAGAGACTTAACGGAATCGCTGATGAGGTATCCTATGTGTCAAAATTATTTGAGTTGTCCAATAAATAATCGTCACGTGGAAAAAACTAAATAGATAAAATAATTAAACGGAATAGAAAACTAACTAATACTCATCAAATCCCTCCATTGTTTCTATGTATAAAAGAAATTAAATAAAAATCCCCACGTGTCAAGTGTTCATTGGTCAAATACTACACCTTGTCATAACGTTTGCCATGTAGAATGTCCAATCAGCAATTCCATTAACTCTCTTAATGGCAGACTAACGAAGGGTTGAAATTGAATCACTTAATGAGGTAAATGCAGTGGAAATATTACACACACATTTAATGGGAAACAAAGAGAACTCTCATATATTCATCTCACAAAATGTAGTAGCGTCCTTTCAAATGAGGGGAGCACTCTATGTATAGGGTAAAAGGGAATAATAGAGAGGCTTTTTTAAAGGATGATGATGATGTCATAAAGTAGTGAGTATGAATAGTGACATTATCATTATCTAAAATATCCTCAAAATATCTTAGAAAGAAAAATAAAATATTGCTCTTCGTCACTCTTTCTCTTGCACCACTCTCCCCCCATGAGGAGTCTAGGTATCTCCGGTACTGGCCTCTGACTTAGAGCGAATGATGAAGCGAGTGCACGGTCCGGTAGACGTGTCATCTGTCTCTGAAGCTAAAATACTCTCGACTCTGTCAGTATGGGAGCGGATAGGTACTTAAGTGGGAGGTAGTAGAGAGAGAGGTGTTGGATGAGTCCCAAAAAAAGGTATGAGCTTCGCGAAGTTAAACGTTTGGTGAACCCGTAATGTATTCGAGAGATCAATCTCATAGGCATTCTCCCCGTAACTACGAACAACTAAAAAAAGGGCAAAAATGGTGCATCTGCAATTTGTGACCTTTTTTGTAACGATGTTCCTTGCACAAGATCATGACCAAGTCGTATGGTTGAAAGATGAGTCTACGACGGTGTGGATCAACAGCCTCCTTATAGGAGGTGTACATACGCTGCAGGCAGCCACAGACATCGGAGAGCAAGCAAGTAGCGAATTCAGAGGTTCTAAAGTACACTAGGGTTGTCGGCGGGAGCTCAATGAAATCAATGGGAATGGTCAGGGTGATGACCAAGACAACCTGAAAGGGGAGAGACTAGTGGAGCAGCGAAGGGCGTTGTTGAAGGCGAACTCGGTTATCGGGAGGATTGTATCCCAGCTCCGGGGACTATCAGAAACAATGCATTAAAGGAGATTATCGACACTGCGATTGACGACCTTTGTCTATTCGTTTGTCTAAGGATGGAAGGCGATTGAAAACTTCAGTGAGCGACGAAGGATTTTCCACAAGGTCCTTTAAAAGTGTCAATATCGAAGGAGATTTTTTATTTTTTTTAGGTGGATGGGGTGGGGTACTTAAGTACCTCCATAATGTGATTGTATAGATTTTAGGACATTTTACCAAATCGGTTATACTTTGGTAACTTTTCCTTTAAGGATATGTTGTTAAGCATGTGCTTCCACATGACTTGTTAATTAAAAATTCTAAAAAATAAGGAAAAACAAGATTTTTTTTTAAAATATTAATCTCAATTATGAAAATATAAATTAAACAGAAAAATACAAAAATAGAAAAACAAAATAAACACATGCGTACCATCTGCGGTAAAAAAAACAAAAAAAAACACGCACCATCCGTAATCATGCCACCACTTCCAGCTCCACCGTACAACCACCACAGCCTCCGCCTTACCCCATCTCCGTCGTCTGCTACCCCCCCCCCTCTCTCTCTCTCCCTCTCTGTGTGGAAAATACCACCATCCCCAAATTTGAAATCAAAAATCGTAATTTACACTCCGTAATTGATATCAATATGTATCACAACCAATTTGTATCATTATGGAGTTGGTTTTCGGTCAAAACCGACTGCATCAAAATCGATTTGTATCATAAAGATATTTACAGAACCCTAATGAGAACAAAACCTAATGGAAGATCTGATTCCCCCCATCCCCCCCCCCCCCCAAAAAAAAAAAAAAACGAAAATGAAATCCTCAAATAAACCTGCATCGAAATCAATTTTTGAATCACCAACTGAAAATGATCTCAATGTCGAAATCCATAAATGAAAACAATCTAGTAAATCCTCATAATGAAATGCCCAAATACAACCATGAATGCTGATTTTTTGGAGAGATGATGGTGATGTGGAGGGATGATCACAATTCTGTTTGAGGTGGTGGTATGGAGGTGGTAGTCAGAGGTGGGGTGGAGGGTGATGGTATAGTGGTTATGTGTGTTTCCAGTGATTTTCTGAAATCCCAACTCGATTTTTGTCTTTTATTTTTACTTTTATTCTGTTATGACTTTTTCCCTAGTTTTTGCTTTTCTTGTTTTTTGAACCTATATTACTAGATTTTTTAAACGGATTTATTCATTAATAGGTCAAGTGAAAAAGCACGTGACTTTTAAGTGAAAAAATCCCTTGGCGGAAAAGGTACCAAAATCAACTCAATTAGTAAAAGCTAATAAAGTCTAAACGGCACATTGTGGATGTCTTTAGGAACGTAGCCCAGAATATCAGTCAGTGGGGGCTAAAATCGGGGGGTTTGGGGGCAGGTGACCCCGAAAAAAAAATTTGAGGTTATTTTTTACTATTTACCAAGAATAATGAAATTTATTTAATCTAATGGAAAGAGAAACAATTATTTAAATGAGCATAACACAAAAACAAGATATAATATTCGATTTAAATTTTTTTGCACGGTTACAATTACAATTGTCCTCGATGACCTTTCATGTTTTGAAAGCGTTGAATGATAATCTTATTATTTTTCTCATCAAATACATCTTTCTCTACGTATATAATCATCGTATCATTCATCCATTGATCTTCCATCCTATTGCGTAATGAAATCTTTATGACATTCATAGCGGAAAATGTTCTCTCCACGGAGGCATTTGCTACGGGTAGAATCAACGCTAACGTCACAAGAAAAAACACCAAATTTTATACCTCATATTTCTTTGTCTCGACCGTTTTTTTGCAAGAGAAAAAATTCCATCCAATCCTTTAAAGTTTGGAGTAGAGCGCAAATCAAGAATATACGTTCCAAGTTGAATATCAAGTTACATGAGTTGGAAGTTTGAAAATTCATTTGGATAGAACCAGGCAAGACGAAGTAACTTTTATTTGTCAAAGGCAACAAATTCATCGTCGGGACAAAGAGATGCCGCACAAATAAGTAATTCGGAATTTGCCTCATGGAAATGGCAATTTAGCTCTTGAAGTTGCAAATCAATGATGCCACAAAATAACTCAACACGATAACGATGCAAGTTTGTCTTTTTGGGCGCTTTTCGTTGTGATCGTTTATTGACAACAAATGCATCATTCACGTCGGGTACTAAAATGTCATGTTTCTCACAGAAGGAAGAAACTTCATTAAGCAACATGCCCCATCCATCATCTCTCATCAACTGTAGTCGGTGCTTACATACCCGGACTAAAGACATGGCATTCACAATATCTTGCTTATTTCTTTGCAATGCCTTTGATAGTTCATTTGCAAACCCCAACACATTTTTCATCAAATGCATACTAAAAATAAAGTCAAAGGTATGCATAGAATCCAAAGCAACCCTAGCCTCAAATTTATGTTCATGTTTGATAGCATCCTCTTCTACAATATCAAGAACACCAATTACGGAGGAAAACATGATAATCAAGCTAACTATGGTACCAAAGTGTGAGCCCCAACGAGTGTCACCGGGACGTTGTAGAGAGGTACTTTGATTTAGTCCTTTCCCTCTTTGAATCTAACCTTTAAAAAGTGCACCATTAATCTTTTCAAGTTGTTGCTCACGAAGAATATCACGACGTTTACATGAGGCTCCAACTAGATTGACAACACTAGAAACCAATGTAAAAAGAGTCGTAATATCATCGTCTTTCTTTGACACCGTAACAAGAGCCAATTGTAATTGGTGAGCAAAACAATGAACATAAAACGCACATTCATTTCCCTCAAAATAAGAGTTTTGAGACCATTGGATTCTCCACGCATATTTGACGCCCCATCGTAACCTTACCCACGTAGTCTAGAAATACTCAATCCCAATCTAGCAAATAAACTATCTATTGATAAATTTAGTGACAAAGCCGTTGTATCCCCAACATGTTCTACACCAATCAAGTGTTCCATGATTTGTCCACTTTTATTCACATAACACAAAACAACGGCCATTTGCTCCTTTACAGATACATCACGAGACTCATCAATTAAAATTGTAAAAAATGAATCTCCTACATCTTTAATAATGTAGTCAATAATCTCGCTTGCAATTGAATTAACAATATTTTTTTGAATATCCGGTGATGTCAATTTATGATTTGAAGGAGCATTATTCATTGCAACGGCTCTAATATCGGCACTAAGCTCACAAGAAAATTTCATAAGTTCAAGAAAGTTACCTCTATTTTTTTATGATTCTGATTCGTCGCTACCCCGAAATGCAAGCCCTTGACGTAAAAGAAATCGAATTGAGTTTATTGATGTGTTCGATATTCACTGTGGGCTTTATCCGATTGCTTAAAAACAACCATCTCAATGTGTTGTTGTTGGTTCATTAAATCCTCACACGCTTTCAAGGCTTGGTTATGAGAACTATTGGGACCCCCAATATGAATTACAAATCTTTCTTTCTTCTTCCAATTCGAAAATCCGGTTCCTACGAACGAGTCCCCACCTGCTTGGTCACCTATGTTTTCCTTGAAAAGATAACAACATAAACAATATGCGGCATTAGTAGTAGTGTTATATTCCAGACATGGAGAAAACTATTTGAACCAAGTTGGATTAAAACGCCTCAATTGTTTTCCATAGATTTTGGGTGGAAAAGTGTATCCGCATGGCTGACACGGCCCCTTTTGTAAATAGGCTCTTCTAAGTATATTTTCCTCTTTTGGATCACCACGGGAGATTGGAGTCCGTAAAGCAGGATCACTGTGAAAATCCTCAAATATTCTTTCATCCTCTTCCACATTTCTCTCTACCTCAATGGGGGGGGGGGGGGGGGGGGGGGGGCTGCGAGGAATTTGTTGTCACAACTTTTTTTCTAAAATACTTCTCCATAATTCAATCCTACAATTAAAATTTAAACTATCAATTCTAACCCTAATTTAAAATCCCATTTTATTTCAAAACACACCACCACCACTGCGTTTGAACCCCAAAAAATACCAATACAATACAAATTTATACAAATGATTTACACCAAAAAAATACCAATACAAAAAATACCAATACAAATAGTTTACCCCAAAAAATACTAATACAAATAGTTTACCCCTAAAAAATACCAATACATCTCCAAAATATAAATATGCAGGAGTTTTTGTTAACTTTGGAATTAAATTTATCAAAAACAGGGGATGAAGATGGTTTACATACCTTTAAGGAGGGAGGGAGGCGGAGGAGGGATAGCAGCATCGGAGGAGGAGGATGGACAGCCGAGGGAGGAGGAGGAAGGATAGCAGCCAAGCCAAGGGAGGAGCAGGGAGATAGCGGAGGGACAGAGCAACAGCAAGCAGCTTTCTTTCAATGTGTATGTGCTGTTGTTGGATAAGTTTAGTTAGGTTAAGTTATAAAAGGTTTAAAAAATTACATCCTTGCCCAATATAATTCTAACTTTATAAATTTATACCCAAAACTATATATATATATTAAATGAATAATTCACTGGGGGCTACAGCCCCCACTTGGCCTCCCGTACCTTCGTCCCTGGATGTCTTTAAGTAGGGGAGAAAAACTAATGGAAAATATGAGATGCCCCCCTGTGTAAAAGTTTTCAAATATATTCACCCAAGTTAATTGACATCATACATTGCAGCCCTCGACAAGTTGGGCCTCAAGAGTGCCGTTCCATATTGCCGTGAAAAAAACGAGATGATGTTGCTCCATAAAAAAAGCCATAACTAAGCTTTACATTTGTAGATATGATTGAATGTATTGTAACCCACTGAAGGTATCTATAATAATTGTATACAACTATGAACCATATATAAAGGTACAGAAATACTATTATGCTCGAATTTTTTACAGAATTTTAGGTGACAAACTGACGTGTCGATTTGATATTGGCTGGTTTATGGGGTCCGCACTAGCGGGACCTCAAAACCAACCAGTAACAAGTCGACACGTCAGTTTATCACCCAAAATTCTATCAAAAAGTCGGGCTCCCTAGAAGTGCTCATAAAGGTATATATGAACCATATATAAAGGTATCTATCATTGTATACCTAATTTACACAAACCCAAGATGCATATCCTACAAATAGAAATTAGTATCCACCCAAATTTCACTCTCCAGACACTCGTTAACCCAAATTATATTTGAAATCGGCAAAAAGTATTTTTATCTGAAGAGTTATTATTTTATTTTTTTGAGAAGTCTATAAAGAGTTGGAATGCTAAAAACTTAGGAGAAATGGTTTTTGATAAGGATGCTCATTTTGTTATTGCGTGTAGGGTATATTAGTGAGTTTAGTTGGTATAAAATAAATAGGTTAGGGCGGTTGATGATTGATAAATGGCCCAATTATTTAATTAACCAAAACATGGGTCTTCTTATATACTTATCTTATACTAGGGGGTTGTTTGTGATGGCCCCAAAAATTAATTACCCTTTTTTACACTAGTGTTAGAAATGTTATATTTAGTGACCTCCAATATTGAAAACTTACACTTGTGGACTCCTAATTTTTGTTGTAAGGACATTTTTGTCCATTAGCATTTTATATGTCGTACGTCGTTACACCGTTGAGAAAATTTAAGGATCATACGCTCATCAACGGAATCCGAATATCAAAGGCAGAAAAGGAATCAAGGAACAGACCGGACCGATTCGGCCCAAATAAAAGAACCGATCCGGTTCATCCGGACCGATCTGCCTAAAGAGACCGGACCGATCCGCCTGCTGAGGTGAGGCCAGTGTACCCCGGATCCATAGCGAACCAATGAAGCTAAAAATCTGAACCGATCCGATGCCAATCGGATCGATCCGCCTTCAAAAAGGAACCGATCCGATGTCACCGGACCGATCCGCCTAAAGAGACCGGACCGATCCGACGAGGATAATTTCAAACAGAACGTGTTCAGATCATGTTCCGCATTTTAAGGCTCAAGTTCTCCTATTTAGTCCCACTATGGGAAATGGTTTTTCCAAGACTTCTATACACGATTTTCAGAGTAGAGAAAGCCCTAAGTCTTCACCTATTGAGTACCAATACTCTAGGTATTTTGATTCACACAAATTCCATACATTTGTGAATCCTTTTGGTAACCCAGGAACGCAATTTTTGCAGTTCAACCCTTGTGGAGGAGACCGTTCTTCTTCTCCATTGCAGCCCTACTGGAAAGGGATAATTCCAGCCGCGACTACAGAATCCGATACCTGAGGGTAATTCTTAGTCAACTTATATTTTCATTGTAATCCGATTGTAAGCCGTTTTCTTACAAATTATAGTGGAAATAAATGGTTTTGCCCCTGTGGGGGATTTTTCCTTAATTGCATGTGTTTGAATGTTCTTGCTTAGATTATCATCTTATTCAATCACATACTGCTGCATGTTTAGGGTTTGTTTGTGCTAAAAGGGTTTAATATATAATTTGATCATTTGAACGCGTGCACACACGTTCTCAAATTGGTATCAGAGCAGGTTACGCTAATCTATCGCGTATTCCTATTTTCCGCAAAATTTTTCTAAGATATCAATTTTCTGATAAAATTGATTTTTGAAAAAGTGCGTGTTCAAATGGAGAAGTTATATAATAAAATGCCTGTTTTTTATGGGACAAATTATGCTTATTGGAAAGCCCGAATGAGGTCGGGTTTAAAAGTCATTGATGAACGTGTCTGGATTTTGGTTGAACGAGGGTGGACTCCTCCCACCGTGACTGTTGATAATGTGACCAACTTGAAACCTGACACTTCTTGGACTGATGAAGAATTTAAATGGTCTTCTTTTAATTCTAAGGGTCTAAGTGCAATTTCTGGGTCTGTCACACCTGATGAGTTCAAACGCATAATGACGTGCACCACGTCAAAAGAGGCATGGGATGTTTTACAACTTACCCATGAAGGAACTAATGTTGTGAAAGAGTCTAAGTTGCAAAATTTGACAACTCAATTTGAAACTATCACCATGCATGAATATGAATGCTTTGATGAATTTTATGCTAGACTTTCTGACATTGTGAATACTAGCTTTAATCTTGGTGAACATATTCCTAATGCTAGAGTTGTTAAAAAGATTCTTCGTTCTTTGCCTAAGCGTTTTATCCCTAAAGTCACTGTGCTAAATTCTATGGGTAATTTAAATACGCTAAAATTAGAAGAACTTGTAGGAGATTTGCAAACTTATGAAATTGATATGTTCCCTAAAACTGCTAAATCTATAGATAAGGGAATTGCTCTTAAAGCCCAAGAGAGAAGGAGTGAGGGGTCGGCTAGAAAGAGGGTAGAGTCATCTAGAAAGAGAGAGACTGACACGTCAGATTCAGAGTGTGATTTTGACTTAGATGATTTGGCTCTTTTTGAAAAAAATTTCAAGAGGATTCTCAAATTTAAGAAAAATGGCAATTTTAAAGATAAAAAGAAATTTGAGAAAAATAAGTTTGAAAAGAAAAATGAAAAAGTTTTCAAAAAACCTCCTCTGAAAGAAAGTGAGAGATGTTTTGAGTGCGATGGTAAGGGTCATAGAGCCTTTGAGTGTGCCAATCGTCTGAATAGAGAGAAAGGGAAAGCTGTCCTTAATGCTACCCTTAGAGACGACAGTGAGGTCGAGACGGTGGATTCAGGAGATGAGTCACCGCATGAGTGTAACTTCACCGCATTCATGGCCAGCCAAGTGAGCACTCCTAGTTCTCTTCACGACGTTGAGGATGATGCTTCACAGAGACACCTCGACAGTGAGATCGATGAGAGTGAGGGGAAGGATGACTCAAGTGAGAGCGAGAGTGATATTCAACGCGCCTACGCTGAGTTATATTCTGAGTCTTTTAAAACTAAAAAACGTAACAAAGCGTTAGTTCTTAAGATCACCTGCTTAGAGGAAGATTTAAGAAAGGCGAGAGAAAGAGAGTCCTCCACCGTCACCGCCCTAAGAGAGAGAGAATCTGCCTGTATCGAGAAAGAGATTCTATTTAGAGAGAGAGAGTGTGTTTTAGAGAAAGAGAGAGGGGACTTGACTAAACAAGTGGCTAGTCTTACGAGTCAGCTCCATTCCTCCGTGGAGACTCGGAAGAAACTTGAAGCCCTTGTTGCCCAGCTGACTCATGATCTTGAGAAAGCACGGGAAGTCAAGGTACAAATCGAGGACAGATCTGGGAAGATGGGAAAGATGCTCCTCGGCCCCGCTTTAGGTTTTGGTGATCGGCAAGGAATTGGATATGATGGTGCCTCCACGTCCCAAATTGCACCTGGACCAGTTCCTGAGTTTACTACGAATCCTTATGGCTGTCGTCAAAAACCTTGAAGGAGAGTTCGACCAAGAAAAGCAAACCAAGGTCCGCCTTTGACTGTGCTCTTTTGTACTTATTGCAAAAGAAAAGGCCACCTTAAGGAATATTGCTATAGCATGGGTCGGACACGATGTACTACTGCTCCACCACGTCATTCTGATGAGTTTTCTAGTCTGAGAGAGCAAGTTGAGTTCTTAGCCGCCACGACCTAAAGTTTAATGGAAGAATTCCGACGGATGTCTTTGCCGTTAGTGAATTCTTCTCACATTCCAACTAAAACCAACAACAACAAAGGCAAACAAGAGATCACCTCTGCTTGGGTACCTAAGAAAGATAAAAAGGCCTTCATTGTTCATGTTGCTCTCAAAGCACACAATACCTCACAGTGGTATTTTGATAGTGGGTGCTCCAGACATATGACAGGTGATGCCTCATTTTTTACGACTCTTGAGGATTATCAGGATGGTAGAGTCACCTTTGGAGATGGGAGCAAGTCTAGCATTATAGGACATGGTACTGTCGAGTTACCTGGATTTCCTAAGCTAGAAAATGTTTTTTACATCAAAGGTTTGAAAGCAAACCTTATCAGCATTAGCCAGCTGTGCGACACTGACTTTGCAGTAAAGTTTGACCGGGACGCGTGTAAAGTCTATAATCAAGCCGGTAAACTTTTGATGCAAGGGGTGAGGACCGAGGATAATTGCTATGGGACTGAGCCCACATCCTCACTTGTCTGCAACAGCGCCACGATCACTCCTATGGATCTGTGGCACCAACGTCTAGGTCACGTGAACGTTAGAGATCTTAATCGTTTAGCTAAAAAGGATCTAGTACGTGGCTTACCATCTCTTGGAAAGTCAACTTCGACCGTTTGTGGACCCTGTCAGTTGGGCAAACAAATTCATAGTCCTCATAGGAAGTTGCATTCCATTACCACCTCTCGAGTTCTGGAGTTGATTCACATGGATCTTATGGGTCCCACTCGTACCGAGAGTCTAGGTGGTAAGAGGTACATCTTCGTGATGGTAGATGATTTCTCCAGGTACTCCATTGTAGGTTTTCTGAGAGAGAAATCCGATGCTGTAGAATTTTTAACGACCAAGTGCCGTGTCCTGCAAAATCAACACGGTGTCACTATTAACAGGATGCGTAGTGACAATGGCACTGAATTCACAGAAGCAAAGGTAGATCTTTACTGTGATAGCCTCGGGATCAAACATGAGTTTTCTACTGTGAGAACTCCTCAGCAAAATGGGATTATTGAGAGAAAGAATAGAACGATCCAAGAGATGGCTAGATCTATGAAACTAGGTCGTAAAGTTTCTAGGAGATTTTGGGCAGAGGCAGTGTTTACTGCATGCCACACGGTGAGTAGGGTTTATTTACGTCCACACACACTTCAGACTCCTTATGAGTTGTGGACTGGCAAGAAGCCCAACCTGGCATATTTCCGTGTTTTGGGGAGTAAATGCTACATCCTACGGGATAGAGAGCAATTAGGAAAGTTCGACTCCCGGAGCGACGAGGGAATATTTCTAGGATATTCATCGACTAGCAGAGCGTACCGGGTTTTTAACCTGAAGAGCTCTAAGGTTATGGAATTAATAAACGTCACCGTGCAAGATGACGAACCTTCGACGGTTATTGATCCTAACCTTCAGTGTGAGGATGAAGATTGTTCTGACAGTGATTTACCTGTTCCTCTCTCACACTCTGTGGACCCTACTCCTGTGTTAGGGGACATACCTGCTTGGGTTCACAAGAGTCATGACCATTCTGCCATTGTTGGTGATCCCACTCTAGGGGTCAAGACTCGTGCTCAGCTAGAGAACGTTGTTAGCCATCTTTGCTACATGTCCAACGTCGAGCCCAAGAACCATAAAGAAGCACTCAAGGATGAACATTGGATATCTGCTATACAGGATGAGTTGCTTCAGTTTAAAAAGAATAATTTCTGGGAATTAGTCCCCCGACCTAGTGAGACTAATGTGATAGGTACCCGATGGATTTTCAAGAACAAAATGGATGAATATGGGACCATAATCAGAAATAAGGCTAGGTTGGTCTCTCAAGGCTACACACAGATATAGGGTGTAGACTTTGGGGAGACATTTGCTCCTGTTGCGAGGCTTGAGTCCGTCCGTCTTCTGCTCGCCATCGCATGTCATCTGCGCTTCAAGGTGTATCAGATGGATGTCAAGAGTGCCTTTCTGAATGGCATTCTACAGGAGGAGGTTTATGTGGAATAACCAAAAGGGTTTGAAGACCCTCAGCACCCTGAGCACGTCTACTTTCTGAGGAAAGTCTTGTATGGTTTGAAGCAAGAACCCCGTGCTTGGTACGAGAGGCTTACTTCCTATCTCTTAGCTCGTGGCTTCAAGAGAGGGGGAGTAGATATGACGTTGTTCGTCAGGAGAGATGACAGTGCTATTTTGGTTGCCCAGGTCTATGTGGACGACATAGTCTTTGGATCCACATGCTCCCAGCATGCTCACCACTTTGAGGAGGAGATGAAAAGTGAGTTTGAAATGAGCATGGTTGGTGAGCTTACATTCTTCCTTGGTTTCCAGGTTCGTCAGCTAGAGGATGGGATGTTCATCTCCCAATCCAAGTATGCTAGAGACCTCGTGAAGAAATTTGGTTTAGACTCCGCTAAGCATGCACGTACACCTATGAGTACCTCTACCAAGCTTAGTAAGGACACTTCAGGCAAGGACGTAGAGCAAACCTTATATCGGAGTATGATAGGTAGTCTTCTCTACTTGACTGCCAGTCGTCCCGACATCGCCTTTAGTGTTGGAGTCTGTGCGCGATATCAGGCATCCCCAAAAGAGTCACATTTACTTGCTCTAAAACGTATTATTAAATACGTGAGTGGGACTCTCTCATATGGGATTTGGTATTCTTTTGATACCGATGACCGTTTGTCCGCCTATTCGGATGTCGATTGGGTTGGGGATGTAGATGGTTGTAGGAGCACTTCTGGTGGGTGTTTCTATTTTGGTTCTGCTCTTGTCTCCTGGCTGAGCAAGAAGCAAAATTCCATCTCTTTGTCCACTGCGGACGCTGAGTACATAGCTGCCGGGAGTTGTTGCACACAACTCTTGTGGATGAAGCAAATGCTGGAGGATTATGGGATTTCACAAGACACCATGACCATTTCCTGTGACAACACGAGCGCGATACACATATCCCGCAATCCAGTTCAGCATTCGCGTACAAAACACATCAGGATACGAGAGCACTTTATACGTCAGCTTGTTGAGGAGAAAGTCGTATCCCTGAGTTTTGTTCCTACCGACCGTCAGTTAGCCGATATTTTCACGAAACCTTTAGATGCCCTTAGATTTGAGAGTCTTAGGAAGTCTTTGGGGATTTGCACAGTTGACTGAGGGGTTGGTCTATGTCTAGAATAGGATGCTTCTTCATATTCATATCATATGCTTCCTATTGCTAGTCTGTTTTATATGTACCATTTCTTAGGTGTATAGATTTTATTTATTATTTTTGCTTTTCATATTTCTTTTGAAAAAAAAAATACAAAAAGATTTTCCTTTAAGAAAAATTTTGAGAAAAGCACAAAAAGATTTTTTTATAAAATTTTTGAAAAAGACCAAAAATATTTTTCTGTTTTTGCTTCTTTTGTGGATGAGCATTTAAGATAGCCAAGTCACAACTTCATTCCATATCTCCATGTGACTGTTTGATAGAGAGTTGAGACGCTACATCATTTCATCCATGTGCTTTACTTAGTATGGAGTCTTTGAGATGTAATTAGTGATACCTTCCTACATGTTTGACTCCTATATCCTTTATTGCACACATGCACGGCTATATTTGATTATTGCACTTGTCAATCTCATGTTGGCTTGAGTGTTTCCATCTCAATCCTGTCTATACAATGTATAAAATGCGATAAAACTTGACAAGATTGGAATGCATGTAAAAACCGTTTTGGTGAGATTGTGTGTTTTTGTATAACGGGGAGGGGCTGCGAAAGGTAATCTTCTATCCTTTGCGCAAAAGCCACCGTTAAAAAGGACCTAAAAAATGGAGGAATTTTAATATCCGAGGTCCAAAGAGGTTAAAAGAGCCCGAAAAATTTAAAGGCAATAAAAAGCAATTCATGCCAAATATGGGCCACTTAGGTTTCACCCTCAATTCTCCAAAGTTTGAGAATTTAGAATGCCTCTATTCAAAATAATATCTGAGGGAGTTTGGTTGGAGAATATAAACGGGTTTGCACTTCCTTGAAAGTCCCGAAAAAGTATAAAATCATTTTGGACGTTATTGGTGTGAAAATCATTTTGAGCTTTGATTTGTTGATTTGATTGAGTCAATATCTTATATTGTCATTCTTGTACACCAAAGGAAGCATTTGATTTCATTCGCTAGGAATATCCAATATTCATCGTGCACATATGTCATGTTTGTATGCATTGATTTTCCTATCGAATTTGATCACACCACTTCATTTATGCTATCATTGACTTGGTTACTTTGTGTTCATTCATGGTGTGATATTATCCGTGAGACACCCCTCTCTTGCTTATTTGATTTATTTCTCTCATTTGTATATTTGGGGACATCATAAAAAAGGGGGAGAATGAATTATCTTATTATGGGGGAGTTTTGAAAGTTTGAGTTTGTTCATAAATTGGTACATATGCTTATCTCACTTCAAACTCGATATGTCACGTGGTATCTTTCTTTTTCTCATGTGTGTAGGTACTACATGGATTATCATTATATTGCACACCCTGATGAGAAAAGCGTTGAGATTCCTGAAGATTTGAAGATCAAACGATGCAGTCTTATTCACTTGTACTCTTTCAGTTTTGGGTTCATGGAAGGGTAGATTTGTATAGGCAATTTTTTATGATTGATAATTCGGATGTTTGTTTTTATGTTTGTACCGGCATAGACATAGGGGGAGATTTGTAAGGACATTTTTGTCCATTAGCATTTTATATGTCGTACGCCGTTACACCGTTGAGAAAATTCAAGAATCATACGCTCATCAACGGAATCCGAATATCAAAGGCAGAAAAGGAATCAGGGAACAGACCGGACCGATCTGGCCCAAATAAAAGAACCGATCCGGTTCATCCGGATCGATCTTCCTAAAGAGACCGGACCGATCCGCCTGCTGAGGTGAGGCCAGTGTACCCCGGATCCATAGCGAACCGATGAAGCTAAAAAGCCGAACCGATCCGATGCCAACCGGATCGATCCGCCTTCAAAAAGGAACCGATCCGATGTCACCGGACCGATCCGCCTAAAGAGACTGGACCGATCCGACGAGGATAATTTCAAACAGAACGTGTTCAGATCATGTTCCGCATTTTAGGGCTCAAGTTCTCCTATTTAGTTCCACTATGGGAAATGGTTTTTCCAAAACTTCTATACACGATTTTCAGAGTAGAGAAAGCCCTAAGTCTTCACCTATTGAGTACCAATACTCTAGGTATTTTGATTCACACAAATTCCATACATTTGTGAATCCTTTTGGCAACCCAGGAACGCAGTTTTTGCAGTTCAACCCTTGTGGAGGAGACCGTTCTTCTTCTCCATTGCAGCCCTACTGGAAAGGGATAATTCCAGCCGCGACTACAGAATCCGATACCTGAGGGTAATTCTTAGTCAACTTATATTTTCATTGTAATCCGATTGTAAGCCGTTTTCTTACAAATTATAGTGGAAATAAATGGTTTTGCCCCTGTGGGGGATTTTTCCTTAATTTCATGTGTTTGAATGTTCTTGCTTAGATTATCATCTTATTCAATCACATACTGCTGCATGTTTAGGGTTTGTTTGTGCTAAAAGGGTTTAATATATAATTTGATCATTTGAACGCGTGCACACACGTTCTCATTTGTTACTGAGAAAAAAATCCCAAAATCTCAGTATGGGAGACCGGTCGACTCGGGACCTTGTAGGTCCGACACTGAGAAAAGTCATTCCTTGTAATTTCCTCCATACACTTATCCTTTATTTAGTTGAAAGCTTTACTTTTGTTTTTGGCATTTTATTAATCAAACTGGGCACAACAACGTATTTTTCGTTGCATGAAAGAATGTGAACATCTAGAATACTTCACATAGAAGATTGTTAGTTACCTAATGAGTATTTAGGGTGAAAGAAATAACCAATTTTTGGAAATTTATATTCAGACCGAAAGCCTCTTTATAGGGTTTCAGGATATTCTCAACACCCTTGTAACAACCCGTCCTTTTGGAGACAATTAAAATCCATTATTGGATATAAATTGGAGATTTGAGGAATTTCAAGAAATAGTGATTTTGGATATTCTCGAGGATTTAATGATTTTCGATGGGTGTTGTGATTAGTTTTGGGACTAAATAGGTCAAAGTATTTTAATTATATGTCGTCGTGGAGTAAAGCGATAAAAGAGGTAAGATTTTGATTAGAAAACTCGCCTTAAGTTATATTGGGTTAGAATAGTAATTTGCAGTCAAGTACCTCGGATGGAAATTCCGACTGCGTCGTGAGTCTCGGAATGTCCGAGATAGTTGAAAAAGAGTGTTCGATTGTGGAAATTGAGTTTCGGGGAATTTTAGAATTAAATGGGCTCGTAATTGAGTAAACGAGTCGTTTTTGGGTTTTAAGGGGTATAACACTTTTCTCACTATATAAAGAGGGGGAGAGGGAAGGAAAATAGAAAGAAAGAAGAAAAGAGAGAGAAGAGAGAGAGGAGGAAGAAAAATAGGAGAAAGGGGAAGATTCCGGCCTACCTTCGCGGGATTCGGCTCGAGGTCGTCGGATTTTATCCACGAGGCAAGTGTTTACTTGCTTTATTTAATTTTTGCATAAAAATATCATACCGTAGTTTGGTATACATAAACCCTAAAGATTTTGGGTTGGGTATTCGTGGATAAAACGGGTTTTCGGGAGATAAAACGAATAAACCCCTAAAATTGGATAATTGGAGAAACTTAGGTTTTAACCTAAATTAATTGGTGATTTCGGGTTTAGGATGTTTAGAACCCGTATTGTAAAGGTATTTGTTGTTGGTTGGAGTTGTAGGCCATTGGGTGAGGAGATGGAAGCTTGGGGGAAGATTCCATGGCTGAAACAGCTTCCCGGAGAAGAAGCTGCCCGCCATGATCGATCGATCGATCGATCATGGGGATTCGATCGATCGAAGCCATCGATCGATCGACGGCCATGGGTCGATCGATCGATCGACGGCCATGGGTCGATCGATCGACCCTTGCTGAAAGATGGAATTTTTTCTAGGATGTTTTTGATGGGATAGATTCCAATTCATATTTCTTTGAGGTTAATTATGTGATAACATAAGGGACCTTTTAGGACTATATGGTCCATTAATTAAGGGAATTTAGGAGGGTAAAGTGAGGGTTTTAAATGTATAACCCTTAAATTACATTTTTGAGGAAAATAAAATAATTGTAAAATTAGATGGTTTAGGGTTCCTAAATTATGTTGGGGACTTTTAAGTGATTATATGGAAAAGATGTAGTCCTTGGGTTCATGGAAATGAAATCCATGGCCCACTAAATTTAAGGTTGTTCGGGAAAGATAAATCCCTAAGTTATTGTTTTGGGCTTTTAGGCCTATGTGATTATGCGTATAGGAAAGTATAATTATATTGGTTATGGTTGGGTGAATCCTATGAGTGGATTAGAATAAATTTGGGGAGTATAGTTATATATTCGCTAAATGAGAAATGGTATAATTGGAGATATCCAATAAATCCTTAGATGGGATTTAGGTATGTATTACTTATTAAAGTAAGGAAATACTTTGGGTTTAGTATCATGCATATATGAATGCTTGATTATGATTCTTCGAGAGAATCTTTGGAATTATTGGTCATTGTTAGATGGTTTGGCAAATATGGCCATTTGTATATATTCGAGGAGGAATATATGGTATATGTATACTATGTGATTCAAGTATATATATAATTTGAGATAAATGATTTTGAAAATAAAATTTGAAAATTTTCAAAATGGAAAAAGAAATGATTTTCATAATTACTGATTTATAGTCAACACCCTCTCTAAATGACATCATAAGGGAAGTTCGCGCGTGAGGTGAAGCCCCCTGACTAGCGAATGCTGGGTGGATATAGTCCTAGGCCATATGAGCGTTTATGTTATGTTATGTTATATTTTTTGCGATGGTTAGGTAACTTGGGGTGTGGTTATGACTAGCCCGCAGGCATATGGTCGCTTCCCGACATATTGCGTATAGGTGCCCAGGTGTCGTAATTGATAGGCACTGGAAGATGATGGTCAGTTAGGGGTGCGCCGTATGGGGGGTCCTAGAACACGTTATATATATGTTAAAGCAATTTATGATAATAAATTGGCTTTATATACATTTACTGGATGGAAGAAGGGAAATGGGATAAATGTTTGGGCTTCGGTAACACTTCCCGGATGGAAGAAGGGAAGTGGAAGCATATGATATGATCAAAGCATTTTTATGATAATGAAAATGGCTTTGAATACATTTCCTGGATATAAGAAGGGAAATGGGATGTTTTTAAAACGGAAAAGCATTTTTATGATAATAAAACTGGCTTTTAAAAGTATATGATTTGTTAAAGAAATTCATGATAATGAATTGGCTTTTATATATACATTTCCTGGATATAAGAAAGGAAATGGAAAGTTTTGAGAAAAATGAAAAGTATTGATAAATACTTCGTATATAAATCCTCAGTCCGGGAGATAGATCCGGATGTATATTGTAATATGATTATATATATGGATAAATCGCGTACCAAGGGTCTAATGGATCCTGACGATCGACCTTGCCGCGTAGTAGTGTATCGGGGGGGTTCCTTGTTTGTATTTCACTTTGCGAGACACCCCACGCACGAATATGGCAATGTGTTGAGACTGGGGAGAAATTTAATCCTTAGTGCTCTAATATAAATGTTTCTTATGGTATATATATACTTATATACATTCTGTACTGAGGGGCTGGCGGATCTCGACGTTCGACCTTGCCGCGTAGTAGTGTATCAGGGGGTTCCTTGTTTGGATTTCGCTTTGCGAGACACCCCACGCACGAACTTGGTTTAGTGTTGAGACTGGGGAGAAGTTTAGCCCTTAGTACATTACTTGGACTATCTAGGCTTGATAGAGGTTGGGTGATAGACTAGTTTAGCAGGGTAGCTTGATTAGGATGTTTAAAGGGATGCGCTAGGAATGCACTATTAGTGGAGAGGTGAGGGGTATCTCATGGGAGTGCGATACCAAACTTAAATATGAGATAAAACCTTTTTCGAAAAATAAGGCATTTATGCACTTGGTAAATATTTTCAAAACTGGGGCTCTGACCCGTTTATCTACTTTTCCTTTCTTTCTATATTATATATATATAGGTGTCCAGGCACAGGGATGCCTGGATGACACTTCCTTCGAGTCAGATGTCCGCTGCAGCAGTTGTGGATGCGTGTAGGTTCTCGATAGACGCTTTCATTATTGTACTCTAGATAGGAAGTACTATATAAATATTCAGGCCAATGGTCCAATTGCATTTATTTATTCTTTTAGAGCATCATTCGATATGGTTGTATATTTTGACCGAGTGCTCGATTATTTTATTTCATTTCAGTTTCATTTCCGCAAAACTGTGTGGATGTTTTAAATTTTGAAGTTGTTAAAAGAATAGTTAAGTAAAATTTTGACACCGGCTTAATAGGTTATTAGTAATTAAATTGATTTTTCGACAGTGATGCTAAGAATGATCCATATGAGACTCCTGTTTTAATTTGATATAGGAGTAATCGCCATGTATTTTATTAGGCGGGGTGTCACAGATGGTATCAGAGCACCAGGTTCTAGTGTCCTTAGGAATCTGTGCGGACGTACTACGCTTTCAGCGTTGCTCTCGATTTGTTATAGAGCCTCAGGATTAGGATTGTTAATTCCCCTTGTGAGATTTCGTTCTCCTGCCATGTTATAAGATTATAGAAATCTTTTGCACGCTCGTTTGAGATTCATGTGCGAGGCTTGGATGGCAACAGGAGGTGGAGCTTAGCTAGAGCAGTTGGTAGAGGTTGGGGACGAGGACCTTAGTAGAGGTCACTCTCCCTGTGGCAATTTCTAAGGATTTTGGGGACGACTACTAAAGTATAGTAGGTATGAGTACCGCAGTAGTAAAAAGTGGTACTAAAATTAAATTTCCCATTAAAGTTAAGGGTTCGAAAGGGATCTTACGGATATTTTTAACCGTGAGTCCCCACGATTTAGCAGGAATAAGGAGGATGCAGTTTCTGAATTATTCACATAAGGTTTGGTCAGAGGCCGGCAGTGGATAAAGAGTGATATGGAGAATGTGTATGTGGGAGGACCCCATTGGTGGACATCCACCCGGGGAATTTGTTGAAACGAAGTTGTTGTTATGAGTTTCACCTCAGAAGGAAGAGGTATATTTGGTGTGACTAGATGAAGTCGCGGTGTTTGTTAGCCCTAGACTCGTGTGTGTAATTTGAGTTTATTGGCGGTCCCGATGACATTATATCATGTATGCCTGTGTGTTTTCCGCGATAGGGGAGTTTTAGTTTCCTTCATTCGCCATAAAGGCGGGTTTTGATATATTGATATATTGAATATATATATATATATATATATATATATATATATATATATATATATATATCTGGTTTGGGATACTCGTTTTATGTCTATATGAGTATGGTAACATGGTGAGTATATATGTATTGGTATTTTTGGAGCGATAGCAGGCTAAGGATGGCAAGACTATCGTATCCACAGTTCCAGGGTGGAACAGGTTGTTATTGCGATTTCCCACCTGGATACAGGTTGAGTTCGCCTTCATTATTATCGGTAGATGGAACTTCGATGAGCAGAGGTTTCATTATCACGATTTCAGTATATGGCGACCTTATAGATATGATTTAAGGCCACAGGATTATTGTTACGCTGTAAGATTAAGCTCATTATTGTTTGCGCAAGGACTTAAAATTAGTGCGAGCGCTGGGTGGTGTGACTCTTAGTTAGAGATAGGAGTTCAGACCACCTTTTTGTTGGAATAGGGGATAGGGTTATCCCGGTTGCATGTTTGAAGTAAAGGACCTCCATGACCGACGAAGTTAAGTGGTAATGTGTGGAGGGGTTCCTTGTTTGGATTTCGCTTTGCGAGACGCTCCACGCATGAATCTTAACGGCGTCGGGAGTGGAGAGATATTATAGGATGCAAGGATGTTGATTTTTGTGGAAAGGTCTCATAGTGTGGATGAACCACTATAGACTATGAGCCATGTGATGATGATATGTTTATGGAAATATTGTGCTATGGAAAAGCACTAAAGTGGTCCTCTCGCCACAAGTGGGTGGGTGGAGTAGGACTTAGAGAGATTGATTTGAGAATAATACTCAGGCCTTAATGAAGAGGCAAATTTTGAGGAAATATGTTTTGGGTAGGATGTTCGTGACACGTTTATAGAAAGTGGGCACTTAGATTAGTTAGATTTCCTTTCGTATGGGCGGAAGGATAGGATAGTAGGAATGCATTCGTAGGTTAGCAAAGTAGGATTTAGGACGTCCGGCTGGTGTGCCTTAGGTCGCTATATCTCGATGACCGACAATGAGAGGGAGTAGTGTAACGGGAAGGTTCCTTGTTTGGATTTCGCTTTGGCGAGACGTCCCACGCATGAAACCAAGCAAATGTCAGAAGTTGAGAGAGGCCTTGGGCAGTAGGGATATATTTAGGATTATACTCGTTTCGCGTAGGTAGGACATCGCGTAGACCTTAGTATTATTAAGACGTAAATTTAGTAAAGTTAGTGGCGTCGAGGTTAGAAGAATCGAATTTCGCGGGTTGGGAGGGCCCATAAGTGAGTATTACACCGAGGAAAGGAGACCCTTATTGGGAGAGAGTGTTACGTGTCAGACGTTCATAAGAGTTGTGCATATATGCACGGGTTAAGAAGGTGTATGAGCACCTTAGTGAGTTGGTTTATATACCGCCTGAAATAGAAGGGGCATAGTATATAAATTTTAAGTTTATGCCGTGAGGCACTAGAAATGATGAGTGCTATGTGACGCTATTGGAGTTACTTTACAACCGTGGTAGCAGTGTAGTGTATGGTTGGGAACCATTGGGATTAGTATCGTTCCCCTTGAGATATTAGGATTTGGAGCGATCCTAGGATTGGTGGTGTAGGTTGTATTCGAATTTCGAGGACGAAATTTTGTTGTAAGGGGGGAATATGTAACAACCCGTCCTTTTAGAGACAATTAAAATCCATTATTGGATATAAATTGGAGATTTGAGGAATTTCTCAAAATAGTGATTTTGGAGATTCTCGAGGATTTAATGATTTTCGATGGTTGTTGTGATTATTTTTGGGACAAAATAGGTCGAAGTATTTTAATTATATGTCGCCGTGGAGTAAAGCGATAAAAGAGGTAAGATTTTGATTAGAAAACTCGCCTTAAGTTATATTGGGTTAGAATAGTGATTTGCACTCAAGTACCTCAGATGGAAATTTCGACTGCACCGTGAGTCTCGGAATGTTCGAGATAGTCGAAAAAGAGTGTCCGATTGTGGGAATTGAGTTTCGGGAAATTTTAGAATTAAATGGGCTCGTAATTGAGTAAACGAGTCGTTTTTGGGTTTTAAGGGGTATAACCCTTTTCTCACTATATAAAGAGGGGGAGAGGGAAGGAAAATAGAAAGAAAGAAGAAAATAGAGAGAAGAGGGAGAGGAGGAAGAAAAAGAGGAGAAAGGGGAAGATTCCGGCCTACCTCCGCGGGATTCGGCTCGAGGTCGTCGGATTTTATCCACGAGGCAAGTGTTTACTTGCTTTATTTAATTTTTCCATAAAAATCTCATACCGTAGTTTGGTATACATAAACCCTAAAGATTTTGGGTTGGGTATTCGTGGATAAAACGGGTTTTCGGGAGATAAAACGAATAAACCCCTAAAATTGGATAATTGGAGAAACTTAGGTTTTAACCTAAATTAATTGGTGATTTCGGGTTCTAGGATGTTTAGAACCCGTATTATAAATGTATTTGTTGTTGGTTGGAGTTGTAGGCCGTTGGGTGAGGAGATGGAAGCTTGGGGGAAGCTTCTATGGCTGAAACAGCTTCTCGGAGAAGAAGCTGCCCGCCATGATCGATCGATCGATCGATCTATCATGAGGGTTCAATCGATCGAAGCCATCGATCGATCGACGGCCATGGGTCGATCGATCGACCCTTGCTCAAAGATGGAAATTTTTCTAGGATGTTTTTGATGGGATAGATTCCAATTCATATTTCTTTGAGGTTAATTATGTGATAACATAAGGGACTTTTTAGGACTATATGGTCCATTAATTAAGGGAATTTAGGAGGGTAAAGTGAGGGTTTTAAATGTATAACCCTTAAATTACATTTTTGAGGAAAATAGAATAATTGTAGAATTTGATGGTTTAGGATTCCTAAATTATGTTGGGGACTTTTAAGTGATTATATGGACAAGATATAGTCCTTGGGTTCATGGAAATGAAATCCATGGCCCACTAAATTTAAGGTTGTTCGGGAAAGATAAATCCCTAAGTTATTGTTTTGGGCTTTTAGGCCTATGTGATTATGCGTATAGGAAAGTATAATTATATTGGTTATGGTTGGGTAAATCCTATGAGTGGACTAGAATAAATTTGGGGAGTATAGTTATATATTCGCTAAATGAGAAATGGTATAATTGGAGATATCCAATAAATCCTTAGATGGGATTTAGGTATGTATTACTTATTAAAGTAAGGAAATACTTTGGGTTTAGTATCATGCATATATGAATGCTTGATTATGATTATTCGAGAGAACCTTT
The DNA here is from genome assembly GCA_949130495.1 of Sambucus nigra. Lineage (NCBI taxonomy): Eukaryota > Viridiplantae > Streptophyta > Magnoliopsida > Dipsacales > Adoxaceae > Sambucus > Sambucus nigra. The sequence goes on along the minus strand of OX422210.1, from coordinate 300,421,606 downwards.
GGGATTATTGGTCATCGTTAGATGGTTTGGCAAATATGGCCATTTGTATATATTCGAGGAGGAATATATGGTATATGTATACTATGTGATTCAAGTATATATATAATTTGAGATAAATGATTTTGAAAATAAAATATGAATGTTTTCAAAATGGAAAAAGAAATGATTTTCATAATTACTGATTTATAGTCAACAACCTCTCTGTTAACGCAAAAATTCTCCATCTATGAGGACCAATCAGAAAAGGACACATGTCATCCTACGTGGCAATATTCGACACCCGGGGAGAGTTGGTCGGCACCCGAGGAGTGTTAGTCGGCACCCGAGGAGAGTTGGTCGGCACCCGAGGAGTATTAGTCGGCATTCGAGGAGAGTTGGTCGGCACCCGAGGAGTGTTAGTCGGCACCCGAGGAGAGTTGGTCGGCATACCAACCGGGAAGATCAAAGGATAACTGCGCATTTAATGATCCTTAATGTACATTTATACTCTAGATGACAACACATAGCATACCAAGCAATTCAACAATTAGATTCGTTGAATGTAGACATAATGTATAAATGTCTAAATACAATGAATCTCTTTATCTCCCATCACTATAAATACATGTATTCCCTTAGCCAAAAGGGGGAGATCCGATAAGAACCGAGAGACACCATACGTAAGATCCACACCCTTTTTCTCCCTCTCTCTACCACATTGTGCTATTGTAAACCCCTGGGAATAAAATAACAGTGGACGTAGGCTTTTCCTTATAGCCGAACCACTTTAAAAATCTTTGTCTCTTATATGTTTGATGTGAATGTTTATCTTCATCTTCAATCTCATCCTCATCATTTATCTGTTGTTGACGCCACTAAAATGGCAGTGGCCATTTTCTGTCTTCAACAGATTGGCGCCGTCTGTGGGAAATGACTGTTGTTATCATTTTTCACCAAAAATCATTCATCACCAATGGCAGATAATCTGGAACCTAGCAATCGAAATGCTGGAAATGCTGGAAATCTTCCAAATCCTTCTGCACCTCCAGATCTGGCTAGAATTATGACGAATCTGGCTCAAGGACAAACTGCCATGCAAGAGACAATGCGGAAACTCATACAAACCCTTCATGGCGGTGCACCTACACATTCGGGACAGCGAAGTGGTCAGAGGCAAACCTATTTACTTTCTTCACGATCCAGGCGTACAGATGCGTATCGTAATGAGGAATCTGATGATTTCTCTTATCAACCTGGGCGAACTTCGTCAATGCGGGCTACAGATACTGAGGAACGTATCACTCTCTCTCCATAGAGACCCAGTGCATTGGAGAGATTGAGCAGGGTATCTCCTTTCAGCCGATTAGGCCCTAGGAGGAATAGGAGTCCGCCTAAGACCATGTCGAGGAGTTTTCGACAACCATCAGATCTAAGAGAAGGATCAACGAAATCACGACCAGTTGCTCGTCAAGATAGATCTCAAGAGGCCACTTCAGAACAATCAATTGCTCGAACTAATAAGCCCGAGGAAGGAAATGATGCGTGGAAAGGGTCCATTCAGCGGTTGGAAGATAGATTGGGAGAAATGGCTAAGGCGAAGAATCCCCTACAACGAACTTTTGTTCAAGGGACACCTTTTGTCAAGGCTATTGTGGATTTTCCTACACCGTCAAAGTTTAAAGCACCTGTGGTGACCCCCAAATACGATGGAAAGACAGATCATGTTCTGCACATAGAGCAGTATCAAGCTGCTGCCGACATCTATGTTGTCCCTGACGAGATGAGATGCAGAGCATTCTCAGGAACTCTTACTGGATCTGCCCAGATATGGTACAACAATCTTTCTCGGGGTAAGATTTCAACTTTCTTTCAGTTGGCCGAGTTGTTCATTGGCAATTTTTGTTTTGGAGCAAAACCAGTAAAACGAGTAGCACACTTGTTAAGTGTTAGACAAAAATCTGGTGAGAGTACCAGAGATTACATAACTCATTTCAATAACGAGAAGCTAGAAGTCATAGATTATGAAGAGAAGACAGCAATCACCGCCTTGATGAGTGGGTTGTTGCCTAACAAGTTGTATTACACCTTGGCCAAAGATCCACCTACAACTATGTCAGAGTTGATGGCAAAAGCGGCCAAAATCATGAATGCCGAGGAGGCTATGGCTGCGAAGAAGAATATGGATAAAGAAACCAAGGAGGAAGGCGACAAATCTAAGAAGAAAGAGCATAAGGGCAATGGCGGTGACAAGCATTCCAAGAATAGTAGGTCGTCATGGGAAGTCCTGAAAAATTTTGATAATTATACTCCTTTGAAAATGGGTATTAATCATGTCTTGGAAGAAATCAAGAATAACGAGGAAGTAAAGTGGCCAAAGAAACTGAGGTCAGACCCTGACACGAGGAATAGGGAGAAATATTGCGAGTTCCATAAGGATCATGGCCATATGACCAAAAATTGCATAGCTCTTCAGAACGAGATTGAAACACTCATCCGAAGAGGGAAGCTAGCAAAGTATATTGATCGGGGAGGCGAAAGAAGAAATAATGACCGAACTAGAGAAAGGTTTAGATCTCCTCATCGAGCAGAGGGGAAGAAGAAGAGAAACCATGAAGATGATCCAGATGATGACTCCGATCTTCCTAAGAAACCAAGGCAGCCAGAACGAGAGGTATTTTTAATACGCTTTGGAACATTTGACTGTAATGTTATTACAGGTGGAGATGCAGGAGGAGGAGATCTTACTGCAGAAAGAAAAGCTTACCTCGGTGAGGCTCAGGCTTGCTCATACATTCAGCGGATAAATTTGGCTGAAGAGGATCGCCCGAGGAAGGTAAACAAAGAGAAGCTGGTCATTGGTTTTTCAAAAAATTACCTTGCAGGTGTTCTTTACCCTCACGACGACCCTTTGGTGATCAAAATGAGGATGAAAGAAGTAGTGATTTCAAGGGTTCTGGTAGATAATGGTAGTTCGGCAGACATCATGTTCTACTCATGCTTTGATAATTTAAATTTAAAATTATCCCAATTGGAGCCTTATCACAGACCTCTCTTGGGTTTTGCTGGAGAGAAAGTTTTTCCACTTGGGACGATCAAGTTGGATATATTCATTGGAACTTGGCCTGCTTGTCGAACAGAAAGAATACGCTTCTTTGTGATGGATAAGAATGTGCAATCAGCTTACAACATCATCATGGGAAGAGTTGGCTTGAAGAAGTTCGAAGTAGTTCCATCTACAGTACATCAATGCTTAAAATTCCCAACAAATTTTGGAGTAGGAGTTGTGAAAGGTGATCAAAAAGTAGCTCGGGAATGCTATTATTCATCTGCCGAGCAAGAGGAGCTTGAAGAGTCAAGGAAAAAGACTACTACCTACCAGGTGGAGGAAGGTACAGAAATTGAAACACTTGATCCCAGAGATGAATCCCAACTTGTAAAAGGACAGGTGGTGGAATCTACAGAAAATGTTATTCTGGACGACGAGCACCCTGAACGAGTAACCCAGATAGGTTCGTCATTGGATGTTTCAATAAAACAGGAGTTGATAACTTTCTTGAGAAACAGGAAGAAAACTTTTGCATGGAGTTATGAGGACATGCCAGGAATAGATCCAAACTTCTTATGTCATGAGCTCAATGTAAATAAGGAGATCAAACCTATAAAGCAGAGAAGAAGAGTATTTAGTCCCGAGAAGAATCAAGCTATATAAGAGGAGGTCGAGAAGCTCCAGAAAGCCCAATTCATTGAAGATGTCAAATATCCAGACTGGTTAGCAAATGTGGTGATGGTAAAGAAGAAAAATAATAAATGGAGAATGTGTGTTGATTTCACTGATCTTAACAAGGCATGCCCAAAGGATCACTTTCCATTGCCCAGAATTGATCAACTGGTGGATGTTACCTCGGGACACGAGCTGCTCAGCTTCATGGATGCTTACTCTGGCTACAACCAGATAAAAATGAAACCTGAAGACAGGGAAAGTACTTCATTCATTACCCCTAGGGGAACTTATTGTTATAATGTTATGCCTTTTGGTTTGAAAAATGCAGGAGCGACATACCAGCGGCTGATGAACAAGGTTTTTGTCGAACAAATCAGTTGCAACATGGAAGTCTATGTCGATGATATGCTGACAAAGAGCAAGAAAGTTGTTGATCATCTAGTTGACTTAGGTCAGACCTTTGATCAGCTGGACAAATACCAGATGAAGCTCAACCCGACGAAGTGCACATTTGGAGTACGAGAAGGAATGTTCCTCGGGTACATTGTCAACCAGCGAGGCATTGAGGCAAATCCAGAAAAGATCAAAGCTCTTTTAGGGTTGCGATCTCCAACGACGAAGAAAGAAGTGCAGAGTCTTAAAGGACGAGTTGCAGCGCTCAACAGATTTGTATCCCGAGCAACTGATCGATGCCTTCCATTCTTCAAAACACTTCGAAAAACTTTTCAGTGGAACGATGAATGTGAAAAAGTCTTTCAAGACTTGAAGAAATATTTGGGAGCACCTCCACTGTTGTCCAGGCCAGTAACGAGAGAAAAATTGTACTTGTATCTGGCAGTATTCGAGAATGCAGTCAGATCGGCATTGATCAGAATGGAGAATAGAATCCAGAAGCCAATTTATTACACAAGTAAGGCTTTCCGAGGTGCAGAGATCAGGTACCCAAAGCTGGAAAAATTAGCATTGGCATTAATTGAGTCAAGTAGAAGAATGAGGCCATATTTCCAGGCCCATACCATCATCGTGTATACCGACATGCCATTGAGATAAGCCCTTCATAAGCCAGACAAATCAGGGAGACTGATGTATTGGGCAATAGAGCTCGGTGAATATGATATTGTGTATGAACCTAGATCATCACTAAAAGGGAAAGCTGTAGCAGATTTTATAGCAGAGTTTACTTATCCTGATGCCCCCGAGGAACAAAATTTTCTCGCTGATCAACCTGTGGATGTTACAGGATCATCAAATACAAGCCCAGACCAACTCCGATTGGTAAAAGGTCTTGTGGATGTTGAAGGATCATCAAATTCGAGCTCAGACCAACTACGGTTGGTAAAAGGGCGAGAAGAGATGATCGACGAGGAGCGAAAAATATCAGGGGAGGATGAAAGCAAACAACAAATATTTCACCGAGGAACCTTGTCAGAAAAGAAATTTGAAGACGAGTTACCTACATGGAGATTGTATGTAGATGGGTCATCTTGCACAACAGGTTGTGGAGCAGGGATTGTTTTGAACACCCCAGACGAGATTGACATGGAATACGCCTTACGATTCCAATTCAAAGCTTCCAATAATGAAGCTGAGTATGAAGCCATGATAGAAGGTCTTAATTTAGCAAAGATTATGGAAGCGCAACAAGTGATGGTATTCAGTGATTCTCAATTAATTGTGAATCATATGATGGGAACATATGCAGTTAAAGGAGAATTAATGGTCAAGTATTATGCAAAGGTGATGGAGTTGTTGGCAGAATTTGAAGCCATTCAGTTGATCAGAATACCAAGAATGGAAAATGCACAAGCAGACGCACTGGCCCGACTAGCATCAGCTACTCGTACCGAGCTGCGAAGAATGATACCAATTGAAGTATTAAAAAGTCGGAGCATAGATGAAGACCTGACGATGAATGTTATTACCCTTGATTTAGGACCATCTTGGATGGATCCCATCAGGGCATATATTGAGGAGGGAGAATTGCCGGAGGATAAGCTAGCTACAAAGAAATTGAAGTTTAAAGCTGCTCGGTATGTACTAACTAATGGTGTTTTGTATAGACGAGGAATTATGGTAGGTTTGCAGAGATGTGTACATACCTCCGAGGTGAAAGAATTGATTGAAGAGATCCATGAAGGGTCTTGTGGAGCCCATGTAGAAGGTCGGACACTTTTACAAAGAGTGATGACGCAGGGGTACTACTGGCCAACGATGAGGGCTGATTGTATAGCTTACGCCAAGAGATGTGATAAATGCCAACGTTTTTCTTCCATCCGACGTACTCCACAAGCATTGTTGACACCCATAACTTCCCCTTGGCCATTTGCCATGTGGGGAATTGATTTGGTTGGACCATTGCCAACAACCCGAGGAAGATTCAAGTACCTCGTCGTTGCAGTGGATTATTTTACTAAGTGGGTAAAAGCTGAGCCACTTATTGATATGACGTACGAGAAGGTATACCAGTTCGTTTGGAAGAATATAATCTGCCGATATGGTCTCCCTCATGCCTTCATCACAAACCATGGAACACAATTCGATAATGAGGAGTTTGCTGCCTATTGTAGTCAATCAAACATTTTGAAGACTCATTCAGCACCAGGCCATCCTCAAAGCAATGGACAGACTGAAGTGACGAACAGAACATTACTAAATGGTTTGAAGAAGAGGCTAAGTGAGGCTAAAGCTAATTGGATTAATGAGCTACAGTCAGTATTGTGGGCTTACCGAACGACTCCCCGAGCAGCAACTGGAGAATCACCATATATGCTGGCATTTGGAAGTGAGGCTGTAATACCTGCCGAGTTGGGTCTTCCAACACACAGAGTGCTGAATTTCAATTCCCTAGTCAGCGACTTAATGAGAAGATTGGATTTGAATATGCTCGAGGAGGTTAGAGAAGAGGCAACCATTAGGAATGCTGCTTACCAACAACGAACAGCTATGTTCTACAACAAGAGGGTGAAGAAATGCGACTTAAAAGAAGGAGATTACGTGCTAAAGAAGGTCATTCAGAAGCACAATAAATTGGAAGCAAACTGGCATGGACCTTACCGAGTTACAGAAGTTGTTCAACCAGGAACTTACCGTATAGCAACTCTAGAAGGAGAGGAATTTAAGAATGCATGGAATGCTGAACACCTACGCAAGTATTATCAGTGATATAAAATGTAAAACAGTTCCATCAATATGAATAAAACGATGATATTTTGCCATCTTCTTTCTTTTATTGAAAGTTTTTCGGGGAATACTAGTGTGCAACACTACGCTGTTCAGCAATAAAAGCAACACCGATAGTTCAAACCCAGATCAACTCCGGTTGGTAAAAGGGCGAGAACAAACTATACTCCTTTGGTTAGGAGACGTACACTAGCTCAGACCAACTCCGGTTGGTAAAAGAGTTAGTGGACATGATAGTTCGAACTCAGACCAACTCCGGTTGGTAAAAGAGCGAGAACACGATAGTTCGAACCCAGATCAACTCCGGTTGGTAAAAGGGCGAGAACAAACCATACTCCTTTGGTTAGGAGGCTGACGGATAGTTCGAACTCAGACCAACTCCGGTTGGTAAGAGAGCGAAAACAAACCATACTCCTTTGGTTAGGAGGCTGACACTGGCTCAGACCAATTTTGGTAAAAGGGCAAGTGGACACGATAGTTCGAACTCAGACCAACTCCGGTTGGTAAAAGAGCAAGAACATGATACTCCTAAAAAGGCCAATCTCGGTTGGTTAGGAAACAAGATATGCTCTCAAATGCCAATTTATGTTTGTCGGGAAGTAAGATTATCATAGAAAATACAAAAGTTCCTCGAAGAATAAAATATTCCAAACTGAACCAAGTATGGTTGGTCGGGGATAAAAACCCACTAACTGTAGTTGGTCGACGAGGAAAATTCATCGACCTTGGTTGGCCGGGCACATTTTATGAAAAAGACAAAAAAATTCCAAGTATGGTTAGTCGGGGATAAAATCTCACTAACTATAATTGGTCAACAAACTTATTTTTACAACCTTGGTTGGTTGGAATAATTTTCAACATTTTTATACTCATTACTTATTATTAAGTGATCGAGCAACATTTCTGATACTTGTAACTTTTTATCACTAAGTTGGTCGAGGAACCACACAATATTGTTATGCAAGCACAAATATAAATGTTTGACAAATACAAGACAATAGCAATACAGATTTGCAAAAATGAAAGTCTTTCATTAAAGTTCAAAATAAATTACAAGTTACATTGATAATTATATGAATATGTATACTAACTGTTACATAAGAATTTCCTATTCTATTGGTTTTTTCCCCTCAGCCTTCGATACAAGTTCCTCGCCAGCAGGCGGATCATTTAAAGTCTGAGGAGAATTAATGAAGTTCAAGTCCTTCATCATCCTAGCGTTCATGATTGAGGGTCGATCCAGAAGATGCTCGGGACGAGATACCTCAAACTGAGAATGTAAACTGTAGTCACCAAGGTAATTCGCAAGTAAGCTCCGAGGAATGGCACGAGCTGGGATCCATTCCATGTCCAAATTGAACGGTGGCGCAGGCAATTCAAGTACCCCAGGATCATAATAATCCCACAAATAATGTCCATGTTCGAGTTTCAACACACATAAGGCATTCAGCCAGCCTTGTTTGTAGCCCTCATTATTGGCATTCTGGATACGAGCATCTAAATGGAATAGTGCCTCGTTGTATCCAGCTATCCAAAATTCCCTGGGCTGCTTGTGGAATTGAAATGTTAACCTCTCAAGCTTCTCATGAAGACTCTGGATGAAAAGTTCCTTAGTCTCCAATGCTGATTCCTTTGCAGAGATTTGTGGTTCCAATTCTCTAACTTTCTTAGACAGTTCAAACAAGGCTTCATTTTTTGCCATCAATTGGAATGCTTGGTTTTCCAATGTTGACTGAGTACGAGCTTCTTCAATAGTACGACGAAGAGTTCTTGATCGACCCCAAGTAGGTGGAGTACTCTATTCCTCGACAACATCCTGAGCAACTCTTCCTCGTCCACGAGAACCTCTTCCTCGTCCCCGAGTAGCAGTATAAGTACCCGACCTTCTCAAGGTGTCCAACTCTTGCCTTAATTTGGCATTCTCAACCTCTAAAAATGAAAATCCCTCGTCAGTCACTGGGATTACAGCTGTTGAAGAAGAGGCTGCAGACTTATACTGTCCTAGCTCTTTCTGCAAATTGTTATTCTCTTGCTCCAGCAGCTCAGCAATTTGTCTACATGCTTCAACTTCACCCTTTAAGGTTCTCTCCCTGACATCGTAACCAGCAAGAAGCTTTTTGTGGCCTTCCTCGGCAGAAAGTTGCTGATACTTCTTCTCATACCCCTCATGCAACAGAGCAGTTGATTCTTTATATTGCTGCTGAAGTTCATCGAGAGTACATTGCAGATCTTCAATCATTTCGTAATATGCCACATTGTTGGCCACAGCTCGGTCAAGTAAGTCTTTCAGGTACTGATAAGCTTCAACTGCCTGCTCTGAAGCACCATGACCAAGGATGTCGATAACTTCTGATGCACTTAATTCAGTATGACCAGCCTTATAATATTCATGGCATTGCTGCATCAGCTTAGTATCATTAGCAGATATCATATCCATCCTGGCCAGAAACTAGCAGAGAAAGAAAAAGTAATCATCAAAAAGAAGATCAAGACAGAGTACAGAAGAGAAAAGAGACAATCATATGGAAGAAAAGAGCTCAAATTTTATTAGATCATGGTGCAAAGTTACAAAGATATTGGTTACACTTGAAAAAGAAGAAAAATAGAAAGAGAATATCGAACAACGTCACACCTTTTCCTTGTCTCCCAAGACTTTCTCGGGAGGCTGGGATGAGGAGCTCGGTTGCTCGGTGGGAACAACGAGTTGGTCGACTGGAGCTGGAACTTGTTCTGGAGGAGCAGGCAGAGATGAAAGCTCCTCATCAGCAGGCTGGGTAAGGATGAGATCACCCACTACCATTGAAGATTCTTCGGAGGCAGCTTCGTCCTCTTCTTCATCTTCGATGGCTGGGGGAGGACCAGGGAGATGTTGTTGAAACAGTTCTGAGTCCTCATTAACTTTCAATTCTTGCAAAGTAGCAACCCAGCCATCTCGGAAGTATTTCAAACTCCCATACCGCACCTGAGTCATCATGGCTGCTAACCCCTTATTCCACCCTTTGTCCCAACCTGTGTTGAAGGACTTCTTTATTGCCATTTTTCTTTTAATTTTCTCCGAGGAGAGCTTCTCGGATAGAAGATCCTCGGTGGCCTTCAACTTAGCATCCACCTCCTCCTTCTGGCGATTTACTTCTCGCAGAAGGGCTAGCTCTTCCTCAGCCAATTTCAACTTATTTTCAAGCTCCCTAAAGTTTTTGAGCTTCTCGGCATATTTTTTATTCTCTCTCTCCAAGTCTTTCACCTTATTTCCCAACTGCACCTTCTCTGCCTCAGATGCAGCCAACTTCTTCTCCCATTCACCCCTATCCTCGTCATACTTTTGACGAGAATCCTTCAAAGATTGGACCAAGCCCTGAAAAGCATCCTCTACTCCAGACGAGGAGCTAGAAGCCTTGATCGCTTCATCTTTCTTCACTATGGTGTTAAAGCAACTCACCAGCTAGAAAAAGAAGAAAATAATAAGAAGTCAGCACAGAGATACATGTATTGATGGAAAGAAAGAAAATTCAGAATACGAGAAACTTACTGAAGCAATGTGACGAGTAGCCAGGGATGTAAGCATATCCCTAGACATACTCTCCTCGATTCCTTGGACTTCAGGAATAGTCCAAGTCTTTACCGAGCTCATTGCAGAACTCGGGGGAATGATAGTTGGAACACCAGCTCCACTAACTTGGAGCTGGGAAAGGTTTTCAGCCAAATTGACCGAGGAGGATTTCTTCAGTCTCCTCGGTGGCATTTCAGCAGTTTCAACCAAAGAACTTTTGGAAGGGGAGATGGTGATCACTTCCACAAAAGCACTTTTCTTGCTCGGAGCCACTGGGGGCTTCTCGGCAGCCTTCTGAGGAGCAACAGAAGGGGCAGCATCTACTTTCTTTGTCCCCTTTGGGACATCAGTCTTGTTTTTTTTTCCATCTCCAGCAGAGGTAGTCTCCTCAAAGAGAGCAGGAACTCTTCTTTTGCCCATTTTCTGACTTAGAGGAAGGTGAGATTCTGGAGAAGAGTCCTCAGGAATTGATGCTGGTTCACTGGTGCTGACCACAGGACGAGCAGTAAAGGATGTTTTATAGCTCATGTACTGCAACAAGTATGAAGCAGATCTGATGTGCTCGTCTGCAACTCTCTTATGCAAACTCCAGATATATTTCAAATGCTTGATATTAACTTCAGCTTCTTTCGGAGTTTTTCTCTTACTGTCAACTGCAAACAAATACATAGTGAAATATCAGTCATACATTTTATCAAACATAATGAAATCATGATTTCAGAAATAACATAAGATGAAAATAACCTATCCCATTGCCATATGGAGGGCATCTGGGACCTTGATATACTTCATCTCCAGTCAAAGGGGCATGTTGCCAATTTTTGATAATTACCCCATGTTCAAAATAATCCCTATTGGCATAAGGGAGGTTAACTACTAAGGCCCTATTCAAAAATCTAGTTTTTAAATAAAAAATATTGTCTAAAACAGCCCATCTGTAACAATACATAATCTCAGGAATTCCTATACGAGTTCCATGAGTTTGATTTAACCTATACACCCCATTAACTATTCTCCATGTGTTGGGGGATATTTTTGCACGGACGACATCGAAATACTGACAGAATTCTAAGCACAGAGGGTTTGGCGGAAAAGAAAATCCACATTCAGCAATAAAGAGACTGGGGAACCAGTGTCCCTCAGCCAAACGAAAATAATCTAAAGACTCCAAAAGATTCTCTAAAGTTACCCAAGATGGAATAGAAAAGTCAGAACGGAATTTATCAAGAGATTCGATAACATAAACCATGGTGAATAAAAAGAAATGAAGAAGAAGGAAGAAAATCTTACAGGAAAAAGGAGATCTGTTGACAAACAAACGAAGAAAGGGATGAACGCACAAGAGAGAGAAAGGCTATAGAAAACTCGAAAGCAGAAATTGGAAAAGGTAGAAGACGGTGATATTGTCTATGAAGTTTAAATACTTTGCCTTGGGAAACGGCGAAAGAAATGATTACAAAAAGAAACTATTACGCTACCGGCGGCTAAAAGGACAAAAAGTGCGCGAAGATCGAAGCGATTATAAAAATTCAAAAAGGCGGATTCGGCGAATTTGGAAAACATCCGAACACAGAAAAAATGCTCCTAAACAACAGGAAGGTCATTTAATATTGCCATATACGGAGAAAGAATGTTCCATATTCCTCAAAGTTCGAAAAATGAAACATTGGGGGCTTCTGTTGATACCAAAATTAATATGCTGATATAGACGAATCATAAGAAGACACGTGCCGATCTACGTGGCACAATAACAACGAGGAGGTTTATTTTCCTGACCAAGTCTCACTTACTCCGAGGAACTCCAACTCTCCGAGGAACTCCAGCACTCCGAGGAACTCCAACGCTCCGAGGAATTCAGGCGGTCCGAGCTGCATCTCGACCACAGCATTGATTGCCAGATAATCAACAGTTCAACTATTCATTAAATGCTTATCATACAGACGTATACTCTTAAAGGGCGTTAATTATTTACCCTTTCACATGTACATCCTAAAGGCTATAAATACATTGTATCACCCTCATTCTAGGGGGATCGGAATTTCTTGATAGTACTTGTAATCGAGAATTCCCAAACACTCAGCAATAATATAACAGTGGACGTAGGCCATTCATATAAGGCTGAACCACTTTAAAATATTTTGTCACATTTATTTATCTGTGATTGAATAATTAGAGTAATCTAATTTTTTACATCAACAGATTGGCGTCGTCTGTTGAAGACAGAAAAGGGCCACTGCCATTTTAGTGGCGTCAACAGCAGATAAATGATGAGGATGAGATTGAAGATGAAGATAAACATTCACATCAAACATATAAGAGACAAAGATTTTTAAAGTGGTTCGGCTATAAGGAAAAGCCTACGTCCACTGTTATTTTTGGCGTCAACACTCTCTAAATGACATCATAACGGAAGTTCACGCGTGAGGTGAAGCCCCCTGACTAGCGAATGCAGGGTGGATATAGTCCTAGGCCATATGAGCGTTTATGTTATGTTATGTTATGTTTTCTACGATGGTTAGGTAACTTGGGGTGTGGTTATGACTAGCCCGCACGCATATGGTCGCTTCCCGATGTATTGCGTATAGGTGCCCAGGTGTCGTAATTGATAGGCACTGAAAGATGATGGTCATTTAGGGGCGCGCCGTACGGGCGGTCCTAGAACGCGTTATATATATGTTAAAGCAATTTATGATAATAAATTGGATTTATATACATTTCCTGGATGGAAGAAGGGAATTGGGATAAATGTTTGGGCTTCGGTAACACTTACCGGATGGAAGAAGGGAAGTGGAAGCATATGATATGATCAAAGCATTTTTATGATAATGAAAATGGCTTTGAATACATTTCCTGGATATAAGAAGGGAAATGGGATGTTTTTAAAACGGAAAAGCATTTTTATGATAATAAAACTGGCTTTTAAAAGTATATGATTTGTTAAAGCAATTCATGATAATGAATTGGCTTTTATATATACATTTCCTGGATATAAGAAAGGAAATGGAAAGTTTTGAGAAAAATGAAAAGTATTGATAAATATTTGGTATATAAATCCTCAGTCCGGGAGATAGATCCGGATGCATATTGTAATATGATTATATATATGGATAAATCGAGTACCGAGGGTCTAATGGATCCTGACGATCGACCTTGCCGCGTAGTAGTGTATCGGGGGGTTCCTTGTTTGGGTTTCACTTTGCGAGACACCCCACGCACGAATATGGCAATGTGTTGAGACTGGAGAGAAGTTTAATCCTTAGTGCTCTAATATAAATGTTTCTTATGGTATATATATATACTTATATATATACTGTACTGAGGGACTGGCGGATCTCGACGTTCGACCTTGCCGCGTAGTAGTGTATCGGGGGGGTTCCTTGTTTGGATTTCGCTTTACGAGACACTCCACGCATGAACTTGGCTTAGTGTTGAGACTGGGGAGAAGTTTATCCCTTAGTAAATTACTTGGACTATCTAGGCCTGATAGAGGTTGGGTGATAGACTAGTTTAGCAGGGTAGCTTGACTAGTATGTTTAGAGGGATGCACTAGGAATGCACTGTTAGTGGAGAGGTGAGGGGTATCTCATGGGAGTGCGATACCAAACTTAAATATGAGATAAAACCTTTTTCTAAAAATAAGGCATTTATGCACTTGCTAAATATTTTCAAAACTCGGGCTCTGGCCCGTTTATCTACTTTTCCTTTCTTTCTATATTATATATATATATATAGGTGTCCAGACACAGGGACGCCTGGATGACACTTCCTTCGAGTCAGGCGTCCGCTGCAGCAGCTGTGGATGCGTGTAGGATCTCGATAGATCCTTTCATTATTGTACTCTAGATAGGAGGTACTGTATAAATATTCGGGCCAATGGTTCAATTGCATTTATTTATTCTTTTAGAGCATCATTTGATATGGTTGTATATTTTGACCGAGTCTTCGGTTATTTTATTTCATTTCAGTTTCATTTCCGTAAAACTGTGTGGATGTTTTAAATTTTGAAGTTGTTAAAAAGAATAGTTAAGTAAAATTTTGGCACCGGCCTAATAGGTTATTAGTAATTAAATGGATTTTTCGACAGTGATGCTAAGAATGATCCATATGAGACTCCTGTTTTAATTTGATATAGGAGTGATCGCCCGGTATTTTATTAGGCGGGGTGTCACAACACTCTGCTTCCTCCACACTGCCTTTCAAAAAGTGGAGATTATCATTTACAGAAAAAACAAGTGTGAGATGGACGGATGAACTCTTCCTTGATATTATTGCCAAAAACAACTGTGAGACGGACAGACGGACTATTCCTGGATATTACAGCACCTAAGATCCTTTAATAAGACTAAGCATAATGAAGAAGATAGAGGAAACTAGGCCTAGCAAACAAGCAAATCTAGGTTAGCCGGTTGCGGATACTGTCTGGTTAAATTTTGGTTGGAGCTGTTTTCTTTTTCTTTCCCCCATCCCATCCCGGACAGTTTGAGAGGCATAACTTTTGTTCTTTCAACAAAATATGTAGGTTCAATTTCTTGTAATGGCATGAAACTGTTAGCTAAAGTGCATTTGTAACTCGGGAGTCATAATAATTTATGTTCCCACTTTGATGACTAGACATTATTGTAACGGGTTTAAAAATGTCTTTACAATTGACTTTTAATTTTTCTAACAATAGAAGAATACAAATCTGGTTTGATGATAGACTATTTGTACTAATTTGCTTTTTAGCAAATATGGTCTGCTTGTTAATCAATACTGTTTTGACAATCACAATAACCGGATATAAACAATAATGTTACACCACGTTAAAAACAGTTTTGTCATGAATCCAGGATGTTTAATCTTCATGTAATCTCAAAATCATAAGTTGTTTATAACTATGATCAAAACTGACATTTGTCCATTGCAATTGATTGGAATAAGGTGACTTGAATGCTCCTGTCAAAGCGTCCTTTGAATCCCTTCTTGAATAGCCCAGAATTACTCTCTTATGTGCCCGGAATATTTGTGAAAAAATACGAATAATAAGAATTTCAGATTTTCTCTCTCTCCTTAGAAACAGTGCGTACTGAGATGACTCTAGATGGTGTAGAGGTCTCTATTTATAAGGGGCAAAGGGCTGAAATCCTAGTGGAGGTGGGACTCTTTCAAGTCTCCCACTAATGCCACTAACCATCATGTGACTAACGGATAAGGTTTACCCAAATCTTTTAATATCTTTATTTATCGCATTCCTAATTAATTATCTCACATTTATTAAAACCACATAAATGGTAAATTCGGAATTTAATACAATTGAAATTAAATAATAAATTTCGTCATTTAACATTAATTTCCAACAGTTTCCCACTTGGTCTTAATAATTCGTATAATTAAATTAGGTATCATAAGGTGCACAATCATTGATAAATTTTGCTAAATCAAATGACTCACGGATGCGAGTCATGGCGGTTTCATGCTATTCAAGAGCATTGTTCCTTCCATGTACCACAACACCTATGTTTCATTCAACCGAGCCTTTAATATTGGGTATCATAATGGCCTCATAATGTTCTTTTGAATAAGGACTATTTCTGTCAACAATAATTCAGAATTATATGCATGCATTCACAAAAGACAGAAATAATAGAAATCAGAAACACTTTTATTGAATTGAAGTAATAGTGTCAAACAACTAAGCCAAAATAGAAATTATAATCTAACTAATCGAGACCCATCTCTTTGACATGTTCCATAAAGGTCTTCGGAGATAGTCCTTTCGTAAGAGGATCTGTTATGTTATCACGCGTACTAATGTGATCAATTTACACTCTTTATTTCTGAACTTCTTCTTTAACTGATAGGTATTTCATCTCAATATGCTTAGCAGCCTTAGTATACCTATCGTTCTTCGAGAAGAAGACTGCTGCGACATTATCACAATAAATTTTTAGCGGCTTAGATATTGACCCCATAATTATAAGTCCTGAAATAAAGTTTCGCATCCATAATCCATGATTTGTAGCTTCGAAGCAAGCTACGTATTCAGTCTCCATAGTAGATGATGCAATGACGCTTTGCTTAGCACTTTTCCATGAAACGGCTCCTCCAGCCAGACATAACCCAAAGTGCTCTTCCTATTGTCAAGTCATCCCCCAAAATCTGAGTCTGAATGACCAATCAGCTCAAGGTGATCAGTCTTCCGATATGTGAGCATGTAATCCTTGGTCCCTTTCAGGTACCTCAGCACTTTCTTTGCAGCTTTTCAATGGTGAATCCCTAGATTGATTTGATATCTGCCTAGCATCCCAATAGCAAAATTAATATTCGATCTAGTGCAGACTTGTGCATACAACAAGCTCTCTACGAGCGAAGCATAAGGCATGCCTTTCATGTGCTCCCTTTCTAAATCACTTCTGGGACATTCACTTAAGCTGAACTTATCTCCTTTCTGAAGTGGAATATAAATGGGATTGCAACTTTACATGCTAAATCTTTCTAAAACTTTGTTAATGTAAGCATTCTGAGACAATCCTAACATTCCTCGTGATCTATCCCGTAATATTTCTGTGGGTATCCGAAATTTAGAACCATGGGCCCGGACGAGTAGCCCAGTCCTGGCGGCCCAAAGTTCGGGCCCCTCATCTCTTATATTGATCCGGTCTCCCCCACGTTTTCATAATTGGAAGTTATACGGGAGATGGAAAACGTGGAGAAACCCATCACCTCCACTTACCTACATGTACATGTATATATTAAACCCTAGGTCCGGGGCAAAAGGACAAGTTGTATTCTCTGTAATTATTCTCCGGAGTGTATAGAAATAATATCAACTGCACCACCATGGATGTAGGCACATTCTTGCTGAACCACGTACATCCTTTGTTGTGTGATTGGCATCTTATATTCCTTGTTCTTTCTTAATAATTGCTTCTCTCGTATTTATTTGTGTTGCATAATAATTGTCTCCACAATTGGCGCCGTCTGTGGGAACCGTTCATCTTTCCCTGAGAAGAGCCCACGTTAAGAAAGGAGTTTAAGATGTCTGGTCACAGCAGCAATGCTCCCCAAGCGGGAGATATTCAAGAGCCACCTGCTCCTCGCAGGATTAGGTC
The DNA here is from genome assembly GCA_949130495.1 of Sambucus nigra. NCBI lineage: Eukaryota > Viridiplantae > Streptophyta > Magnoliopsida > Dipsacales > Adoxaceae > Sambucus > Sambucus nigra. The sequence continues at coordinate 300,404,088 of OX422210.1, read as the reverse complement.
TGAAGTCCAACGTTCAAATCAGAGAGCTCGCCTGGAAAGACCAGCCTCAGAAGAAAGTCAGGGACCAGCGAGGTCCACGCAGATATCCAGGTTGATTGATGCGTACGAGGCAAGGCTCCACGAGCAGAGGGAGTCTTCTCGCAGATACAAGGCTGAGAATGCTAGCTTGAAAAGAAGACTGGAAAGACTGGAGAGGGAGCTTCGTCCTGATAACAGGAGACGCCCATATCGTACTCCTAGCCCTCAGGCGAGCAAATCTCGCAGCCGAGGAAGGAGCCCTAGGCGAGAATCTCAAAGGGACGAAGGAGGCGAGTCAGACGATGACCTCCGCGAACAGCTGCGAAGAGCTCGCCGCTACCAGAGCCCTGCTCGCAGCGACGAGAACATACGAAACATGGTCCGCAGGGAGATAGACCAGGATCCTGCTCACCACGGAACAAGATCAACCAGAGAACTCGCGAGGCGAGCTCTCAAAACCCAGATGAAGTCACCTTTCACAAGAGAAATCGAAGAGGAGGAAGCTCCCAAGAAATTTACCATTCCAAGGTTCAAGATTTACGACGGAAAAACTGATCCCATCGATCACGTCAGGCAATACCGATAGGCCATGACCCTCTGGAGTCACCAAAATGCCCTAATGTGCCGCATTTTTTCCTCGAGCCTTCATGATGTAGCACAGAAGTGGTTCGAAAGGCTCCCCCACCGGTCGATCAAGAATTTCAAATCCCTAGCCAAACTTTTTACGGCCCGATTCATTACCAGTAGCTCCCATCCCAAAAGGATGGATGCTTTGCTAATAATGAAGAAAACGCCTCAAGAGACCCTCCGAGATTACGCGAAGAGGTACTGGGAGTTATTCAATGAGATCGAGGACTGCGCGGAGGAAGTAGCAGTGGCCTCCTTCAAAATTGGGCTCCCTAGTTCTTCCCTCCTCTACCAGTCCCTGACGAAGAAGGAAGCTATGTCTATTGACGACCTAATGGCCCGAATCGAGAAATACGCAAAGGTGGAAGATGTCACCCGCCCTAATACAGGAGAAAACGGTCGAAATAAGCTCACTACCAAGGTAGGTGAGAAAACTGAGAACCAGAGGAAAGGAGGAAAGAATGGAGGCAAAAATGGCTCCAAGAACGGAGGGAACCATGACGCGTCGAAAGTATTCCAGGCGGTCAACACCGTCTTCAAAGAACCAATTTACAAGATTCTCGCGAAGATCAAAGATGAGCCATTCATCAAGTGGCCCAGGAAAATGGGAGAAGATCCCTGGAAGAGGAACAATGCGTTGAGATGCGCTTTTCATAAAGAGGGAGGACATAAGACCGAGCACTGCAAAGCTCTTAAGTCTCACCTCGAGGAGTTGGCCCAGTCCGGGCATTTGAACGACTTTGTGGAAAAAAGGGCAGAGAAAGTGGCTGTCAACAGAGAGGCGAGACCCGATAATGTGCTGGAGGATGATGCTGGACATGAGTTCGCAGTAATCCACGGAGTATCTGACGTCAAGCAGATATAAGGGAACTCAGCTCGAATGGAAATGAAAAAACTTACAGCGGTAATGCATGCTTTTCAAATCGATCCAGCAAAGTCACAGTCAAGAAAGCGTCGACGAGCAGAAGACGTTAACTATAACAAGCATATTATTTTCACGGATGAAGATTTGATGGGAGTAAGGACCCCACATCATGATGCCCTGGTCATTACACTTAGGATAGCCAACTTTGACATCGACAAGCTGCTCATCGATCAAGGAAGTTCATCCGAAGTAATGTACCTCGACCTATTCAGGAAATTGAAGTTGAGCGTCGCCGACCTAAAGGAAGCTACTGTTCCTTTAGTCGGCTTCGCTGGAAAAATGACCAGGCAAGATAGTGCTGCCAGTTCGTGCTGGGAACGTCTCCAAGATGATTGAGTTTTTGGTAGTTGACATCGAATCACCGTACCAGGCCATCCTCGGTAGAGCATGGCTTCATGAAATGAAGGTGGTCTCCTTGACCTACCATCAGAAGCTCAAGTATGTAACCGAGTGAGGAGTAATGGAGATCCACGACGACCAAGCGATGGCGAGGAAGTGCTTCATAGCAGCCATCCGACCAAAGCCAGAGAAGAAGGCCGGTCTACCCAGCGAGAAAGTTGAAGAGGGTGTGATACCTTCCAAGTAGTAATTAAAGTATGGAAGACCTGGAGTAGAGGAGACCAGACTCTTCCCCTCCGAGCGTGTCGTCCAGAACCTGGTAGAAGTTATAGCCGAAGTTGGTGACAGTAGCAGAGTCTTCTTGATTGGAGCATCTCTCACCGACCAAGAACAGAAGGAGTTGACGACCTTGCTGAGACACAACGTAGATGTTTTCGCATGGGAACCATACGAGCTGCCTGGCATCGATCCTGATATGGTTTGTCATCAGCTGCACGTCGCCCCACATTCAAGCCAGTCACGCAGAAGGCACGAAGAACTGCACCCGAGAAGGCTAAAGCGGTCGAAAAGGAAGTCGAAAAACTGCTGGATGTAGGATTCATACGGGAAGTGCAATTCCCCAAGTGGTTGTCCAACCCAGTAGTAGTTCCGAAGAATAATGGGAAGTGGAGAGTTTGCATCGACTTCACTGATCTCAACAAAGCATGCCCTAAGGATAGTTTCCCCCTCCCAAAGATAGACCAACTAGTAGATGCCACTGCAGCTCACGAGTGAATGAGTTTCCTGGACGCATACTCAGGATATCACTAGATCCCCTTGTATGCCCCAGACCAGGACAAAACGGTGTTCATCACGACAGTTGGGTTATATTTCTACAAGGTCATGCCATTTGGGCTCAAGAATGCGGGGGCAAACTATCAGCGGCTGGTCACAAAAATGTTCAAGGATCAAATGGGAGACACAATGGAGGTCTACATCGATGACATGCTCGTTAAGAGCAAGAAGAAGGAGAATCACCTTTCAGAGCTGTCAAAAACCTTCAAAATCCTCAGGAAGTACCGAATGAAGATTAATGCGAGCAAGTGTTCCTTCGGTGTCTAGTCAGGAAAATTTCTTGGATACTTGGTCAGTAAGAGAGGCATAGAAGCTAATCCAGACCATATCGATGCAATCAACAGGGTACAACCCCCTCGAACAATCCGGGACGTGCAGAAGCTCACTGGAATGCTCGCCGCCTTAAATCGCTTCATCTCCAAATCCTCCGAGAAGTGCAAACCTTTTTTCCATCTTCTAAAGGGGAGTAAACTGATAGAGTGGAGCCCAGACTGCTCGCGAGCTTTGGACGAGCTCAAGTCCTACTTAAGCTCTCCACCGCTGCTTGTCATACCACAGCAAATGGATTCTTTGTACCTGTACCTCTTGGTATCCAATCACACTGTCAGCTCTGCGTTAATATGCGAGGTTGCAGGAATCCAACACCCCATTTACTACGAGAGCAAGACCTTATTAGACGCCGAGCAAAGGTACCTGCCATTGGAGAAGCTCGCCTTTGCACTAGTAATAGCCTCGAGGAAGCTGAAGCATTATTTCAAAGCCCATACTGTCATCATCCTTACATCGCATCCCCTTAAGGCTGTCCTAAGGAAAGCGGACTTGTCGGGCAGACTGTCTAAGTGGTCAATCGAGCTCGGTCGGTTTGACATCCAATTTCAACCAAGGACAGCTATCAAGGGTCAGATCCTTGCTGATTTCATAGCCGAATTCACGGGCGAGGAACTCTCCGACCAACCCCAACCAACAAAGCAAAAGGAGAACCAAGCAACAGAAAGAACTTGGAAACTCTTTGTTGATGGAGCCTTCAACTCAAGGGGGCAGGGGTAGGCATTGTCCTCATCACTCCAGAAAACACAATCCTCGAACAAGGAATCAGGCTTGGATTTACAGCCTCCAATAACGAAGCAGAATACGAAGCCCTAATAGCCAGTCTCCAAAAGGCACCAACTCTAGGAGCAAAACGTTTACAGGTGTTCGGCGACTCTCAGCTAGTCTCCAATCAGATAAGTGGAGATTACAATGCAAAGGATGAAAGAATGGCAGCCTACCTCACCTTAGTGAGAGAATTAATGTCAAGCTTTGAAGAGATCAACATCCAGCAGTTTCCCAGGGGGCAAAATAGTCACGCTGATGCCTTAGCAGCCTTGAGTTCGGCAGTTGACTCTGACCTTAAGAGGGTCATCCCCATCGATTTCCTCATTTGTTCGAGCATTAACCACAACAGAAAGTTACCAAACGTGGAACAAGTACTCTAGGTAGGATCAGCACCCAGCTGGTTGGACCCCTTAAGGGGCTATTTAAAGGATGGCACGCTCCCAGATGACAAGAAAACTGTCCACCAGATAAGAGTCAAAGCTGCTCGCTTTCACTTATCCACAGGAGGCGACTTGTATAAGAAATCCTTCTCCGGTCCCTACCTTAGATGCATCCACCCAGGTGATGTCAAGTAAGTGCTACACGAGCTTCACGAAGGAATCTGTGGAAGTCATATCGGAGGAAGGTCTCTAGCCTTTCGAGCAATGAAGGAAGGCGATTGGTGACCATACATGCAAAAGGACTACGCAGTATATGTTCGCAAATGCCTGAAATGCCAATTCCACGCTCCTATAGCCCACCAACCCACCAACGATCTGAAGTCCCTATCCATCCCATGGCCCTTCGCCCAATGGGGAATGGACATCGTGGGACCGCTTCCTACCTCCGTCGGCAATCGCAAATACCTGTTGGTTGTGACTGACTACTTCACCAAATGGATCGAGGCTGAATCCCTGGCGAACATCCGAGATGCTGATATGATAAGGTTCATATGGAGAAATATAATCACTCGGTTTGGAATCCCCAGAACCATCATCACCGACAATGGAACGCAGTTCGAAAGTGGCCCCTTTCAGAACTTCTGTAAAGAACATGGGATCAGACACCACTTCAGCTCGATTGCCTACCCTCGGAGCAATGGCCAAGCTGAAGCTTCCAACAAAACTGTGATCGAAGGATTAAAGAAGCGATTAGAGCGAGCCAAAGGCGCATGGGTAACAGAGCTACCCCATAATCTATGGGCATACCGAACCACTCCTCGGCGAGCAACAGGAGAAACCCCATTTTCGCTGACATATGGCATGGAAGCAGTCATCCCACTAGAAGCAGGTTTGCCAATAATGAGATCAAACCTTGTCGACCAAGGCCTAAATGATGAAGCATTGCTCGCCAAACTCGACCTAGCTGATGAGCGTAGAGAACTGGCCCTGGTGAAGCTAGCGAACTATCAGCAACAGCTCGCGAAGCATTACAACAAAAGGGTTAGCCCGAGGGCATTCCAAGTTAGGGACTATGTTCTAAGGAAGGTCCTGGGCAGCACAGTGAAGTCGTCAGACAGAAAGCTAGGCCCAAACTGGGAAGGACCCTTTAAAGTAACTAAAGACGATCTGCAAGGTGCCTATCACTTGGAAACGATGGAGGGCAGAGAAATACCACGAGCATGGAACGCAGCTAATCTCAAGAAATTCTATTTTTAGATCTTTTTCTTGTATTTCTTTTATTATGAAAACAGAAGTTCATTTTTCTTATTACTAATGAAAGTTACTTAGTTGGTTACACTCTGATTGGTGACAGTTGCATTCATCGCACATCTTTTCCAAATAACAAGCACCTTGATCACTACAGCAGGGGAATACCCCTCCTCAGGTCATCATCATAAGACACGAGAGACCTCTTAGCGTTGCCCCTGGAAATATTTAAAGCCCTATAGAGGATTCTTAGGCAATACGACCAAATCTTATACTGGTCATCAAACCTACTTCGGTTGAACAAAATCCTGATCGGATGAAGACATCCAACACCAGGTGTGTCCTCGCCAATTGCCCTACTTAGGCCTAAGGGAGTGTGACGACACAACCTAAAAGGTAAGGTGCGGCACAATGGTACTTTGATATTATACTGGACTGGGGGGACACTTTCATGACAAAACAGAAGAAATCATAAAGCAGCAAGGATACGAAAAGTAGGATATACACATTTATTTGGCAAAATTGTCCAAAAACACAAACTTTTCATTAATCCATCTTATAACAATGATAATACATGTTTAGTCGGCAAGCTCGCCCAAAGCATTTACATTATCAAAAATAAAAATATATATATATAACAACTGGCAAAATCTCAAGGGGTGGAAGCCTCCAAGCAAGATAATCAGCCACTCGAGCTCTTCGTCCGTCATCAGGAGTAGGAGCAAACTCTTCCACAACCTCATTCGCATCCGATTCCAATAATTGTTGAGGAATAGCATCGATGGGGATCCATCGATCGTCCCTCCTGAATGGGTTGGGCATTAGAGTGGAGGAAGACATCTCATGACGATACCATAGCACCGAGTTCCTCGGAACTTGCAGCTCCTTCAAGGCACTTAGCCATCCCCTGATGAAAGAAAGCTCCTCAAACTCAGATAGCCTTGTTGGAGCATCCGATCAGCCTTGATCATAACCATCGGCCCACGCTTGCCGAGGACCTTTCTTGAATAAGTGCCGCAACCGGGTGACGTCCCTTTGAAGCCCAGCAGCGATTATATATGCTCGTTGAACATCACTGCGGAGTTCTTCCATTTCCCTATCGCGAAGTTCTTCTCCTTCCCTGCTTCTTCTCCTGGTGCTCCTACTAGCTCGCGGAAGGGGAGGGCGGGTGAGACTTCGCGACATGGGAGGGGTAACATTATGATCAACTCCAGCTCGCGATGATGAGGAGCCTTATAATACTGCTTGAACAGTGCTCGGTGCGTGCTCCCTAAGTTGTAAGACTTCCCTCCTCAGGTCTTCATTCTCCTGCTGAAGGAACTCCCTAACTTGGTTGACCTCGGTGGCCTCTAGGAGTCTTGTTCTCAGCACATTGACTTCCTCTTGCACTGAGGCACCAATGTCCTCCATCTCCCGGAGCCTGTCCTTTAGCCTAGCCACTATCTCGGATTGCTCCTTATATTTATGATTTCTAGACCTGAGGGACTTGCAAAGCTTAACAAAAGCCTGGCGAACTTCAGGGCTCGCATTGGGACCAAGGGTCCTACCCAACTGGGAAGTAGCAAGAATGTAATCATCCACATCAACTAACTACAAGTGAAAGCAAGATAAGGGAGAGAAAGAGATCAGCACTAGCAGAAAGGAAGCTTTTTCATTAATAAAAATTGAAGTTACATCAGACTGAAGAAAGAAAATTTACAGACTAGAAAACGCAAAAATACAAAGACCCTATCAATTAGCAACCTCAGGAGGCCCAGAGGTGGATGGTCCTTTCTCCTTATCAGCATCAGCAGGAGCACTGTCCTCGGCAGGGATGACCTTTATCCCCTCAGCAAGAGAAATCGCCTGAGGGACAGGATCAGGGCCTTCAATAGTTGGGGCAGGGTCCTCGTCTACGACTGGCCTCGGCCCTGGGTCGTGCTCGTCGAAAAGTGGGGATGCAACATCCACCCCAGCAGCTACGAGAGCCTTATTCCATCCTTTCTTGAAGTTCAGATGGCTGCTATAGCCTATCTGAACTTCAGCATCTTCGTATGTCGTAGCCCAGCCGGAGTTGTAAGAGTCTTCCTTGGCAATGACAGCCTGGGACTCCTTCTTCTTCAGCTCTTCAACAAGCACCCTTTTCTCCTCCATCACAACAAGTTTGCTCGAGCAAACTTGGTCATAGTCCTGCCTCAGCTCCCTTAGATCCGTGATCGCCGCATCTTTCTCCTTGTTCACAGAAGCAAGAGACAAATCGGATGAGATCCGAGCAGAGTCGACAGCCTTAAAACTGGCTTCGAGCTCCTTACCCTTCAGCTTCAGGGCAGAGTTTTCTTGCTCCAGTTCACTGTTCTTCTTCACCAGCTCGTCGCGTGAACGATACAGCACGGCGAAGTCAGTAACAAACTGCGAAAAAGAGAAGATATTAGAAAAGGAAAATGAGGGAAGTCAGAAAAACACAAGAGAAAAAGAAACCTTACCAGAGCAAGCCTCTGACTAGCCTGAAGAGCCAGGTATTATGAACCTACTGCCCTTTGGCGATCAGCTGAGAGGACAGCTCTCTCGAGCAGAGCCAGGGCCAGCTGAGGAGAAATTGCCACGGAGGCCCCTACAGGCAGAGCAAATACTGGGACTAAGGCCTGCCCGGCCTTCGTCCTCGCCTCAGCCCTTCTCTTCTCTTCCTCTTTCTCGCTCTCCCTATTCTTCCTCTCCTCCGCTCTCCTCTTCTCTTCTAACTTCTTCCTCTCTTCTTCCTTTTTCCTCTCTCTCTCTCTCACCAGCTCCTCTTCCTTCCTCCTCCTCTCCTGCTCCTGAGCGGAGGACCGGAACCAGTAGCCACGGCCCCAGAAGTAGATTTTTGTTTCTTCGACCTCTGTGCAAGGAGCACGTGGTCCTCATCATCATCGTCTCTAATCAAGTTCTTCCTCGGAGGAACCATGTCTTCACTTGAGCTACTAGAAGTGCTCGACGATCTCCGATCTTCAGAAACCTCCTCACGGTCAGAGGAATTGCTACTATCAAAGCTCCTTCCACCCAAATTGCTCACGGCACCTGCAAAGTCACTCTCAGAGCTGCTCTCCTCCTCATCCAGTTGGATAGGCTCTGCAACAGTATCTTCGAAGGAATCGAACTCTGGTATACTATCCACAGGCCTCGCTATAAAGCTGGAGCCAATGTTCTTATACTCGAGCAGGAAGGCAACATATCTGGGGTGCTCGCCGTCACCTAAGGGCTCCCTGATTTTTTAAGCCTTTACCAATTCTGAAAGACGGACCTCGTTGAGTGCAGGCTCCAAGTTCTTTGACTTCGCTGCGCAAGAAAAAGCAAAGAAGAGTTAGAAAGGTCACAAATCAGTAAAAGTTAAAACAACAGTACAATATCTACCTATATATTCCTCCCCGTAAAAAGGAACATAGAACCTCTCAGACCTCGACCCTTCAAATTGGGGAGGGAACTGCCAATTCCTAACAAGGAAACCTTCTTGCCAGTCGTCCTTATGGGAATCAGTTAGGTTTACTACCAATACCCTATCAGGGCTCCTAGCTTTGAGGTATAAGACACCTGAACTAGTTCGAGAAAAGGAGTAATAGAAACAGACCTCGGCAAGTCCTAACCTAGTACCATACAATTGATTTATCCTATGGACGCCATTTACTATTTTCCACACATTGGGCGAGCATTGTGCAGGAACAACATTGAAATAGCCAAAGAAATGCAGGAACAAATCATTGGGATGGAAAAGTGAGTCCCCCCTGGGAAAGTAACAGAACATGGATCCAGTGAGCATCATCTATATCCCTAACATTCCTAGGAGGGGAGGCACAACACTCAATATCTACCCACTCAGGAATGTTATAAAATTTCCTAAATTCAGAGATTGACCTATTCCCAATCTTCGCCATTAGAAGACCCAAGAAAAGCTACAAACCAAAGAGAAAGTACAAGGAAAGGGCACAGGAAACTTACAAAATAGAAGATCGGTTTTGGTGATGAAGAAGCACGAGCTCAGACAACTAAGAAACAATAGAAATGGAAATTGAGAGAAGAAGGTACGAGGCGCTAAAGTTCTCAGAAGATAGAAGAGTACTGGAAAGGCTGAAGCGACGAGAGAAAAAGTGGCTATCCCAACAAGCCTTCAAATTCTAATCATAGCGCACAATAAGCGAAGCGGGTGCCGCCAAATCAACTTCACAGTTTTTGAAGAATCGCAAATCAGCCATAATGGCTGATCATTTAAATCCATTGAACCCATAAACATGGCCCAACAAATTTAGGGGCAATTGTGGGTACCCAAAATTTAGAACCATGGGCCCGGACGAGTAGCCCAGTCCTGGCGGCCCAAAGTACGGGCCCCTCATCTCTTATATTGATTCGGTCTCCCCCACGTTTCCACAATTGGAAGTTATACGGGAGATAGAAAATGTGGAGAAACCCATCACCTACACTTACCTACATGTACATGTATATATTAAACCCTAGGTCCGGGGCAAAAGGACAAGTTGTATTCTCTGTAATTACTCTCCGGAGTGTATATAAATAATATCAACTGCACCACCGTGGACGTAGGCACATCCTTGCTGAACCACGTACATCCTTTGTTGTGTGATTGGCATCTTATATTCCTTGTTATTTCTTGATAATTTCTTCTCTCATATTTATTTGTGTTGCATAATAATTGTCTCCACAATTTCTATCCCGATCATGAAGGATGCCTCGCCTAAATCTTTCATTTAAAAGTTTTTAGAAAGGTACTTCTTGGTTTCATTTAATAAACTAAGATCACTGCTGGCGATAAGTAAGTCATCAACATATAGTACTAAAAACATAAACTTACTCCCACTGATCTTCAGGTATATACACCGATCAACAGTGTTTTCCTTAAACCCAAAGGATATAATGGTATCGTGGAACTTAATGTACCATTGACGAGAAGCTTGTTTTAGACCATATATTAACTTCTTTAACATACATACCATGTTTTCCTTTCCTTCCTTTATGAAGCCTTGTGGCTATGCCATGTAGACTTCTTCTTCTAAACTCCCATTTAGAAAAGTTATTTTTACATTCATTTGGTGCAACGCCAAATCATAATGAGCCACCAACGCTAATATGATTCTCAATGAGTCCTTCTATGAAACTGGAGAGAAGGTCTCATTATAATCAATGCCTTCTCGTTGATTAGAACCTTTGGCAACAAGTCTAGCTTTATGTCGTTTGATATTGCCTTTTGAGTCAAGTTTGGTCTTAAAGATCCACTTGCACCCAACTCATTTTTGTCCTTCTGGAAATTCGACCAACTCCCAAACTTTATTGTCATCCATAGATTTTATTTCTTCATTCATGGCATCAATCCATTTATTGGAATCATCACTATTTATAGCTTTTTCATAAGAAACTGGATCATTAATATTCCCTTTGTTAAATTCGGTCTCTTGAAGGTATACCACATAATCATCCGGAATTACCGATCTCCTTTCTCTTTGAGATCTTATTAATGGCACTTCCTGTGGTGCTTCAAAAGTTTCATCGGTTATAGTCTCATTATGTGGTTGTTCAGTTGGTTGATCATTCACTTGTTGTTCATTATTATTGATTGGATCAATGACTGGTTCAACAACTACATTAGGAACAACAGGTATGTTATGAACTATGGGTATAGGGATTTGTACCCTGACCTCTTGAATGATTACCTCCCTTTCCTTTATACTCCCACTTACTTCACCTTCTTCAATGAATTTAGCATTTCCAGTTTCTATGATTCTAGTTGTATGATTTGGACAGTAGAATCTATATCCCTTCAACTTTTCTGGCTACCAAATGAAATGACATGATAATGTCCTAGGATCCAATTTCTTTTCATAAGGGTTATAGATTCTAGCTTCCGCTGGGCAGCCCCACACACGTAAATACCTTAAATCGGGTTTCCATCCTTTCCAAAGTTCAAAAGGGGTTTTTGAAACTGACTTACTGGGAACCCTATTTAAGATGTGTACAACGCTCTTTAATGCATGTGTCCATAAAAATATAGGCAATTGGGTCCTACTTATCATACTTCCAACCATTTCTATAAGGGTACGATTACGCCTTTCAGCTACACCATTCTGCCAAGGTGATCCTGGAATTGTGTATTGGGCGCAAATACCAAATTTTTCAAGGAGTTTAGCCAATGGGACAGGGCGTTACCCTGACTCGTCACATCTACCATAATATTCACCATCTCTATCAGACCTAATAATTTTCACCTTTTTACCTAGTTGCCTCTCAACCTCATTAATGTATATTTCAACGACGTTCAGAGACTGAGATTTATCATACAATATGTCCAAAATGCAATAACGTGAAAAATCATCTATAAAGGTGATGAGGTATTTTTCTCCACCAATGGATGGAATATCAAAAGGTGTACATATGTTTGTATGTATTATTTCAAGTAGTTGGGTGCTTCTTGTGGCTCCATTCTTTGTATGTTTGGTATGTTTTCCTTTAATACAGTCCACACATACATCATAATTGGCCCAATCCAGGTTATGGAGTATTCCATCTTTAATGAGCCTTTCAATTCTCGGCCTGGATATATGCCCTAATCTTTTATGCCACAAATAAGCAGATTTTTCATCATTAAGTGTACGTTTCGTACCAACATTAGGATGCAGGGTCACAAGGGTTTCAGAAAAATTATTTTCAAGATTCAATTGATATAAACCATCTAATAAAAATCCAGAACCAACATTATTAGAATTTTTAATCAAACCAAAACCATTGTACTTAAATTCAATCGCAAAACCGTTTAAGGCAAGTTTGGAAACAGAAATTAAATTCCTAGAAACTGTGGGAACATAAAAAGTTTCTTGCAAATCTAAAATAAATCTAGTGCTTAAAATCAGGCGAAAGACTCCAATAGCTTCTATTTTAGCCTTCGCTTTATTTCCCATGTAGAGAAAATGCTCATTTGGATTTGTTTTGCGGATCGAAGTGAAGCCCTACATCGAATTAGAAACATGACACATAGAACCAGAATCAATCCACCAAGTGTTAGAAGGAGCGTTAATAAGGTTTGATTCGAAACAAACATAAATAAAGGGCTTACCCTTTTTTCTCGAACTAGGCCTTTCGTTTATGATAATCCCTCTGGAAATGGCTCTTCTTTTTACACAAGTGACACTTGTCGTTATTTTCCTTATTCACAGCAGCAGTTGATGGTTCAGCTTGATGAGACGGCCCAGGACCTTTCTTAATTCCCTTGCCAAACTTCTTCTTAAAACCAGCTCCTTTGACTGTCAGATTTGCCACATGTCCCTTAGTCACATGGCTATTTTGTTGCTTAAGCCTTCCTTCCTCCTGTACCAACATGCTTTGAAAATCATTTACATTCCACTTATCTTTTATAGTGTTGTAATTGATTTGGAAAGGCCCATACTCAGGAGGTAGGGAGTTTAGGACGAATTGGACGAGAAATGACTCATCCACTGTCATGCCCAAAACTCTAAGTCTAGCAGCCAGATTGGTCATTTCTATAATATGCTCATTCATGGTTCGAGTACCATCGAACCTCATAGTGGTCAGGTCAGCCATCAGTTTCCCAGCAAGGGATTTATTAGCAGGGCGAAAGCGTTCCTTAATGTTGTTCAAATACTCTTTCGCTTTCGTAGTTTCAGGTACGGAGGTCTTAATGTTAGCAGCAACGCACATTCGCATAAACATAAGGGCCAGCCTAGTGGATCGAGACCATGCTTCATGGACAACAATGTCATCCTCGCTACTAGCATTAGTAATAGCAGCGGGTTCATCACATATACTTGCCATGTCCAGGTCAAGAACCCCTATGCTAAACGCAATTTGCTCATTCCATTCAGAAAAATTAGTTCCATTAAATTTGGAATATGACTGAGCTTGCAAATACAGGTTAAGGAGAACTGCAATTAATAACAATGTTCACAAATTAAATTTTCACACACAACAAAAATTGCAAGGGTCGAATATTGAATTGTTGACTAAAAATTTTGACATATTTCATTTACATTCTGAATATCACGGAATCTGTGTTACTCATCACATAATTTTCAGATTGTAAAGATATATTACCCTATAATTCATTTATCATGGTCCCATAATTTTGGCATCTGTGTTTGTTGTGTAAGCATTTAATACCATGATTAATGGACTTAATGTCGACTATTCTGTTTTTTACAAAAGTTTTTCTAATGTTGTTCAATTCAGAAATTAGCATGTGTTGCGCCTCAATCCAATTTTATAACTAACATTAGAATAAATCTTTAATGCATGTAAGTGTATTATTCGTACATGCAGTCTCAGCCTGTGTTTAGCCTTTGACTTAACTCAAATAAATAGTTTCTTACATGTCCCAATTTAAATATAGTTAATCATGTATTAAGTATTAACTATAATACGTAATCTATCAGTAATTACAAATATACCAATAGCAGCTTAAATGCCTCAAAAACAGAATTGCCCAGGTATAGTAAAAACACAAAATACATGAATTTTGCCAAAAATGGCAAAAATGAGTTTTCACCATGGAATCGAAGTAAATCATGCCAGAAAACCAAAATTTTTTGCAGAACGTTAATATCAATTTTCTGTAAAGATTTATAAGTCCCGAGATTATTTCCTAAAATGACAAAAACGGGGTTTTGAGAGCCTTAACGGACTCGAATTACTGAAAAACACATTACATCACAGCCAAAGGCAATGAAATTAGATCGTTGGCCCGTTTCCAGTCAACAAATCAAGTTTCAAGTCAATCGGACACCAAAAATTTCAAAAAACACTATTCATTACGCAAAAAAAAAAATCTTTCGGAATCCGTTTTGCGTCAAATCACAATTTTCACTTAATTAATCTTGAAACCATATTTGTTTTCTTATCATGATTAATAAACGTATTTTCCAGAATGCTTACACAACTTGAAACAATAAAATCATGTTAACGGCATACTAGGGTTCTTATAACACGAAAATGGGTTGAACAATAATGGGACAGTTTTCACAAGATAAGGACTGTAGCAGTAATTTCGTTCTTAATATCATACATAACATAAATTCGGATTACCATATGTACGATTATCAGATTGCTTAAAAATTCCAGATTTCCAGAAAAATAAAATTTCCAGATTTCTCAAAAATTCCAGATTTCCAGATTTACCAAAAATTTCAGATTTCCAGATTTTCAAAAGATCATAATCATAATTGTTATAAAAGAGTTTTCATTAACGAAAAAAATGATATTATAAATCGAAAGCTCTGATACCACATGTTAATCAATACTGTTTTGACAATCATAATAACCGGATATAAACAATAATGTTACGTCACGTTAAAAACAGTTTTGTCATGAACCATGATGTTTAATCTTCATGTAATCTCAAAATCATAAGTTCTTTATAACTATGATCAAAACTGACCGTTGTCCATTGCAATTGATTGGAATAAGGTGACTTGAATGCTCCTGTCAAAGCGTCCTTTGAATCCCTTCTTGAATAGCCCAGAATTACTCTCTTATATGCCCGAAATATTTGTGAGAAAATACGAATAATAAGAATTTCGGGTTTTCTCTCCCTCCTTAGAAACATTGTGCATTGAGACGACTCTACATGGTGTAGAGGTCTCTATTTATAAAGGGAAGAGGGCCAGAATCCTATGTCACACCCCGCCTAACTCTGGCGTCGGCCGCCACCAAAACTAAGCCGGGCGTGAACTAAATAAATACCATTCTTAGCATGAGACAATTATGAGACATAAATAAATCAGTCCATAAGATAAACAATTGATTCAATCTCAAATGATCACAAATAACTAAGCGATAAAAGATCCATCACATGCTAACTCCAAAAATCCAATCTCCAATAATGATTAAATAAAATCTAAATAATCCCAACAGAAATCCTCTAAACAAATTTGGAACCAAAAAGGCCCAATAACTCCAAAATAGTCTCATAAATAAAACGACTGAATGGAAAGAGAAAATCCAACTACTAAAGCAGTAACATAAATCCAGCTGCACCTCCAAAAGATCTCCAATGAATCCTATGCAGCAACTCCCCAAAATCCTGAAAAAGATTAGTCAACGCATGTGTCAGAGCCAAAGCCCCGAGCATGTAAACCGGCTACTCTCCTCAAATAGGGTCCTTGAACCCAGACAATAGTGCTATATATATCGACTATAACAATAGAATCTTTTAATTACGAGATTAATAATCACCATAAATAAATTCACAATTACCCGCAAGGTTTTCATAAAAGCCACACCAATATGATTTTAATTAACCCACCTTCCCATAATGTTAAATTTAATTAATTTAACCGTGAATATTATTACCAAAACCCGTCCCCTTGTCAAGTCCGCCGTCTGGTCCGTTTTTATCCTGCGACCCTCGCGATATGACAAGGTTCCACACACGCACCCGTCCCCTTGTCAAGTCCGCCGTCTGGCCCGTTTTTATCCTGCGACCCTCGCGATATGACAAGGTTCCACACACGACACGACATAACTCGTCCTCTGACCCGTTCAAACTGTCGGCCCTAGACACATTATGTCGCCAATAAATTTTTAATATCCGTTTTAGTCCTGCGATATTAAATTCCACATTCCTTGTTTTCGTTAACCACATTAATTTCCCCCACCCTTAAAAGCGATGTGAAAATCCTCAAAATAACCTTTAGTGCCAACCAAGGGTTCCCAAAACACAATATCGTCCTATCCTAAGCAAAGAATGATTATAAAATTTCACTCCACCTAGATATCAATCCTAGGCCATCACAATAAAGGTATAAAATAGAAAATCAGCCCCCACCCCAATTATATAACCCGCATAGACTTACACTAACTAGTCACATACCTAATTAGCATAAATCGTAATTAAGGCCCACTTACTAGTCCCATACCTAACAAGTGTACTATAACAAGGGTGAAAACCAATTATCTACCATACCCAATCTTCCCGAAAAATTATCATATTTCCATAAAGTAACACAATTCCAAATTATAACAACATTCATAATAATACTAAATTCCCATTTAAATAAATCAAATTAAAAAGTGGAAATCAAAGACACCTAAATATTATGATTTTCAGAATAATCGCTACATGCAAGTCCTATCATGATCCTTATTTTCCAACACAAGAAATTAAATTAAACAAGGGTTTTCACATGAAATATCAAAATTTACTTTTAAAAGGGCTCCTCTACATGCACATGCCCATAGCAAAGTCGACTACACCGACACAACCCAAAGAATACAAGTTATAAGTATTTGGTATCATTAATTTTGTTCATGTAAAACAGCCCCGAAATTTATCTCTTCAATCTTTATATTCATATCTTATTTTAGAAAACATGAGTTTAATGGAGGCTACAATCAAGACACATAACACTAAAGGAAAAGAATAGGGTCAACATGCCTGAATAAAAGTTGGTTTAGAAATCTGATCTTGAATGTGTATTCCTCTCAAAAATTTGACAAAGATTCGTTCTTGACGCGTCTTGAGAAAATCCGGTTAATCTTGACAAAACTTGAGTTGAAAGTTATGTAGAATGGGGCCAGGGTTTTGAGGTTGAAGAAGATGAAGAAGATGAGAGGATTCTGATTTTTGAGAAGGCTAAAATGTGTTTTAAAAGATCTAAACTCGTCACTTTATGTTTATATACCAAAAAGAATTAGAGTCCTAATCAAATACAAATACTTGAAAAAAATCATTACGGACGATCGGACCGTTAGAATCGCTTGAAATTTTAGTATGTTGTAGCGAACGGCGAGACAGGACTGCTGACAAAAATTTAGCTTGATCGGGCGGTCGAAATTCTAAAAATATTATTTTTACTAGAAAGTTTTATGTTTTGAGGACTCTTAGAGAGTTTTATATTTTGAGAACTCTTCTAAATAATAAAAATTCAATTAAAACTCCATTTTAATTCCGATTCCAATTCCGTTTGAAAATTTATTTTTCAAATATAAAAACCAACACTTTAAATTATAAAATTCATAAAATCCAAAATTTCGTTTTTTTTTCTCCGACTAATTTAAAAATCCCCATTTAAAAAATTCGGGTTGTTACATACTTCCCCACTAGCGAAGAATTTCGTCCTCGAAATTAAACGAAGCATACACATAAACACTTAAATCTCGGAAAAAAAATAAGGCTCACATATGCCTACCCGTAGAATGCCATAATTGGGCGCCCATACACCCAATTCTACGCGCACTACCGCACGAACAACAAAATAATATATATATTGCCTATATGCATACGAATAATTATAAAAATAACGACGTACCACACGCTCTCACAATTCCCCCACTCGATCCTATATCCGAAAGTCATCAAAATGCTAACTTCCTCAAATTAAATCTCAACATCAAAAATCGATACATACGATACCTAACATCTGTACTAAAATCTCCAAAATAATTATCGTCACCAAAATCCATTCTAAGGATCCCCACATCAAGCTTACTAATTCTAAACTCGATGCCTACAACGTCTTTAAATCAAAACTTCACCTCTCCAAGAAACACATCTAACACGTATGCTAGACCCTCTACTTTAAGAAGTACGAATCAACAAGGGAATCAAAGATCGTCAACGCGGAAGCTAAACGGACTCATAACCTACGAGACCTAAGACCATGCTCTGATACCATCTGTCACACCCCGCCTAACTCTGGCGTCGGCCGCCACCAAAACTAAGCCGAGCGTGAACTAAATAAATACCATTCTTAGCATGAGACAATTATGAGACATAAATAAATCAGTCCATAAGGTAAACAATTGATTCAATCTCAAATGATCACAAATAACTAAGCGATAAAAGAGCCATCACATGCTAACTCCAAAAATCCAATCTCCAATAATGATTAAATAAAATCTAAATAATCCCAACAGAAATCCTCTAAACAAATTTGGAACCAAAAAGGCCCAATAACTCCAAAATAGTCTCATAAATAAAACGACTGAATGGAAAGAGAAAATCCAACTACTAAAGCAGTAACATAAATCCAGCTGCACCTCCAAAAGATCTCCAATGAATCCTATGCAGCAACTCCCCAAAATCCTGAAAAAGATTAGTCAACGCATGTGTCAGAGCCAAAGCCCCGAGCATGTAAACCGGCTACTCTCCTCAAATAGGGTCCTTGAACCCAGACAATAGTGCTATATATATCGACTATAACAATAGAATCTTTTAATTACGAGATTAATAATCACCATAAATAAATTCACAATTACCCGCAAGGTTTTCATAAAAGCCACACCAATATGATTTTAATTAACCCACCTTCCCATAATGTTAAATTTAATTAATTTAACCGTGAATATTATTACCAAAACCCGTCCCCTTGTCAAGTCCGCCGTCTGGTCCGTTTTTATCCTGCGACCCTCGCGATATGACAAGGTTCCACACACGCACCCGTCCCCTTGTCAAGTCCGCTGTCTGGCCCGTTTTTATCCTGCGACCCTCGCGATATGACAAGGTTCCACACACGACACGACATAACTCGTCCTCTGACCCGTTCAAACTGTCGGCCCTAGACACATTATGTCGCCAATAAATTTTTAATATCCGTTTTAGTCCTGCGATATTAAATTTCACATTCCTTGTTTTCGTTAATCACATTAATTTCCCCCACCCTTAAAAGCGATGTGAAAATCCTCAAAATAACCTTTAGTGCCAACCAAGGGTTCCCAAAACACAATATCGTCCTATCCTAAGCAAAGAATGATTATAAAATTTCACTCCACCTAGATATCAATCCTAGGCCATCACAATAAAGGTATAAAATAGAAAATCAGCCCCCACCCCAATTATATAACCCGCATAGACTTACACTAACTAGTCACATACCTAATTAGCATAAATCGTAATTAAGGCCCACTTACTAGTCCCATACCTAACAAGTGTACTATAACAAGGGTGAAAACCAATTATCTACCATACCCAATCTTCCCGAAAAATTATCATATTTCCATAAAGTAACACAATTCCAAATTATAACAACATTCATAATAATACTAAATTCCCATTTAAATAAATCAAATTAAAAAGTGGAAATCAAAGACACCTAAATATTATGATTTTCAGAATAATCGCTACATGCAAGTCCTATCATGATCCTTATTTTCCAACACAAGAAATTAAATTAAACAAGGGTTTTCACATGAAATATCAAAATTTACTTTTAAAAGGGCTCCTCTACATGCACATGCCCATAGCAAAGTCGACTACACCGACACAACCCAAAGAATACAAGTTATAAGTATTTGGTATCATTAATTTTGTTCATGTAAAACAGCCCCGAAATTTATCTCTTCAATCTTTATATTCATATCTTATTTTAGAAAACATGAGTTTAATGGAGGCTACAATCAAGACACATAACACTAAAGGAAAAGAATAGGGTCAACATGCCTGAATAAAAGTTGGTTTAGAAATCTGATCTTGAATGTGTATTCCTCTAAAAAAATTTGACAAAGATTCGTTCTTGACGCGTCTTGAGAAAATCCGGTTAATCTTGACAAAACTTGAGTTGAAAGTTATGTAGAATGGGGCTAGGGTTTTGAGGTTGAAGAAGATGAAGAAGATGAGAGGATTCTGATTTTTGAGAAGGCTAAAATGTGTTTTAAAAGATCTAAACTCGTCACTTTATGTTTATATACCAAAAAGAATTAGAGTCCTAATCAAATACAAATACTTGAAAAAAATCATTACGGACGATCGGACCGTTAGAATCGCTTGAAATTTTAGTATGTTGTAGCGAACGGCGAGACAGGACTGCTGACAAAAATTTAGCTTGATCGGACGGTCGAAATTCTAAAAATATTATTTTTACTAGAAAGTTTTATGTTTTGAGGACTCTTAGAGAGTTTTATATTTTGAGAACTCTTCTAAATAATAAAAATTCAATTAAAACTCCATTTTAATTCCGATTCCAATTCCGTTTGAAAATTTATTTTTCAAATATAAAAACCAACACTTTAAATTATAAAATTCATAAAATCCAAAATTTCGTTTTTTTTTCTCCGACTAATTTAAAAATCCCCATTTAAAAAATTCGGGTTGTTACATACTTCCCCACTAGCGAAGAATTTCGTCCTCGAAATTAAACGAAGCATACACATAAACACTTAAATCTCGGGAAAAAAATAAGGCTCACATATGCCTACCCGTAGAATGCCATAATTGGGCGCCCATACACCCAATTCTACGCGCACTACCGCACGAACAACAAAATAATATATATATTGCCTATATGCATACGAATAATTATAAAAATAACGACGTACCACACGCTCTCACAAATCCCCCACTCGATCCTATATCCGAAAGTCATCAAAATGCTAACTTCCTCAAATTAAATCTCAACATCAAAAATCGATACATACGATACCTAACATCTGTACTAAAATCTCCAAAATAATTATCGTCACCAAAATCCATTCTAAGGATCCCCACATCAAGCTTACTAATTCTAAACTCGATGCCTACAACGTCTTTAAATCAAAACTTCACCTCTCCAAGAAACACATCTAACACGTATGCTAGACCCTCTACTTTAAGAAGTACGAATCAACAAGGGAATCAAAGATCGTCAACGCGGAAGCTAAACGGACTCATAACCTACGAGACCTAAGACCATGCTCTGATACCATCTGTCACACCCCGCCTAACTCTGGCGTCGGCCGCCACCAAAACTAAGTCGAGCGTGAACTAAATAAATACCATTCTTAGCATGAGACAATTATGAGACATAAATAAATCAGTCCATAAGATAAACAATTGATTCAATCTCAAATGATCACAAATAACTAAGCGATAAAAGATCCATCACATGCTAACTCCAAAAATCCAATCTCCAATAATGATTAAATAAAATCTAAATAATCCCAACAGAAATCCTCTAAACAAATTTGGAACCAAAAAGGCCCAATAACTCCAAAATAGTCTCATAAATAAAACGACTGAATGGAAAGAGAAAATCCAACTACTAAAGCAGTAACATAAATCCAGCTGCACCTCCAAAAGATCTCCAATGAATCCTATGCAGCAACTCCCCAAAATCCTGAAAAAGATTAGTCAACGCATGTGTCAGAGCCAAAGCCCCGAGCATGTAAACCGGCTACTCTCCTCAAATAGGGTCCTTGAACCCAGACAATAGTGCTATATATATCGACTATAACAATCGAATCTTTTAATTACGAGATTAATAATCACCATAAATAAATTCACAATTACCCGCAAGGTTTTCATAAAAGCCACACCAATATGATTTTAATTAACCCACCTTCCCATAATGTTAAATTTAATTAATTTAACCGTGAATATTATTACCAAAACCCGTCCCCTTGTCAAGTCCGCCGTCTGGTCCGTTTTTATCCTGCGACCCTCGCGATATGACAAGGTTCCACACCCGTTCCCTTGTCAAGTCCGCCGTCTGGCCCGTTTTTATCCTGCGACCCTCGCGATATGACAAGGTTCCACACACGACACGACATAACTCGTCCTCTGACCCGTTCAAACTGTCGGCCCTAGACACATTATGTCGCCAATAAATTTTTAATATCCGTTTTAGTCCTGCGATATTAAATTCCATATTCCTTGTTTTCGTTAATCACATTAATTTCCCCCACCCTTAAAAGCGATGTGAAAATCCTCAAAATAACCTTTAGTGCCAACCAAGGGTTCCCAAAACACAATATCGTCCTATCCTAAGTAAAGAATGATTATAAAATTTCACTCTACCTAGATATCAATCCTAGGCCATCACAATAAAGGTATAAAATAGAAAATCAGCCCCCACCCCAATTATATAACCCGCATAGACTTACACTAACTAGTCCCATACCTAATTAGCATAAATCGTAATTAAGGCCCACTTACTAGTCCCATACCTAACAAGTGTACTATAACAAGGGTGAAAACCAATTATCTACCATACCCAATCTTCCCGAAAAATTATCATATTTCCATAAAGTAACACAATTCCAAATTATAACAACATTCATAATAATACTAAATTCCCATTTAAATAAATCAAATTAAAAAGTGGAAATCAAAGACACCTAAATATTATGATTTTCAAAATAATCGCTACATGCAAGTCCTATCATGATCCTTATTTTCCAACACAAGAAATTAAATTAAACAAGGGTTTTCACATGAAATATCAAAATTTTCTTTTAAAAGGGCTCCTCTACATGCACATGCCCATAGCAAAGTCGACTACACCGACACAACCCAAAAAATACAAGTTATAAGTATTTGGTATCATTAATTTTGTCATTGTAAAACAGCCCCGAAATTTATCTCTTCAATCTTTATATTCATATCTTATTTTAGAAAACATGAGTTTAATGGAGGCTACAATCAAGACACATAACACTAAAGGAAAAGAATAGGGTCAACATGCCTGAATAAAAGTTGGTTTAGAAATCTGATCTTGAATGTGTATTCCTCTAAAAAATTTGACAAAGATTCGTTCTTGACGCGTCTTGAGAAAATCCGGTTAATCTTGACAAAACTTGAGTTGAAAGTTATGTAGAATGGGGCCAGGGTTTTGAGGTTGAAGAAGATGAAGAAGATGAGAGGATTCTGATTTTTGAGAAGGCTAAAATGTGTTTTAAAAGATCTAAACTCGTCACTTTATGTTTATATACCAAAAAGAATTAGAGTCCTAATCAAATACAAATACTTGAAAAAAATCATTACGGACGATCGGACCGTTAGAATCGCTTGAAATTTTAGAATGTTGTAGCGAACGGCGAGACAGGACTGCTGACAAAAATTTAGCTTGATCGGACGGTCGAAATTCTAAAAATATTATTTTTACTAGAAAGTTTTATGTTTTGAGGACTCTTAGAGAGTTTTATATTTTGAGAACTCTTCTAAATAATAAAAATTCAATTAAAACTCCATTTTAATTCCGATTCCAATTCCGTTTGAAAATTTATTTTTCAAATATGAAAACCAACACTTTAAATTATAAAATTCATAAAATCCAAAATTTCATTTTTTTTTCTCCGACTAATTTAAAAATCCCCATTTAAAAAATTCGGGTTGTTACATACTTCCCCACTAGCGAAGAATTTCGTCCTCGAAATTAAACGAAGCATACACATAAACACTTAAATCTCGGGAAAAAAATAAGGCTCACATATGCCTACCCGTAGAATGCCATAATTGGGCGCCCATACACCCAATTCTACGCGCACTACCGCACGAACAACAAAATAATATATATATTGCCTATATGCATACGAATAATTATAAAAATAACGACGTACCACACGCTCTCACAAATCCCCCACTCGATCCTATATCCGAAAGTCATCAAAATGCTAACTTCCTCAAATTAAATCTCAACATCAAAAATCGATACATACGATACCTAACATCTGTACTAAAATCTCCAAAATAATTATCGTCACCAAAATCCATTCTAAGGATCCCCACATCAAGCTTACTAATTCTAAACTCGATGCCTACAACGTCTTTAAATCAAAACTTCACCTCTCCAAGAAACACATCTAACACGTATGCTAGACCCTCTACTTTAAGAAGTACGAATCAACAAGGGAATCAAAGATCGTCAACGCGGAAGCTAAACGGACTCATAACCTACGAGACCTAAGACCATGCTCTGATACCATCTGTCACACCCCGCCTAACTCTGGCGTCGGCCGCCACCAAAACTAAGTCGAGCGTGAACTAAATAAATACCATTCTTAGCATGAGACAATTATGAGACATAAATAAATCAGTCCATAAGATAAACAATTGATTCAATCTCAAATGATCACAAATAACTAAGCGATAAAAGATCCATCACATGCTAACTCCAAAAATCCAATCTCCAATAATGATTAAATAAAATCTAAATAATCCCAACAGAAATCCTCTAAACAAATTTGGAACCAAAAAGGCCCAATAACTCCAAAATAGTCTCATAAATAAAACGACTGAATGGAAAGAGAAAATCCAACTACTAAAGCAGTAACATAAATCCAGCTGCACCTCCAAAAGATCTCCAATGAATCCTATGCAGCAACTCCCCAAAATCCTGAAAAAGATTAGTCAACGCATGTGTCAGAGCCAAAGCCCCGAGCATGTAAACCGGCTACTCTCCTCAAATAGGGTCCTTGAACCCAGACAATAGTGCTATATATATCGACTATAACAATCGAATCTTTTAATTACGAGATTAATAATCACCATAAATAAATTCACAATTACCCGCAAGGTTTTCATAAAAGCCACACCAATATGATTTTAATTAACCCACCTTCCCATAATGTTAAATTTAATTAATTTAACCGTGAATATTATTACCAAAACCCGTCCCCTTGTCAAGTCCGCCGTCTGGTCCGTTTTTATCCTGCGACCCTCGCGATATGACAAGGTTCCACACCCGTTCCCTTGTCAAGTCCGCCGTCTGGCCCGTTTTTATCCTGCGACCCTCGCGATATGACAAGGTTCCACACACGACACGACATAACTCGTCCTCTGACCCGTTCAAACTGTCGGCCCTAGACACATTATGTCGCCAATAAATTTTTAATATCCGTTTTAGTCCTGCGATATTAAATTCCACATTCCTTGTTTTCGTTAATCACATTAATTTCCCCCACCCTTAAAAGCGATGTGAAAATCCTCAAAATAACCTTTAGTGCCAACCAAGGGTTCCCAAAACACAATATCGTCCTATCCTAAGGAAAGAATGATTATAAAATTTCACTCCACCTAGATATCAATCCTAGGCCATCACAATAAAGGTATAAAATAGAAAATCAGCCCCCACCCCAATTATATAACCCGCATAGACTTACACTAACTAGTCCCATACCTAATTAGCATAAATCGTAATTAAGGCCCACTTACTAGTCCCATACCTAACAAGTGTACTATAACAAGGGTGAAAACCAATTATCTACCATACCCAATCTTCCCGAAAAATTATCATATTTCCATAAAGTAACACAATTCCAAATTATAACAACATTCATAATAATACTAAATTCCCATTTAAATAAATCAAATTAAAAAGTGGAAATCAAAGACACCTAAATATTATGATTTTCAGAATAATCGCTACATGCAAGTCCTATCATGATCCTTATTTTCCAACACAAGAAATTAAATTAAACAAGGGTTTTCACATGAAATATCAAAATTTTCTTTTAAAAGGGCTCCTCTACATGCACATGCCCATAGCAAAGTCGACTACACCGACACAACCCAAAAAATACAAGTTATAAGTATTTGGTATCATTAATTTTGTCATTGTAAAACAGCCCCGAAATTTATCTCTTCAATCTTTATATTCATATCTTATTTTAGAAAACATGAGTTTAATGGAGGCTACAATCAAGACACATAACACTAAAGGAAAAGAATAGGGTCAACATGCCTGAATAAAAGTTGGTTTAGAAATCTGATCTTGAATGTGTATTCCTCTAAAAAATTTGACAAAGATTCGTTCTTGACGCGTCTTGAGAAAATCCGGTTAATCTTGACAAAACTTGAGTTGAAAGTTATGTAGAATGGGGCTAGGGTTTTGAGGTTGAAGAAGATGAAGAAGATGAGAGGATTCTGATTTTTGAGAAGGCTAAAATGTGTTTTAAAAGATCTAAACTCGTCACTTTATGTTTATATACCAAAAAGAATTAGAGTCCTAATCAAATACAAATACTTGAAAAAAATCATTACGGACGATCGGACCGTTAGAATCGCTTGAAATTTTAGAATGTTGTAGCGAACGGCGAGACAGGACTGCTGACAAAAATTTAGCTTGATCGGACGGTCGAAATTCTAAAAATATTATTTTTACTAGAAAGTTTTATGTTTTGAGGACTCTTAGAGAGTTTTATATTTTGAGAACTCTTCTAAATAATAAAAATTCAATTAAAACTCCATTTTAATTCCGATTCCAATTCCGTTTGAAAATTTATTTTTCAAATATAAAAACCAACACTTTAAATTATAAAATTCATAAAATCCAAAATTTCATTTTTTTTTTCTCCGACTAATTTAAAAATCCCCATTTAAAAAATTCGGGTTGTTACATACTTCCCCACTAGCGAAGAATTTCGTCCTCGAAATTAAACGAAGCATACACATAAACACTTAAATCTCGGAAAAAAAATAAGGCTCACATATGCCTACCCGTAGAATGCCATAATTGAGCGCCCATACACCCAATTCTACGCGCACTACCGCACGAACAACAAAATAATATATATATTGCCTATATGCATACGAATAATTATAAAAATAACGACGTTCCACACGCTCTCACAAATCCCCCACTCGATCCTATATCCGAAAGTCATCAAAATGCTAACTTCCTCAAATTAAATCTCAACATCAAAAATCGATACATACGATACCTAACATCTGTACTAAAATCTCCAAAATAATTATCGTCACCAAAATCCATTCTAAGGATCCCCACATCAAGCTTACTAATTCTAAACTCGATGCCTACAACGTCTTTAAATCAAAACTTCACCTCTCCAAGAAACACATCTAACACGTATGCTAGACCCTCTACTTTAAGAAGTACGAATCAACAAGGGAATCAAAGATCGTCAACGCGGAAGCTAAACGGACTCATAACCTACGAGACCTAAGACCATGCTCTGATACCATCTGTCACACCCCGCCTAACTCTGGCGTCGGCCGCCACCAAAACTAAGCCGAGCGTGAACTAAATAAATACCATTCTTAGCATGAGACATAAATAAATCAGTCCATAAGATAAACAATTGATTCAATCTCAAATGATCACAAATAACTAAGCGATAAAAGATCCATCACATGCTAACTCCAAAAATCCAATCTCCAATAATGATTAAATAAAATCTAAATAATCCCAACAGAAATCCTCTAAACAAATTTGGAACCAAAAAGGCCCAATAACTCCAAAATAGTCTCATAAATAAAACGACTGAATGGAAAGAGAAAATCCAACTACTAAAGCAGTAACATAAATTCAGCTGCACCTCCAAAAGATCTCCAATGAATCCTATGCAGCAACTCCCCAAAATCCTGAAAAAGATTAGTCAACGCATGTGTCAGAGCCAAAGCCCCGAGCATGTAAACCGGCTACTCTCCTCAAATAGGGTCCTTGAACCCAGACAATAGTGCTATATATATCGACTATAACAATAGAATCTTTTAATTACGAGATTAATAATCACCATAAATAAATTCACAATTACTCGCAAGGTTTTCATAAAAGCCACACCAATATGATTTTAATTAACCCACCTTCCCATAATGTTAAATTTAATTAATTTAACCGTGAATATTATTACCAAAATCCGTCCCCTTGTCAAGTCCGCCGTCTGGTCCGTTTTTATCCTGCGACCCTCGCGATATGACAAGGTTCCACACACGCACCCGTCCCCTTGTCAAGTCCGCCGTCTGGGCCGTTTTTATCCTGCGACCCTCGCGATATGACAAGGTTCCACACACGACACGACATAACTCGTCCTCTGACCCGTTCAAACTGTCGGCCCTAGACACATTATGTCGCCAATAAATTTTTAATATCCGTTTTAGTCCTGCGATATTAAATTCCACATTCCTTGTTTTTGTTAATCACATTAATTTCCCCCACCCTTAAAAGCGATGTGAAAATCCTCAAAATAACCTTTAGTGCCAACCAAGGGTTCCCAAAACACAATATCGTCCTATCCTAAGCAAAGAATGATTATAAAATTTCACTCCACCTAGATATCAATCCTAGGCCATCACAATAAAGGTATAAAATAGAAAATCAGCCCCCACCCCAATTATATAACCCGCATAGACTTACACTAACTAGTCCCATACCTAATTAGCATAAATCGTAATTAAGGCCCACTTACTAGTCCCATACCTAACAAGTGTACTATAACAAGGGTGAAAACCAATTATCTACCATACCCAATCTTCCCGAAAAATTATCATATTTCCATAAAGTAACACAATTCCAAATTATAACAACATTCATAATAATACTAAATTCCCATTTAAATAAATCAAATTAAAAAGTGGAAATCAAAGACACCTAAATATTATGATTTTCAGAATAATCGCTACATGCAAGTCCTATCATGATCCTTATTTTTCAACACAAGAAATTAAATTAAACAAGGGTTTTCACATGAAATATCAAAATTTACTTTTAAAAGGGCTCCTCTACATGCACATGCCCATAGCAAAGTCGACTACACCGACACAACCCAAAGAATACAAGTTATAAGTATTTGGTATCATTAATTTTGTTCATGTAAAACAGCCCCGAAATTTATCTCTTCAATCTTTATATTCATATCTTATTTTAGAAAACATGAGTTTTAATGGAGGCTACAATCAAGACACATAACACTAAAGGAAAAGAATAGGGTCAACATGCCTGAATAAAAGTTGGTTTAGAAATCTGATCTTGAATGTGTATTCCTCTCAAAAATTTGACAAAGATTCGTTCTTGACGCGTCTTGAGAAAATCCGGTTAATCTTGACAAAACTTGAGTTGAAAGTTATGTAGAATGGGGCTAGGGTTTTGAGGTTGAAGAAGATGAAGAAGATGAGAGGATTCTGATTTTGAGAAGGCTAAAATGTGTTTTAAAATATCTAAACTCGTCACTTTATGTTTATATAACAAAAAAGAATTAGAGTCCTAATCAAATACAAATACTTGAAAAAAATCATTACGGGCGATCGGACCGTTAGAATCGCTTGAAATTTTAGTATGTTGTAGCGAACGGCGAGACAGGACTGCTGACAAAAATTTAGCTTGATCGGACGGTCGAAATTCTAAAAATATTATTTTTACTAGAAAGTTTTATGTTTTGAGGACTCTTAGACAGTTTTATATTTTGAGAACTCTTCTAAATAATAAAAATTCAATTAAAACTCCATTTTAATTCCGATTCCAATTCCGTTTGAAAATTTATTTTTCAAATATAAAAACCAACACTTTAAATTATAAAATTCATAAAATCCAAAATTTCGTTTTTTTTTCTCCGACTAATTTAAAAATCCCCATTTAAAAAATTCGGGTTGTTACATACTTCCCCACTAGCGAAGAATTTCGTCCTCGAAATTAAACGAAGCATACACATAAACACTTAAATCTCGGAAAAAAAATAAGGCTCACATATGCCTACCCGTAGAATGCCATAATTGGGGGCCCATACACCCAATTCTACGCGCACTACCGCACGAACAACAAAATAATATATATATTGCCTATATGCATACGAATAATTATAAAAATAACGACATTCCACACGCTCTCACAAATCCCCCACTCGATCCTATATCCGAAAGTCATCAAAATGCTAACTTCCTCAAATTAAATCTCAACATCAAAAATCGATACATACGATACCTAACATCTGTACTAAAATCTCCAAAATAATTATCGTCACCAAAATCCATTCTAAGGATCCCCACATCAAGCTTACTAATTCTAAACTCGATGCCTACAACGTCTTTAAATCAAAACTTCACCTCTCCAAGAAACACATCTAACACGTATGCTAGACCCTCTACTTTAAGAAGTACGAATCAACAAGGGAATCAAAGATCGTCAACGCGGAAGCTAAACGGACTCATAACCTACGAGACCTAAGACCATGCTCTGATACCATCTGTCACACCCCGCCTAACTCTGGCGTCGGCCGCCACCAAAACTAAGCCGAGTGTGAACTAAATAAATACCATTCTTAGCATGAGACAATTATGAGACATAAATAAATCAGTCCATAAGATAAACAATTGATTCAATCTCAAATGATCACAAATAACTAACCGATAAAAGATCCATCACATGCTAACTCCAAAAATCCAATCTCCAATAATGATTAAATAAAATCTAAATAGTCCCAACAGAAATCCTCTAAACAAATTTGGAACCAAAAAGGCCCAATAACTCCAAAATAGTCTCATAAATAAAACGACTGAATGGAAAGAGAAAATCCAACTACTAAAGCAGTAACATAAATTCAGCTGCACCTCCAAAAGATCTCCAATGAATCCTATGCAGCAACTCCTCAAAATCCTGAAAAAGATTAGTCAACGCATGTGTCAGAGCCAAAGCCCCGAGCATGTAAACCGGCTACTCTCCTCAAATAGGGTCCTTGAACCCAGACAATAGTGCTATATATATCGACTATAACAATAGAATCTTTTAATTACGAGATTAATAATCACCATAAATAAATTCACAATTACCAGCAAGGTTTTCATAAAAGCCACACCAATATGATTTTAATTAACCCACCTTCCCATAATGTTAAATTTAATTAATTTAACCGTGAATATTATTACCAAAACCCGTCCCCTTGTCAAGTCCGCCGTCTGGTCCGTTTTTATCCTGCGACCCTCGCGATATGACAAGGTTCCACACACGCACCCGTCCCCTTGTCAAGTCCACCGTCTGGCCCGTTTTTATCCTGCGACCCTCGCGATATGACAAGGTTCCACACACGACACGACATAACTCGTCCTCTGACCCGTTCAAACTGTCGGCCCTTGACACATTATGTCGCCAATAAATTTTTAATATCCGTTTTAGTCCTGCGATATTAAATTCCACATTCCTTGTTTTCGTTAATCACATTAATTTCTCCCACCCTTAAAAGCGATGTGAAAATCCTCAAAATAACCTTTAGTGCCAACTAAGGGTTCCCAAAACACAATATCGTCCTATCCTAAGCAAAGAATGATTATAAAATTTCACTCCACCTAGATATCAATCCTAGGCCATCACAATAAAGGTATAAAATAGAAAATCAGCCCCCACCCCAATTATATAACCCGCATAGACTTACACTAACTAGTCCCATACCTAATTAGCATAAATCGTAATTAAGGCCCACTTACTAGTCCCATACCTAACAAGTGTACTATAACAAGGGTGAAAACCAATTATCTACCATACCCAATCTTCCCGAAAAATTATCATATTTCCATAAAGTAACACAATTCCAAATTATAACAACATTCATAATAATACTAAATTCCCATTTAAATAAATCAAATTAAAAAGTGGAAATCAAAGACACCTAAATATTATGATTTTCAGAATAATCGCTACATGCAAGTCCTATCATGATCCTTATTTTCCAACACAAGAAATTAAATTAAACAAGGGTTTTCACATGAAATATCAAAATTTACTTTTAAAAGGGCTCCTCTACATGCACATGCCCATAGCAAAGTCGACTACACCGACACAACCCAAAGAATACAAGTTATAAGTATTTGGTATCATTAATTTTGTTCATGTAAAACAACCCCGAAATTTATCTCTTCAATCTTTATATTCATATCTTATTTTAGAAAACATGAGTTTAATGGAGGCTACAATCAAGACACATAACACTAAAGGAAAAGAATAGGGTCAACATGCCTGAATAAAAGTTGGTTTAGAAATCTGATCTTGAATGTGTATTCCTCTCAAAAATTTGACAAAGATTTGTTCTTGACGCGTCTTGAGAAAATCCGGTTAATCTTGACAAAACTTGAGTTGAAAGTTATGTAGAATGGGGCTAGGGTTTTGAGGTTGAAGAAGATGAGAGGATTACCCAAATGCTACTAACCATCATGTGACTAACGGATAAGGCTTACCCAAATCTTTTAATATCTTTTAATATCTTTATTTATCACATTTATTAAAACCACATAAATGGGAAATTCGAAATTTAATACAATTGAAATTAAATAATTAATTTCATCACTTAACATTAATTTTCAACACTGCTATCTCAAGGCTTTTTTCCTTGCTATTTGTTTTCCTATCTTCTTGTGTTTCTTTCTTTCAAGGATAGTATTTATATGAAAGATGTAAATACAAATTACATGGTGTCAAAGGGTGAATTTAGGTAGCTGTGAGGATAGGTAGGGCATACCAACAAGGCAATAATAACCAGGGCCGACTCTAGGCATAGGCGGGTTAGGCCGCCACCTAGGGCCCCCGATTAATTAGGGCCCCTCCCGGGAAAAAAAAATTAGGTATAAAAAAAATAGGTTTAAAAAAAATTAGTTGTAAAAAAAAAGGCCCCCCAAAAAATTAGTTATGAAAAAAATTAGAGTTATCACTTAAAAAAGGTTCCCCAAAAATAAATTTGTTCTATTTAAAATAAACTCATACACTAAACCCAACAACATAATAACTCACCCACACACACTAAACAATAAACCCATCACCATAGCCCAACCCAACTCAAACTCAACCTAACCCATTACTTATTCTATTCTAACCCTAACTCTTCTATTTCTCTCACCCACTTTCTTCTCTCACTCTTCTTTTCTTCCTCTCTTCTTCTCTCTCTCACACTACTCTCTTTCTCTACTAACCAAAGCAAGAATAAACCCTCTCTTACTCACCCCACCCCCCCAAAACCCTTATCCACCCCTGCCCCACCCCACCACCATCACCCCACCCGCCCCCCAAAAAGCAACTTTCGCCCCCCCCCCCCCCCCCCCCCTTTTTAATTGAACTAACCCCATCAAAATAAGGGTTAAAAATCTAAGGTTTCAATTTCTTCAATTTCAGAAAGTTAGGGCTTGATTGGAGATTGTTTGAAGCTTGTTTGTGTAAGTATATATTATTCATTGCTTTGTTACATTCCTACTATATGAATTTGTTTGTTTTACTACTAATATTTGTGTTGTATTTTTTTTTTGTAGATTCCAATTTGTTATTTGGGCATTTACAAATTAAAACTTGAGATTGCTCTCAAATTGGTTACAAATCAGGTTCTAATTTTTGTTGTAGATTCCAATTTTTTTTTTGTTGAGAATCTTGTGATTTTGTGATTAATTTTTATTTTTACAAATTACACTTGTTGTTGTGTGAATATGTCTACTATAAAATATCCCTCCGGTCACGAAAAAAGAAAAAGACAAAAACAAATTGAAGAAGAAACATCAAAACTAGCGGGTTCACTAAATAAATATTTTAATAAACAAAAAAAATAGATTTTGAACATCAAAATATAGAAGATTTTCAAAATTAAAATTAATAAAATATTACCTTCGTTCTACCATGTCACAAGAAAAATTAAATGGATTGACCATGTTATCAATTGAAGAAAATTTGTTAACAACAATAAACTTTGATGATTTAATTGATAGTTTTGCATCGAAAAATGCGAGAAGAACACATTTTCTTTAAAAAAAAAATTAATATAAAGCGCCCCAAATTAATTGTTCGCATAGGGCCTAAAATTTCAGAGACGGCCCTGACAATAACCTTAGCTAGTTGAAATTTTACGCAATTGTAAATGATTTCATTTAAATAGGGAAAATCCTAATTATATATAAAAGATAAAAATCACAATTAAGATAAAAATTATATCCACACATATTATTCATATATCAAGAGCACCACACTATAACATAACAGTCCTAGTTGATTCTGGATAAAGCATGGTCATTAACCTTAATGTCTACTTTAAGCCCTTTCCTTCTTGCGCTTTCTACAGTGCAATAATTTTAAAAAAGATAAAAATTAGAAAGAAAAAATCATCCAAATATTAATCACAAGCTGGCAACCAATCTACTATATATGAGCTATAAGTATAATATTATTAAGGTTTAGTATTTATCCTTTTCTTGAAGACAAAATTTTAAATACCTATTATTGTATCAGAGAGGTTCTAGCTGAACCGCTTGTATACTGCCTGGGAACCGCATTGACCATCTGGCAGTGCAAACAAAGAAAATAACATTTTTTTTGCTCTCTTTTGTTGAGCCCATGTGTATATATGTTAAAAACAAGTAAATAACATGACAAGACTTGATAAAAGGTAACTATTGAATTATTCTGTTTAATTTAAAAAAAATTATAAAAAGTAAAATATTAAATGTAAATAAAAATATAAATATTTAAAATAACTAAAATATTTTTTTAGCGTTCAAATAAAGTGTAAATAAAAATTAACTGTTTTTCAATAAAAAGATGTTTATAAAAAATGTTTTTAAAAGTAAAATGTTTATAATTGTTTCAATAAAAACTAAAAATCTATAATTTCAATAAAAATATGTTTTAATAAAATATATATATTTAATAAGAAACTGTATAGTCCCAAAATATGGAAGGGGTGAGGGGGGCAGTGCAAGGGTGGGGGTGGAGGGATGGGGAGGGGTGTCGCTGACGTGGATCTTTAAAAATAAGAGAATATTGGGTAAATGAGTGTTTGGGGGATTGAATGGGTTAAACTAAAAATATATATATATTTTACAAAATATGTATTTATGTTAGGAACTGTACAATAATTGACCATCTTTAAAACAGTTGAAATGTTTTAAAAAAATAGTTATAAAAAAATTTAAAAAAAAATTAAATAATTTATTACTAAAAATATATTTTTAAACAGTTTATAAGCATAAAAAATGACTTACTCGGCTACACGATATAAAATCT
Source organism: Sambucus nigra (assembly GCA_949130495.1). Taxonomy (NCBI): domain Eukaryota; kingdom Viridiplantae; phylum Streptophyta; class Magnoliopsida; order Dipsacales; family Adoxaceae; genus Sambucus; species Sambucus nigra. The sequence continues at coordinate 300,369,208 of OX422210.1, read as the reverse complement.
TAATTTTGGTTCCTAAATAAGATTTTTTTAGGGGTGAAAAAACTTAGTGCACAAAAAAATATGTCAGTGTACTAGAGTAAAAAAATCTTATTAAATAACAACAAAATATAATATTAAATAACAACTAAAAATTATATGGATAGGCGGTTCCCAAGTTTTAATTGTGTCGTGTTTCTCTACATAACGTTGGTGTGGATCATTTTTTTTAAGAGCATGACTACAACGACATGAGATTTCTACTTAAATCCCAAACTTAATGATGTGGCATTGCCATATCATTAATCTAACAATACTTATTTATTCCCCAACATCTCTTTATTTATTTGTTTTATCACACTATAAATTTATTTTTTCCCCAAAATATAACTTTCAAATTACAAAAAAAAACTGTCCATTTAAAAAACATAAATACATGCTATATATAAAAAAAAATAGGGACATTTACAGTTTAGGGTACACTTGTTTATAATATTTTGTGATTGGAGTGCGCTAGTTTTCATTATTGTTGGATGGGGGTTGATTTTGATGGATTTCGTTAACTTTCGTTTTCGTTTAAAAAATTTCTCTCACTTGTCAAATCTCTTATTTGCCACTAATGATACAAAAGATGCATGTGCCCCACTATAAAATACATTTCTTTTATAACAAACCATATAAACCATACATTTCTTTCACATGCTTTTTGAAATAAAAACTGTTTTAAATAAATTAACTATTTTAACTATTTTAAATCAACTTTATATGCTATTTTTAATGCTTTTGAAATAAAAGAATTTTATTTAAACGGCTTTAAATAAAATTGTAATTTTTTGAAATAAAAACTGTTCAAAAAATAATACGGATTATAGACAAAAAAATATTAAAATAAAACTGTTTATATGTTAAACCGTGTTTAAAAATATTAAAATAAAATAATTTCCCAAAAAATTCCAGTTTATATGTTTAAAAAATTCCAGCATGTTTAAAAAAGATTTTTAGTTAAAATAAACAGTTTATAAAATGATTTTAATAAACTGTTTAAAAAGGGTTTTCAGTTAAAAATATGATTTTCAAGATGTTTAAAAATATTTATACGAAGAAAATCATTTTTTTAAAAAAAATTCTGTTAAAAATGTTTAAACGAAAAAAATCATTTAAAAATATGATTTTCAGGAAAAAAAGTTTTCTACGAAATAAAAAAAAATGTTAAACCGTGCTTTTTAATTAAAAACAGTTAAAAACTGTTTTAGAATTTAAAATGTTTTCCACCAGTTAAAAATTATTTTCAGTATAAAAAATTAGTTTCACCAAATAAAAAATATTTTCCACCCAAAAAAAAATATTTCTATGAAATAAAAACGTTTTCTTGCAAAAAAAGCAAAAAATAAAAATGATTTCAGTTAATAAAATATATTTCCCGAATAAAATATGTATATTCAACCAAATAAAAAATATTTTCCACCCAAAGTGTATTATATTATTAGGAACTTTATAATTCATTAGTATAAACTTATTTATTAGCCAAATTGGTTGAAGAAATAAATGAAAATAATATACTCAAACCTCCGGTCATAATTTCCAACCAAACAAATAATTACCAAAACCTCCGGTCTAATTACAAAATTTTGGGTATATTATTTTCATTTGTTTTTGCTGGAAATTATTTATTTTGTAATTAGAAATTATTTTTTCGGTTGAATTTTTTTTTGTTTTGTTGAAAATCACGGTTTAATATTTAAAATCATTTTTGAAATATATTTTCATTTGTTGAAAATCTTTTTTTTGAAATCAGTTTTAGAAATCATTTTTTTCTGAAGGTTTTTGGAAATCAGTTTTTTTTTTTAAATCATTTGATAAACAGTTTTTTAACTAAAAATCATTTTTAAACATTATAAATAGTTTTTTAACATTGTTTAAATATGATTTCAAAAAACTGTTGGGAATGTATAGTGACGCATAACATTTTAATTGGTGAAAAATGTTTTTTTGGGGAAATATATATTTTTTTGGGTGGAAAACAATTTTTTTGTGTTGAAAATCGTTTTAATTGGTGGAAAAATATTTTTTTGGGGGAAATATAATTTTTATTTAACTAAAATCATTTTTATTTTTTACTCTTTTGCTGGATAAAGGTTTTATTTGTTGAAAATAATTTTTAACCTTTTTTTTTCTAAATATTCAAACATTATTATACATTTTTTTCTAAATATTCATACCTTATAATTTATAACAGTTTTTAAACATTATTAAAAACATATTTTATTAATGAATATACTTTATAGCATATTTTGTTGAAAATCATTGTATTTGGTTGAATATACTTTTTTAAACATTATTATATAACTCGTTTTTAAACATTATTATACAACATATTTTGAAATGGGGCATAATGGATGTAATTGAAATGGGGTTTAGGCTTTAAATAAGGGTATAAGAGTATTTAGATATAAGGGTATAATGGTAAATAACAATAGAATTTTAAACAGTTCAAGACACTTGACAAAAATCGTCAAAATAATACTCATATAACGAATACGGAAACAAACGTACCCAAAGAACAAAATATTATAAACAAACTTACCCCAAATAGTAAATGACCCAAAAAAATATATGTTAAAATTATATGTGTTAAAATACATTATAATGTTAATTTTTTGCATCAAATATCAAATAGTCCCTCAAATATTTTTTAACACAGGTTTAGTCCAAGTATTTTTATTTTGTTCCAAAAAGTCACCCACCACATAAAAACACTCAATGTGTGCCACTGACGCGGACCTTCAGAAATAAGACTCAAATAAAACACGTGGCATGGTGTCGTATTTTTTTCATGCCGCTGGCGCGGACCATTTTTTTAAATGGTAAAAATAATCATTTTACTATTTTAAAAAAATGGTCCGCGTCATGTATAGGCGGTCCAACCACTTTTTTAAAAATAGTATGCATATCGCTGATGCAAACCATTTTTTTCTAAAATAGTAGAAATATTTTTTTTAGTTTAGTTTTTTCGTGTGATATTTAAAAAAATTGTTCGTGCCAGCGGTATGTACAGGTGACACTTATACATAACACTGGTGCAAAACCATTTTTTTTTTCAAATAGTAAAATATTTTTTTACTATTTAAAAAAAATGGTCCGCGCCAGCGGTATGTATAGATTGTCGGACCCCCTATAAGTATCGCTGACGCGGACCATTTTTTAAAAATATCAAAAAAATTATTTTTGAGTTATCTTTTTTTGTGCGGTATTTAAACATTTGAGGGGACTCATAAAATTTTATTTTACTATGTTTTTACTATTTTTAAAAAATGATTCGCGTCAACGGTATGTATAGGTGCTGTTCCGAGTTTTTATACATAGAAAATAATTTTTTTTTAGAAAAGAAATTTTTTGTATAGAAAATGCTATCTAGTTTTTTTGTTCTCAAACGGGATTATGAGTTTGTGGTTGATGAGGACTGATGAGACTGATGACATGGCAACGCCATGTCATTAAGTTTGGGTTTTAAGTCCCAAATGTGGGCCGCTCTAACATTTTCATTTTTTTAAGTAATAATAAGATTATTTTTAAATATTACAAAAAAATAGTTTTTAACCAAAAATACAATTTGTAAACATAAATTACTTTTTTGAGAAAACAGTTTTTTAAGAAAACAAATTTTACGTTTTTATAAATAGATTTTTTATAAAAAGAATAGATAAGATTTGGGTCGCTCAAACATTTTTTAATAGGGGCATATACCAAAGTCCCTCGAACATTTTAAATACACGTTTAGTCAAAGTCTTTTTATTTGTTCCAAAAGCACCCTCAACATGCTGCTTGCACGGACTTTAAAATAAGAAAATATTACTTAACTGGGTGTTTAAGGGACTTTTTGAAACAAAATAAAATCGCTTGAACTAAATGTGTATTAAAAAATGTTTGAGGAACTTTTTGGTATTTGATCATTTTTAATACACATTTAGTCCAATCCATTTTATTTTGATACAAAAAGTCTCTCAAACACCCATTTAAGCAATATTCTCTTATTTTTAAAGTTCGCGCTAGCGGCATGTTGAGAGACTTTTTGGAACAAATAAAAACGCTTGGACTAAATGTGTATTAAAAAATGTTTGAGTGACTATTTGGTACATGACCCCTTTTTTTAATAAACAATTAATTTATACATTTTTTTTAAAAACAATTTTCTTTAATAAATAATTTTTTATATAATCAAAACAGTTTTTAATATAAATAAAATTTCGTTAATAAAGAATTAAAATGTTTGTTTTCTTAGTTTTTATTATATATAAAGAAAAGAGTGAGGATGTGTTACTTTGTTTTTTAACAAAACAAAGAAAGGGATGACTATCGACCCATGCGGTTTCTAGGTGGTACAATTAGGTGGTACACTTAGAATTTCTCATTGTATCATGCTACAAACTATATACTTACAATTTGATAAAAAAAAAATAGCTCGTAATGATTTGCTATTTCCTATCAAAAAAGCATACCCCGTAGTATAATGGAGTTTGTGGACAAACAATTAGAAAAACATTAACATAAACTGGGGAAGAATGTACCAGCGAAGTAAAAGGGATGTTTAGACGAAGACAAAAAAACACAATTACATGAGTGATGTCACTTTTGAACGCTCGTCCCCATAAAGGAGAAAACCCATTAGCCATGTAAACATCATGATACATACCCGCATATCAAAACACCTTTAACATTAAAACAAGAATTGGAATACCTTACAAGATGATCCGCCAAAAATATTCCGTCCAACAATGAAATCAAAACAAATTTTCATATCCTTGCATTCGTAAACTTCGTACTTTAAAATCAACTGTGATATCGTGCATATTTGGACATTGGAGGTGGTCAGTCTACACTGTCAACCTACGCCGGACGTCATAATTAAAATATAATTCTTAGCATGTGACATAAATATGAGACATTAAAAACTTTTCCACAGGATATAATCCAAAATTATTCCAACGAATATAAGCATTCACACAAAAAAATTCCATCACCATGCTAACTCCACAATAAATCTTAACTCCAACAGATAAACTAATACTGAAATGAAATAATTCAATTATAATTCCATATTAAAAACCATAAACAACTATAGAACTAAATGACTCACTAAATTCATCAACAATTGTCTCGTAAATAAAAAAACAGAAAGGAAAATCTAAACTGCTTAAAGCAATAAAATATAACTCCACCTACACGAATCTCTAATCTAATCTATGAAGCTATTCCAATAACAATACTTGAATTGTTAGTTAATGCAATGGGTCGAAGCCCATCGCATGACACCAGTTACTCTTCCCAATTAGAATTCTTGAATCCAGACATAAGCATCATACGAGATAAATATTATAATAGAGCATTTTAAATTAAACGATATAATAGCATGCGGGTAAAGTAAAATAACACCAACTACTCACATAGCTAAGCCACCCCATTATTCAAGTCCAATTATATTATTACAACAGTGAATTTAATCTCTTAATTATTAATTGAATTAGTGCAATCAATCTTATTAATGCGCACCGGTATAACCAGTTTACATTTATATTGTTCATGCACATACTCTCGACACGCTAAAAATCCAACCAATATTATTAATGTGACACCAGTATAGTCAGTTTACCTTCCTATTGATCCTGCACATACTCCTGGTGCGCCGACAATTATAACACACAACACTCATTCATCTCACTATAGTCAGTTTGCTCAATTTCGTTAGCACCATCCTTTAAATTCGAGCATCATAATATAAAATTATCCCTAGTCCCATACCTAGAGATCATCAAACCACAAGTTTTACCTACTCTATCACCTAATCTCGCACTTAAGCTATAGGAATAATGTAACGTTGTCCTATATTGCACCACCCAAGAAATACGCAATCGTGCAAGCATACACTCACTAGTCTTATACCTAGAAAGTGCCAACAACAATAAAGTCTACCTACTAGTTCCATACCTAGTAAGCAACCTATAAAAATGGGTTAAGCACATCTACTCACCAAAATCCCAATGTTCCCACGTTATCGAAATATTAACACGAACAATCTCAACGTAAATTATATTATCAATTTAACACCTACAATCCTCCAATTAATCCTACATTTTCAAATCCATTAAAATTACATCCATCTAATCATGTAATAATCAAGTTCTACCAAAAAGTTACACAAGTTGTCAAATTTCATAATTTCAATACGAGTGATATTTTAACAATTCAACACATAATCCAAATCAAATACGCTTAATAACAATCATACACAATAATGAACTCGTTCTACAACATGCGCATATACTAACGTAATTATACGAGCCAAAACATTTTTCAAGTTCATATTTACATTATAACATGCGATTCATCCCACAAATCTACCATAACCCACTACACAAACCTAAGCTGGCGGTGTTTCAAGTCTTAAATCATATTTTTAGATTGAATAAAATAACCACGAATTTACTTTCATTTTCCTAATTAATCTTCCTAATTATTTTTAAGAAAACATGATTAATTAAGGTTTAGACAATATTTAAAACATGTAACACTTAAGGAAAACAATAAGAATATTCATGGCTGAAAAGAAGTCGAATCAAAATTTTGTATACACGGTTGCGATCTTCTTGCAAAAATAGCAATGATTCATTTTTGGGGGATTTTAAGAAAACTTGATTTGAATCTTCAAACTTGAGTTGAAACTAGTTTTTAATAGGGTTTAAGTTTTGTAGAAGAGAGAAAAGAAAACTTGAGAGGCTACTTTTTTTTAGATGCGTTAAAAGTTTTGCAAAAAGTCTAAACACTAATCTTTTTAGTATAAGAAAACAAAAGAGTTTGAAACCAATTCAAACACTTAAAAACAAGCAAATTTGCCAAATTTAATCCAGATCAAATCGATTCTCCTATCTCCAAATCAATTCCCTCTTGAGCGAATCGATTCCCTCCAGTGCTGTATCTGTTCCCCTCCTTGTTCAGCCGACAGTGACGAAAAGTTGGAAAAATTCGATTTTGTTTCCGACTTCAAATTTGATTAAAACCTTATTTCTTATATATCCAAAATCAATATTTTTAAATACTAAAAGTAATTAAGTCCAATAAAAAATATTTTTTGATTTTCAAATTATAAAAGGATATTTTACGGTCCAAAAATCAAGGGGTATTACATTCTCCCCCAATAATACATGAATACCCTTCTTGGAATTTGATGAAGCGTAAACGTAAAATGTAAACTCGCACAAGTAAAATAAGGCTCATATATGCCTACCCGTAGAATGCCACTATTGGGCATTCATACACGCAATCCTATATGCACCTACAAAAGTATAATATATATCTTAACTATATATATAAATATAACCATAAGAATAAGAATAACGACATACCACACTCTCCCACGAATCACCACTCAATTCTATCACCAAAAGTCATCGCAATGTTTAAATCTTCAAATCAAATCACATCACCACATCGTAACTAAAGATACATAACATCGGTCGTAACTATCTTCAAAATAAATCTCGTCTCCTAAATCAAGGATTCTCACATCAAGATTGCTAATTCTAATCCCAATGCGTACATTAGCCTTAACACAACTCCATATCTCCATGAAACACAACTAACACATATTCTAGACCCATTACCTTAGAAAATACAAATAAAAAAAAAGGAATAAAAGATCGGTAACGCGGAAGATAAATGGATTCGCAACCTACTAGACCTAAGATCATACTCTGATACCAACTGTGATGCCCTACATATTTTGACATTGGAGGTGGCCAGCTTCCGTTGCCAACCTACACCAGGGTCATAATTAAAATACCATTCTTAGCATGTGGCATAAATATAAGACATTAATTTTTTTTCACAAGATATAATCCAAAATTATTCTAACTAACATAAATATCCACACAAGAAATTTTCGTCACCATGTTAACTTCACAATAAATCTCAACCCCAACAGATAAACTAATACTCAAATGAAAGAATTCAATTATAACTCCAAATTAAAAACCATAAATAATTGTGGTACTGAATGGCTAACTAAATGAATCAATAACCATCACATAAATAAAACGACGGAAAAGAAAATCTAAACTACTTAAAGAAATAAAATATAACTTCAGCTGCACTGCACAAATCTCTAATCCAATCTATGCAGCTACTCTAGCACAATACTTGAAATTTTAGTCAACGCAATGGGCCAGAACCCACCGCATGAACACCAACTACTCCTCCTAATTAGGATCCGTGAATCCATACATAATCATCATACGCGATAAATAGTTAAATTAAGTATTTTAAATTGAACGATTAAAGAGCTTGCGAGTAAAGTAAAACAATACTAACTACCACCATAACTAATCCACCCCATTATTCAAGTCCAATTATGTTATTACAATAATGAATTTAATCTCTTAATTATTAATTGAATTAATGCAATCAATCTTATTAATGCGATACAAGTATAGCCATATTACTTTTGTATGGTTCCTGGACATACTCTTGACGCCCTAACAATCCAACCAATATTATTAATACGACACTAGTATAACTAGTTTACCTTTCTATTGGTCCTGCACACACTCCTGGCGCGTCAACAATTATAACACATAATATACATTCCATTAGCAGTGCACATATTCGTGAGGTTCCACACATGACACGTCACTATAGCCAGTTTGTTCAATTATCATTAGCCTCACTCCTTAAATTTGGGTATCACAATCTAAAACCATCCCTAGTTCTATTCTCTACAGATCATCAAAACATAAGTATTGTTTAGTCTATCACCTAAGAAGATACTTACCAAAATCATCACCTAGTCTCGCACTTAGGCTAGAGGACAACGTAGCGGTGTACTACATAGCTCCACCTAAGAAATACCCAATCGTACAAGCATACACTCACTAGTCCCATACCTAAAAATTACCAACAACAAAGTCTACCTACTAGTCTCATACCTAGTAAACAACCTATAAGAATGGTTTAAAGCACAACTACTCCCAAAAATCCAACGTTCCCATGGTATCGAAATATTAACACGAACAATCTTTACGTAAATTATATTATTAATTTAACTCCTACAATCCTCCAATTAATCAAACGGTTTCAAATCCATTCAAATTACATCCATATAATCATGTAATAATCAAATTCTACCAAATAGTTACACAAGTTATCAAATTCTACCAAATAGTTACACAAGTTATCAAATTCCACAATTCCAATATGAGTGGTATCATAACAAATTAACACATAATCCAAGTCAAATATGCGTAATAACAATCATACGCAATAATGAACTCATTATATAACATGCACATATACTAATGTAATTATACGAGTTAAAACATTATTCCAAGTTCATATTTTAATTATAACATGCGATTCGTCCCACAAATCTACCGTAATCCAATACACTAATCTAAGCATGCCATGCTTAAATCATATTTTTAAATCGAATAAAAGCAACTCCGAATTTACCTTCACTTTCCTAATTAATCTTCCTAATTACTTTTAAAAACACATGATTAATTAAGGTTTAGACAATATTTAAAACATATAACACTTAAGGGAATAATAGAAGTATCATGATCTAAAATAAGTCGCCTCAAAATTCTGATTATATGGTTGTGATCCTCTTGTGAAAATAACAAAGACTCGTTCTTGGTTGATCTTGAGAAAACTTGATTTGAATTTTCAAAACTTGAGTTAAAACATATTTTTAATGGGTTCAGGTTTTGTAGAAGAGAAAAAAAACTTGGGAGGGTACCGCTTTTTTGAGACGAGTTAAAAGTATTGGAAAAAGTCTAAACCTGGACCTTTTTAATATAGGAAAACAAAGGAGTTTGAAACTAAATCAAACATTTAAAAACAAGCTAATTCGCCAAATCTGTTCCGGACCAAATCGATTTCTCTTAGGGCCGAATTGGTTCCCCCTTGGGCAAATTGATTCCCTTCAGAGCTGAATCTGTTCCTCTCTTATGCAGCTGACAGAGAAGAAAAGTTAAAAAAAATCGATTTTGTTCTTGATTTCAAATCCGTTTAAAACCTTATCGCTTGCATATCAAAATTAACATGTTTAAGTACCAAAAATAATTAAGTCCAATAAAAAATATTTTTATGATTTTCAAATTATAAAAAGACATTTTATGGTTAAAAAATTGTAGGGTATTTAATAGTATCCACAACTTTAAAATTAAAACCCAATATTTGTAAAACCTTGCACTGAGTTTCATACCAAAACATTAAAGAAATTGTAGCGAACTAAAACAGACAATACTAAATTTAACGACGACGAGGTTTCGAGGAACAAATTAGTCACAACGACGAATCGATAAAGATTAGTGATTTTTTTGGGTAGCAAGTATTATTAGCCCCTACTATATTAGTGTAATCAAAAGTCTTATAATTGTTTAAAAATGTATAGAAAAGTGTTGCAAAAAATATTTTTGAAGCACTATGGCCATGTTTGGTTTTGTATTCAGAAAATCTGTTTTAAACACTATTTTTAAATACAGTTTTCTATATTTATAAATATTAGTGTGCATTTGGTAAACTTGTTTTTAAATTCAAATTTTTTAAAAAATGATATAATTAGTAAACATGTATATATATAATTGTTTTTCATACATACATGATACATAAATGTATAAATACATACATATATGCATAAATATATCATGTGTTCTTTAGGTATGCTTAATGAGACCATGGCTAACCCTAAGGTTTTAGGATCCAAAGGCGAACTCCTATAATGTGGCCATTAGTACATATTTAAAAATAAATTTAGTAAATAATTTTTTTGGGAGCACAAACAATTAGTCCCATACAAATATAATTGTTTATATCCGATCCCATATAATTTTGTTGTTGCAGTTGTATGGGGTAATCACCTAATGATAAACATGTTTTCCATTAAAAAAATTGTCACTTAAAAATAATTATCCTACTCCAATAGTTATGAAACATCTGACAAAATAAATAAAACAAAACAAAAAAATAGATCATAAAAATACTCAAATGAGACTAAAAACTAATCATTTTTTTCACAAACTATTAAGAAGATATGATTTTTTTAATATGCACTATTTATGACATGTTGATAAAAAATCAAGCACAATTATTCAAAACAACCCAACTAGCCCAAAACACGCAATATGCTATGTAAACTCTCAAGAGAAAAATCATAATGTGCTCTTTCAGTAGCCCTAAAAAATTACATAAAAAAATTGGGTTAAAACAATTATATAAATTTCCATCGAACAGATAAAAGCAACAAATGTCATTATTTAAGCAACCAAACATATGAAAGCATCCAAACGAAATGAAAGTAACCAACGAGATCAAAGAAACATACGACTTATGTTTGAACAAAGAAACAATTTCAATAATATATGTACATCATCCTATTGTATACATAGGTTTGAATGATATGTATATGTCTGTTTTAATACTACATATACATCTGACATATCTTTTATGTAGGTGTATCAGCAAATGAAGAGTTTATGGGGTTTAATAATGCTAAGTTACTGGAGAGAGAGAGAAAGCATGAAACAAAAACAAAAAAATAAATTAAGAAAAAAATAGGGACCTAGATTTGGACCCAAAACAAAAATAGTTTTTACATAATTTGGGTGGGGTGCTGAAACTACTCAATTTTTGGGGGCCCAAGGCTGTCGCCTCACCCACCCTCTCCTTCGACCGAGCTTGAATGAGGCATGCTGGAGAGTTTTGACTATACACACTTGCGCACGTGTGCACACACACACACACACACATACATACATACATATATATATATATATATATATATATATATATATATATATATATATATATATATATATATATATATATGTGTGTGTGTGTTTTATTATGATATTGCATATTTAATCCACAATAAAATTATATACATACATGAATTGATAATATTATTTAATATCTATGTACTATATGTATATTTTATATTATTACATTGTAAGGATAGATTTTCAATTGAGTCAATTTGTAGTGTGGGCTTAATTTCGAACAAAACTAATAGAGTCATAAGATAGTAGTTTGTTATATTCTTTCAAGCTTATGACAGTTGAGTTGAAGACGTAGCGGCCAAGCTTAAAGTGAAGATATCATCAGCTTCGATTTTTGTACCAAGTTTATACATCATCAAAATTTGAATTCCAAGGTCTCTAAAGGTATGAATGCATTTAATGTATATAGAGACTTGGTTATTTTTTATGGGTGTCCTTTTATTAATCTTTTGTCAAAATGACTTTATATTTTATCAGAAAATCATTTTAAATCTTTACATAAAAGTTTTTGGGCTTTAATTATAATTTTGGCTTTTTTAAAAATTCGTTCGAACGATACTGGGATCTCGTTCGAATGAGATGCCCAGGTCGTTCGAACGAGCTATCTAACGAACTTTGTAACTAATTTTCTGAATTTTTGTTAGAAATGTCATTAGAACGACATCGTTCTTACGAGTTTATCTAACAAGATTTTCCCCCTTTTTGAACTTTGTTTTCTCATTCGAACCAAGTCGTTCGATTGACATTTAAAATTCGTTCGAACGACCTGGTGGTTTTTGTGTCATTTTTTTTAAAACTCCCGACTTTCCCACTAACTTTTTACCAGTTTTAATAATGCGGGAACACATTTTTTGGAGAGACATTTTTTGATTTTGATGAGGCTTGAGAGCTCCAAAAAACATTAACTAAAAAGTCCCTTTTGTTTTTGTGAATCAAAATATTTTAATCTTTACACAAAAATGAGTTTCAGATCCATAGTTTACCTTGATCCAAGTTCCTACATATATATTTGCTTAGAGATCATTTTGTTGGCACCGGGTTCATCTCTACCCTAAAAGGAGACTGTTTCCTATAGGGGAGTCAGTGTTTTGTTGATTCATGGTATGCATATACGAAGAAAGGCTTCGTGTGTGTAGTTGACAATAACTGAGCCCCATCGGTGGATTTCGAGACTATAGTGGATTCCAGAGTTATCAACTAGGTGGAGGTAGAAGCAACAAGAAGCGTCAAGGCTTGGGAGGGAGTCGATTCGAGGAAGTAAGTCTTTTGTCTTGTTTTTGTAAAACCATACCTAATGGATTTATTGGCTGGGCTATTCGAGATTTTTTTCATTGTGGGTTTTCGTTGTACATCACGGCGTTATGTGATTATTTTTATTTGTATCTTGCAAAAATCATTTAGATGCATGTGTAGGTGTAAAAAGATAAAAATTGGTTTAAACACAACAATGGTGTCATTTTGGTGCTAGATTAAGTTTGGGTAATTTTAATTTAATTCAATTCAAGCCGATTTAATCTATTTGGTAAAATGCATGCTTAGATTTGTTTGGCATAATTTTAACTTGAATTGAATTAAATTTGTTTAATTGTGGTAAAAGAAAAATTCTTACATTTGTTTTGTTTAGGTTAATTTAATTTTTAATTTGGAAGAAATTAAAATTTGAAGACTTTAATTGTTTATCTTGAAAGAAATTTAAAATTTGGGATATTTCGGGGACCATCACCCCCTATCAGGTGGTATCAGAGCGGGAACGCTAAATTATTGTGTTAAGATCCTTTCTTGTTTTTGGTTTCAAAATGAAAATTTATCTTTTTCAAAATTTTCATTTTTGATGATTCGAATACACGTATTGAAAAGCGCGTATGAGGTCGGCACTTAAATCCTTAGATGAGCAGGTTTGACAATCGATAGTTAAAGGGTGGACCCCACCAACATGTCTAGAAGGAGAGGTTAGTGTACCTAAATTCGTAGAAAGATGGAGTGAGACTGAGCTTAAGTTAGCTAATTTTAATTTTCGTGGTTTAAATGCCCTTTTTAGTCCGTGACCGCAAACTTATCAACTCACAGATAAGTCTTTTCCAGACCTATATCGTGAGGTACCAATCTAAAATCCCCCCCAAAGGCTCATAAAGATATGATTGTCCCTTTCCTAAGACCTCCTGTGATAGAAAGTATAGTAGGTGTGTCATACACATAAGTATTAATATAATAAGTACACACAACCCATATAATAAATAGGATCACATCACCTAAATATTCCAGATTTGTACGAATTGTCATTCTTTACAATATTCACGACGTTCCCAATTACGACCATTCTCTCTATCATATTGCACAACTTATAATGGATATCACTAAGGAGTTCCTCTTATCCTTGTATATTTATATACTTCATGTTATAATCTCAATTAATGTGGTTACCCTACATAACCTTAAGTTATTCATTATTCCCGAATTATTTTCACCAAATTCCAGTTTGTCCCTTAAAATTTCCAAAAATCTAAAATCTCGTTTGAAGTGCCCAGAAGTTTCGTTCGAACGAAACTTTAAACGTACTTCACTTTGAAATATCGTTAGTAAGTCGTTCGAACGAAATTTAAACAAACTGAACTCTGAATTTTCATTGGAATTCTCATTAGATTCTTGTTCGAACGGGGTCGTTCAAATGAATTTTCAATGTTCAAACGATATTCACCCAGTTCGTCCTCTACCTTATGAAACCTGCATTTTTGCCCCTTTTTTTTCACCCAATTCACATTAAACTTTACCCATCTCAAAATAATAGCCCTAAAGCCTTTTTACATACATTTAGATGATCCCTAACATCTTTTAACCATCAAACCTTTTTAAATCTCATATATGGGTGAAGGAATTTAATCAAATATCAAAAGTCCCAGTTTTATATCATCAATGATTTTGTCCCCCCAAAACCCAAAGTTAAATTCCTTTTTCTTCATGTATTAACCTAGATTCATAGCCTCTACATATGGTAATTCATCTACGTTCAATTTCCTACCCAAGAGCTTGATTAACAGTTCAATTTCAACCCAGATTTCATCATATCATGTGTATATCATGAATTCTACACTAACATGTATAATATAGGCACTAATCAAAGCAAGATAACCACTTGTCTTACTGGGAAGGTTTAAATTGTTAAATTAAAGTGGTATAGATGCGTACCTCTCTTCCCTATCTACAAGTTGATGGTGTTCTTGGTGAAAGATGGGTGGGTTTGGTCTTGGAGCTCCTAGAAATCTCTTCTCCTTCTTCCTCTTGGACTCTCTCTTTTCTTTTGCAGATAAGAAACCTAACTTCTCCCACGTACATGCAGATATATTTCTCCAATTTTCATCCTTTAATTAGCCACAATTTTTTTAAAAGATAAAAAAAACCTTTGGGATGTCAATTTGGTCTAAAACTATCCCGAAACCCAAACTAAACGCCTGAGTGGAATTTTCTGACTATTTCGCCCCATTCGTAAATGTTGGTGCACTCGAAATGAACATTTTGGGTGATGTACAATTATTTTACTTTTTATTCTATTAATTTACTCCCGACACGACTCACACGCGCGTTCCGACTTAAATTCCATAATTGTCATATTTCTCTCTCACGACAATTTTCATAAATTCATAATCACATTCAGAATCATATATTACTTTATTCGCTCTGTAATATTCAATGTAATTCCCAGTTATAAATACTAACTCTTATCTCGCTAGTTTATATTTATTTTATCCCGGAATAATTATTAATTAATTCTTATCACATTTAATTCAATTAATCCCACAATTAAAATTAATAAAATTACGGGGCATTACATACTTCCCCCTTAATTAGGAAATTTTATCTCAAAATTCGAAAATAAAAGGTATACCTGGTTAGAATAACTTTGGGTATCTCTCGCACATATCATCTGTAATACCCCGTATTTTTATGGCTTTTAATATAGGTGGATTTATTAAATGGAATTGAGTTATTAATTTAATATTAATCCAGAATTTTATTTAAAAATACTTACTAGCGTGACGAGAGTTAGTAATTATTGGGAATTTATTGAATATTACTAGATGAGTAAAGTAATATATGAAATTGAATTTATTAAAAGGTCAAGAGTGAATAACATGACAACTATGAAAATTTAAGTTAGGACGCGCCAGTGTCGTGTCGGGACTAAATTATTATTATAAAAATGAATAAACTATAAGTCGCCCGTATGGTCGTTTCGAGTGTGCCAACATGTTCGAAAAAGTACACCCGTGGTTTTAGTTTTGGTATCGGGATGTTTTTAGGCCTAACCGGCATCCCGAAGGGGAAATTTAGTCATTTCCAAATTTGGTCTTAATTAAATGATGAAATTGGGACATTATTATCAGATATTAAAAGATTCTTCTAGGGTTAACACTCTCAAAAAGATAGAAAGGCAGGGAGAGGAAGGAAGGGAAAGTTTTCCAAGAAATCCAAGGCCAAGAATCAATTCGATTACACCACCACCAAAACATGGATCATAAGACGAGGAATGCAACCACATCTTTTTCATCAACAAATCAGATCCTTGAATCCCAGGCAAGTATCTATATTGCTACTTTTGTAGTTGATGTTTCACCCATGTTAGAATAGGATTGATAATTATATGTTTCATGTAAGAATTTGAGGATTTAGGGAATTTAAATCACATGTTTGGGAGAAAATATATATGTTCTGGAAATATCAACACATGTAGAAGATTACCTACGAAATTGTATTGATTTAGAAGTGAGAAATATGGAAAAAGAATTAGAAGAATGGAAGTTTAATGTAAAATTAGGGTTCTTGATAATTATGATGAATTACCCCTTTAATTCAATACTTTTGATGAATTCGTACATGCTTCACGTAAGAAATCATGTATATAGGTATATGTAACCAGTAGTAAGTTTGCTTGGGAGTTTGGGGATAGTTAATGGAGTTTTAGTTGAGGTTGGAGAAGAAAACCCGTAGTTAGCAATGGAAGAATTAGGAATACTTACTTTATCGATCGATCGACCCAAGAGTGTCGATCGATCAACCCCTTTCCTCGATCGATCGACCCCTCCTGGAAAATTGCATATTTTTCCCTTTTTATTTAATTCGGTTAAAATATGTAGGAACCCTGAATACCATTTAAAGAGTATAATGGGTCATGAAGAGGACCAGTAGGGTCTAAATAAACTCCGTTGAGTGAAATTTTATATGGGATGAATTTGTGGGTTAACGGGGGGTTTCGTCACACAATGGAAATTTTGAGTACGTTCACTAAATAATTGAGAGACTCGTGAAAGACTTATACCAGGAGGTTAGAGAGGGTGTACCTACTGAAATTATATTTAGTAAGAGAGATTACTTTGAGAGATGATAAGTAAGTATGAAATGATTTAATTAAGAATAAAAGAGATGAATCCTTTATGCGAGGTAATTGGGTAAAATTGTACTAAGTACGGTTAATAATTATTATTGTTGGGTGTGGGCGAACCTAATCGAAAAAATGAGAATATTTATATATATATGATCGAGTCCATGTGTATATATTTATATTATGCTTGTGTATAATCATACCCGCGCTACTTGCTATCACGGAGGTTGTCGCGCAGGGACAGTCTTATCTCGATGGGACCTTTATGGGGGATATTGATTTGTACCCTAGAACATAAGATTCCTTAGTACAGGCTATCTAAGAATGATAGTCAGACGGTCCTAAGAGATGTGATGGGTATGTGCTGACCTCTTAGTGACTTGGAACTATGCTTCACCTCCATTTTGTGTGTATTGTGTTAATACAGTTCGAGAGTGATTCCGAGCTAGTATTTCCCGTAGTAGGGGTGATACGGGGACTTGATAGTAGAGTATGCCATCACCATAGATTTTATGTGAGGTGCCGATAGTATATATTTTATATGAGTGACTAATATGTATATGCATATATATGGAAACTTTCTACTGTGCGTATAAGTAGTTAAGAAATGAATAAATGCTCCAAACTTTATAATAAGTGTTCGGGAACTTTGTAACGGTACTTAATTATTCTAAGTAATGTAAGAAATCTTGAAGAGATTGATTTTCTAAACTAAATATTATGGCCTTAGTACTTCTCGGGATAAAATTTTATGGAAAATAAGTTGGATAGACTTATGAGATTAATCAGTACGGTAGCTGTGCACACTAGATGAGAGGTGAGAATTCTCAAGAGAGTGTCGTATACTAACATGGTTGTTACATTAGCATTTTAGTATTTTAAATACTTGCTAAACTATTTTAAACTGTTTTACACTCGGGCTATGACTCGTTTCCTGTCATTTTTCTCTCTTGTATATATATATATGTATGTATTATAGGTGGCCAGCCACAGGGGCGTCATGCATAAATTCTTTGGTCTGGACATGTTGCATCTTATGTGGGAGTTGCAGGCCCTTGCTTTAGACGGCCTCTTTATTGATTATGATCTTGTTTTAGTTCTTCTTAGTTAGGGCATGTGTCTCCCGATGTCCTATTCCGTTTGGATTTGTCAGAGATTTATGTTTATTTATATTTCCAGTATTCCATACTCATTGGGAGTTAACTCTTATCAGGATGATTTCATTTATGGTTCTTTAACTTGGTTTGGTTAATTTAGACGGCTTAATTATCTTGTGTTGATTTCCATCCTTAGCAGTTATGTGATTCTTAAGCTGGTGATTATTTATAAAGGTTTTTATATTGGAATTTAATAAAATGGAAATAAGACTTTAAATTGTTTTGACATTTAGCTTAATTATTTGGGATATTTAAATTGGAAATATTTATTTTGCGACAGTGATGCTAAGAATGAACCAACCGTTCACCTTGATTTTAATTTAATAAAGGACTGATCACCCTGTATTTAATTAGGCGGGGTGTCACAGGTGGTATCAGAGCATCAGGTTCTAGTGTCCTTTAGGATCTGTATGGCTTATTTCGCTTCCAGCTTAGCGTCTTTGATTTAGAGCCCTATTTTTAGGACTGTTGTATTCTTGTATTTACACTTACATCTTCAGATATTTAAGATTTGATGATAATTGTAGACTAATAAACTTCTTTCTCATTTCAAATGCCTCTGAGACGCACACCCTGAGACAGGAATGCCCAGCCCGAGCGGCCAGTAGCTCCGACTAAGGGAATGATGAATGCAACTAAAGTAACCGCCATTATTGCTCAGGCGGTGAATGACTCATTTGCGGTGGTGAAGCAGGATCAACCCTAGGTTCAGGTAGTAGCGCCCATACCAACACAACTTCCCACTGCATGGGAGCGGGTTAGGTATGCCTTTCAGAAGGCGCATCCCCCGGAGTTCTCGGGTAGTTCGAACATCGTAGTTGCCAACCAATGAAAGAAGGATATCCAGAGGCATCAGCGCATGTATGAGTGCACCGACGTGAAGAGATAGTTATTGGATTCCTTCAAGCTAGTGGGGGACACTTTGCAGTGGCGAGAGTCCACCACCACCTTGGAGGAGAGGGACAACATACCGATTCAGTCATTTTAGGTGCAGTTTGATCGCAAGTATTTTCCATCTTCCGTGCAGACTGAGATGAGGCGGAGGTTACTAAATCTTAAGCAGGAGAGTATGACCGTTGCTGAGTATGAGGAGGAGTTCACTAGACTTCTCACTATAGTGATGGATGAGGCACCCACTGAGGAGAAGAAGCTATTGCTATTTTTAGATGGATTGGCCTGGAGGATTCATCAGCACCTCATAGGCAATTTATCGTTGGGTACTTATAGTGATGTACTCAACGCCGCTCTGTTGCACTGTCAGGATCACTGCTTCCATTAGAAGGGGAGAAAACGAGCAGGGAGTCCAGCCAGTAGGGCAGTACAGGGGCAATAGTACTGGTGGGGCACCAGCAGCCCAAGGGTAAACCATTCACAGTGAGCAAAGTTCCCATCAGGGGAACCCTGCCAAGCGATTCTGTTTAGGTGATTCTAGGTAGGGATTTGGGGGATTTAGACAGGGCCAACAACGACAGTCCAATCAGCATGGCCAACAGGGCCAACACGATCAGCAACAAGGTCAGCAGGGCCACCAGCATTTTTAGCAGGGCCAGTGGCGGGATCGTAACGGCCAACAGGGTCGTGGTCAACAGGGGCAAAGGGGAGGTAACTTCAGGTAAAGATGTTTTAGATGTGGCAAGAATGGATATAGGCGTTAGAATTTCCCAGAGGGGGATAGGGCCCCACAGCAGCAGGGTGCCTGTAATGAGTTGCAGAGGCCACTCTTTCCAGTCGCCCTCCCAGCGCCAGCTCAGATGCTAGACCTACCATCCATCCCAGTAGCTCCAATCCAGCAGGGGAAATTATAGTATGGACGTGTCTATAACGTCCACCAGGATGCAGTACCTCAGGCGCCACCCGCGATTGAGGATATGTTCCTTTCCATGGCACTATGGGTCGAGTTTTATTTGATACTGGGGCATCGCACTATTTTATAGCTACTCATTTTGCACAGGCCTTAGGGTTGTTAGACACGAAAGAGAGTATAGTGACATGTATAGACTCACCACTGGGGAATGGATCTTTGATTTTATTTATATGTCGGGGTGTAGGTATAGAGATTGGTAGCTTGATTTTACCTACAAATATGCTAGTTTTAGATATGCATGAACACGACGTCGTTATTGGCATGAATTGGCTCGCTGTGTACAGAGCCATAATAGATTATTTCGATAGGAGTATTATCTTCGCCATTCTGGGTCAGGATATGTTTTTGGTGGCGATGCCTCGCCCAGAGGGAGGATCTTCCACCCATTTGTACTACATAGAGTAGAATACCTCTAAGGAGATTGTGATTCCCTTGGATTCGATTCTAGTTGTTTGTGGGTATTCAGATGTATTCCAGGAGATACCAAGCCTGCCCCCCAGTCGAGAGATAAATTTTATCATAGACTTGATGCCGGGCACTCGGCCAATAGCACGTGCACCGTACCGTATGGCTCCAGCGGAGATGAGGGAGATACGGGATCAGATAGAGCAGTTGCTGGGCCAGGGCTTCATTCGTAGGATCACCTAACCTTGGGTCTCTGATGTTGTTTATAAAGAAGAGAGATGGTTAACTGAGGTTGTGCGTGGATTATTGGGAGTTTAACAAGTTCATGATATGAAATAAATAGTCATTGCCTCGGATCGATGACTTGTTCGACCAGCTGAGAGGATCAACCTTCTTTTCGAAGATAGATTTGAGGTCGGGATATCATCAGCTACGAATTAGGGAGTAGAATGTGTCGAAGATTGCTTTCCTAACGAGATATGGATCCTATGAGTTCAGAGTCATGCCGTTTGGGCTAACAAATGCTCTAGCCATATTCATGGATTTGATGAACCGAGTGTTCAGAGAGTTCTTGGATCAGTTTGTCATCGTCTTCATAAATAAAATCCTGATTTACTCACAGACTAAGGAGGAGCATGCCGAGCACTTGAGACAGGTTCTTCAGACTCTATAAGAGCATCAACTATATGATAAGTATGAGAAGTGTGGATTTTGGTTACGGGAGGTACAGTTTTGGGGCATGTTGTGTCTGAATTGGGGATATCGGTTGACTCGAGCAAAGTGTCGGCAGTAAGGGAGTGGGGACAACCCATAACACTGATAGAGGTACGTAATTTCTTGGGGTTAGCCGGGTACTATAGGAGGTTCATCCGAGGCTTTTTGAAGATAGTGGTTCCGTTGACGAATTCGACTCGAAAGGCAGTACCGTATGTGTGGGGTGATGCTTGTCAATTAGGTTTTGATGAGCTGAAAGATAAGTTGACTTTGGCGCTAGTCCTTGCTTTGCCCAAGCCGGGAGTGGAGTACATGGTGTACACTGACGCCTCTTTATGGGGACTCGAGGGAGTAGTTCAGCAGGAGAAGCATGCTATAGCTTTTGCCTCCCGCAAGCTTAAGCCTCACGAAAGGAATTACCCCACCCACGACCTAGAGCTAGCAGCGGTCGTATTTGTATTGTGGATTTGGAGACATTACTTGTTGTGGGAGAAGTTTTGCTTGTTCATATACCACAAGTCACTGCAATACTTGTTCACTCAGCGAGAGTTGAACATGCGTCAGCGCAGATGGTTGGAGTTTGTGAAAGACTACCAGTTCGAGATACAGTACCATCCGGGGAAGGATAATGTGGTTGTTGATGCGTTAAGCCGTAGATCGGTAGGTGATGTAGCGAAAGTGTGGAGAGCTAAGTGGAAAGAGTTGGGACACCAAGATGCGGTAGCCTATTCCTTCATATCTGTTATGACAGTCACACCCGATATTGTTACGAGGGTGATACAGGCACAAGAAGTAGATACATTTTTCCAGGAGCAGATTGTACAACTCTTAGCTGAAGGTGCTGAGTCTTATTCAGTGAGCTCTGATGGGGGTTTGAGATTTAATGGGGGATTGGTAGTCCCAGAGGGAGAAGATTTACGTCATGGAGTGATGACACAGTCGCACGAGTCTAGATTTTTGGTACATCCCGCAGGGGATAAGATGTACCAGGATATGAGACGACAGTACTGGTGGAGTGGGATGAAGAAGGGCATTACAAAGTTCGTTTCCAAATGTTCTACCTATCAGATGGTAAAGGTGGAACTCTAGAGACCTCCAGGGTTACTTCAACCGTTGGAGATACCTACGTTGAAATGGGAAAGTATTTCCATGAAATTCATTACTAGGTTGCCTACATCACAGCGGGGTCATGATTTCATATGGGTTATAGTGGATCGGTTGACCAAGGTAGCTCATTTTCTACCAGTACGGATGGACTACACCATGGGCCAGCATGCAAAGTTATTCATTATCGAAATAGTTAAGCAACATGGGGTGCCACTGGATATCGTGTCTGATAGAGACAAGATTTTTGTGTCGCACTTGTGGGAGAGCTTTCAGGAGGCCATGGGTACAAAGTTGAGATTGAGTTCAGTTTACCACCCACAGACAGATGGACAAATAGAGCGTACCAATCAGATGCTGGAGGATATGCTATGCATGTGTGTCCTTGATTTTGGAGGAGGTTGAGATCCGTACCTTCCACTGGTGGAGTTCTCTTATAATAACTCCTATCAGTTCACGATCGGCATGACCCCATTTAAGGCCTTGTATGGGAGACCTTGTCGTTCTCTCGCTTATTGGCTAGAGGTGGGGGACGATAAGTTTCTCGAGCCAGAGGTGATTCAGGATACTTCAGCTAGGATTGAGCTTATCAGGAATCGCATTTGGGTAGCCTAGGATCGACAGAATAACTACGCCAATGCGAAGCGATCCTTCCGGGAGTTTATCATAGGGAACCAAGTATTATTGTGTTTATCTCCAATGAAAGGAGTAATGAGGTTCGGGAAGAAGGGGAAGT
Organism: Sambucus nigra; assembly: GCA_949130495.1. Lineage (NCBI taxonomy): Eukaryota > Viridiplantae > Streptophyta > Magnoliopsida > Dipsacales > Adoxaceae > Sambucus > Sambucus nigra. The sequence goes on along the minus strand of OX422210.1, from coordinate 300,346,050 downwards.
TGGCTCCGAGGTATGTCGGCCCATTTCCCATTATCAAGAGGATTGGGCTGGTGGCATACAGATTGGGGTTTCCAGAGAACTTGCATCGCATTCATGACGTATTCCACATCTCATCGTTGAGACAATACCTTCGGGATGATATGGCCCACACTCACATCGCGATAGAGGAGGTTGACTTACAGCTCAACAGTTCTTATGAGGAGAGACCAGTGGCTATCCTAGACCATAGCGAGAGGAAATTGAGGTTGAAGTTAGTTCCACTTGTACGGGGCCAGTGGGAGCATCATAATGTCGAGGAATCCACTTGGGAGCGGGAGGCAGATATGCGCGAAAAATATCTAGATATATTTTTTACCAGGTATGCCTTATTTTCCAAATTTTGGGATAAAATTCCGTTATTGGGGGGAAGAATGCAATACCCCGTATTTTTATGGCTTTTAATATTGGGGGATTTATTAAATTTAATTTAGTTATTAATTTAATATTAATCCAGAATTTTATTTAAAAATACTTACTAGCGTGACGAGAGTTAGTAATTATTGGGAATTTGTTGAATATTACAAGATGATTAAAGTAATATATTAAATTGAATTTATTAAAAGGTCACGAGTGAATAACATAAAAATTATGGACATTTAAGTCGAGACGTGCCTGTGTCGTGTCGGGACTAAATTATTATTATAAAAGTGAATATATTATACGTCACTCGTATAGTCATTTCGAGTGCGCCAACATGTCTAGAAGGGTCGAAATAGTCAAAAAAGTGTACCCGGGGGTTTAGTTTGGGTCTCGGGGCGTTTTTAGGCCTAATCGGCACCCTAGAGGGGCAATTTAGTCATTTCCAAATCTGACCTTAATTAAATTACGAAAATTGGGTCATTATTATCAGATATTAAAAGAGTCTTCTAGGGCTAACACTCTCAAAAATATAGAATGGCAGGGAGAGGAAGGAAGGGAAAGTTTTCCAAGAAATCCAAGGCCAAAAATCAATTCGATTACACCACCGCCACCACCAACACATAGATCGTAAGACGAGGAACACAACCACATCTTTGTCATCAACAAATCACACCCATAAATACCAGGAAAGTATCTATCTTTCTACTTTTGTAGTTGATATTTTCACCCATGTTAGAATATGATTGATAATTATATGTTTCATGTAAGAATTTGAGGATATAGGGAATTTAAATCACATGTTTTGGAGAAAATATATATGTTCTGGAAATCTCAACACATCTAGAGGATTACCCACAAAATTGTATTGATTTAGAAGTGAGAAATACAGAAAAATAATTAGAAGAATGGACGTTTAATGTAAAACTAGGGTTCTTGATAATTATGATGAATTACCCCTTTAATTCAATACTTTTGATGAATTCGTACACGCTTCACATAGGAAATCATGTATATAGCTATATGTAACCAGTAGTAAGTTTTTTTGGGAGTTTGGGGATTGTTAATGTAGTTTTGGTTGAGGTTAGAGAATAAAACCTGTAGTTAACAATGGCAGAATTCGAAATACCTGCTTGATCGATCGATCGACCCAAGAGTGTCGATCAATCGACCCCTTTCCTTGATCGATCGACCCCTCCTAGAAAACAACATATTTTTTCTCGTTTTGTTTAATCCGATTAAAATACGTAGGAACCCTTGAATAACATTTAAAGAGTATAATGGGTCATGAAGAGGACCAGTAGGGTCCAAGTAAACTTCGTTGAGTGAAATTTTATATGGGATGAAATTGTGGGTTAATGGGGGGTTTCGTCACACATTGGAAATTGTGAGTACGTTCACTAAATAATTGAGAGACTCGTGAAAGACTTAGACCGGGAGGTTAGAGAGGGTGTACCTACTGAAATTATATTTAGTAAGAGAGATTACTTCGAGAGATGAGAAGTAAGTATGAAATGATTTAATTAAGAATAAAAGATATGAATCCTTTATGCGAGGTAATTGGCTAAAATTGTACTAAGTAAAGTTAATAATTATTATTGTTGGGTCGTGGGTGAACCTAATCGGAAAAATGAGAATATTTATATATATGACCGAGTGCATGTGTATATATTTATATTATGCTTGTGTATAATCATACCCGCGCTACTTTTTATCACGGAGGTTGTCGCGCCAGGACTGTCTTATCTCGATGGGACCTTTATAGGGGATATTGACTTGTACCCTTGAACATAGGATTCCTCGGTACAGGCTATCTGAGAATGATAGTTAGACGGTCCTAAGAGACGTAAGGGGTATGCTGACCTCTTATTGACTTGGAACTATGCTTCGCCTCCATTTTGTGTGTATTGCGTTAATAGAGTTCGAGAGTGATTCCGAGCTAGTATTTCCCTTAGTACGAGTGATACGGGGACTTGATAGTAGAGTATGCCATCATCATAGATTTTATGTGGGGTGCCAATAGTATATATATTATATGAGTGACTAATATATATATATGCTTATATATGGAAACTTTCTACTGTGCGTATAAGTAGTTAAGAAATGAATAAATGCTCCAAACTTTATAATAAGTGTTCGGGAACTTTGTAACGGTACTGAATTATTCTAAGTAATGTAAGAAATCTTGAAGAGATTGATTTTCTAAACCAAATATCATTGCCTTAGTACTTATCGGGATATAATTTTATGGAAAATAAGTTAGATAGACTTATGAGATTTATTAGTACGGTAGGCGTGCACACTAGATGAGAGGTGAGAATTCTCAAGAGAGTGTCGTACACTAACATGGTTGTTACATTAGCATTTTAGTATTTTAAATACTTGCTAAACTATTTTAAACTGTTTTACACTCGGGCTTTAACTCGTTTCCTGTCATTTTTCTCTCTCTTGTATATATATGTATGTATTACAGGTGGCCAGCCATAGGGGCGTCATGCATAAATTCTTTGGTCTGGACATGCTGCATCTTATGTGGGAGTTGCAGGCCCTTGCTTTAGATGACCTCTTTATTGATCATGATCTTGTTTCAGTTCTTCTTAGTTAGGGCATGTGTCTCCCGATGTCCTATTCCGTTTGGATTTGTCAGAGATTTATGTTTATTTATATTTCCAGTAATCCGTACTCATTGGGAGTTAACTCTTATCAGGATGATTTCATTTATGGTTCTTTAACTTGGGTTGGTTAATTTAGACGACTTAATTATCTTTTGTTGATTGCCATCTTTAGCAGTTATGTGATTCTTAAACTCGTGATTATTTATAAAGGTTTTTATATTGGAATTTAATAAAATGGAAATAAGACTTTAAATTGTTTTGACATTTAGCTTAATTATTTGGGATATTTAAATTGGAAATATTTATTTTGCGACAGTGATGCTAAGAATGAACCAACCGTTCACCTTGATTTTAATTTAATAAAGGACAGATCACCCGGTATTTAATTAGGTGGGGTGTCACAAGTGGTATCAGAGCATCAGGTTCTAGTGTCCTTTAGGATCTGTATGGCTTATTTCGCTTCTAGCTTGGCGTCTTTGATTTAGAGCCCTATTTTTAGGACTGTTGGAAATATTTATTAATGATTGGGCTACTGCATCCTGGTGTCCCAACTCCTTCCATTTTGCCTTCCACACCTAGGCAACGTCACCTGCTAGCCTCCGTCTCAACACATCAGCTTCTACATTAGCCTTCCCTAGGTGGTAATGGATATCGAACTGGTAGTCCTTCATAAATTCAAGCCACCTAAGCTGAAGCATGTTCAATTCTCTATGAGTGAACAAATAGTATAGTGACTTATGATCCGTGAACATGGGAAACTTCCCCCCTAACAGATAGTGTCTTCATATTCGAAGAGCAAACACGACTGGTGCTAGCTCCAAGTCGTAAGTCGGGTAATTCCTCCCGTGAGGCTTAAGTTTACGGGAAGCATAAGCTATAGCCTAATCCTCCTATTTAAGTACACCCCCAAGTCCCTATAGGGATGCATCGGTATAGACTAAGTACTCCACTCCCTGTCTGGGCAGTGCTAGAGCTAGTGCTAACATCATCTTGTCCTTCAGCCCATCGAAAGCCAACTGACAGGAATCATCCTAGATGAATGGCACTCCTTTGTGAGATAAGTTAGTCAATGAACCCACTATCTTTGAGAATCCTTGAATAAACCGGCTATAATAGCCTGCTAACCCCAAGAAACTCCGCACCTCCATCGGTGTCGTGGGTTGTCCCCACTCCCTCACCACCGACACCTTATTGGGGTCCACTGATATTCCCCTATCTAAAACGATGTTCCCCAAGAACTATACCTCTTGCAACCAGAATCCACATTTCTCTAACTTGGCGTACAACTCATTCTCCCTTAAAGTCTGCAAAACCCTACGTAAGTGCTCAGCATGCTCCTCCTTGGTCTGTGAATAAATTAGTATGTCATCTATGAAGACGATGACAAACTAATCTAAGAACTCTCTGAACACTCTGTTCATTAAGTCCATAAATACTGTCGACGCGTTGGTTAGCCCAAATGGCATAACCCGAAACTCATAGGATCCATACCTCGTCAGAAACGCAGTCTTAGACACATCCTGCTCCCTGATCCTCAACTGATGGTGCCCTGACCTCTAGCCTATATTTGAGAAGAAATATTCTCCCCTCAGGTGGTCGAATAAGTCATCGCTTCTGGGCAACGAATACTTATTCCATATCGTGACTTTATTCAACTCCCGATAATCTATGCAAAATCGTAAGGATCCATCCCTCTTCTTCACAAACAGAACTGGGGCACCCCAAGGTGAGGTACTCTGGAGGATGAAACCCTGTCCCAATAACTTCTCAATATGATCCCTTATCTCCCTCATCTCCGTAGGAGCCATACAGTAAGGTACACAATCTATCGATCGAGTGCTCGACGCTAAGTCAATCACAAACTCTATATCTCTACTCGGCGGTAGCCCTAGTATATCTTGAAACACATCTGCGTACTCACGGATGACTAGAATCGAATCTAGGGAAATCACAACTCCCATAGAGGTCTCCTCTTCTACATAAAACAAATGAGTGGATGATCCTCCCTTAGGGTGAGGTATCGCCACTAAAAACATCTCCTGACTCGGTATGGCGAACACAATACTATGACTATAGCAGTCAATCATTGCCCTATAAACACTAGCTAATCCATCCCATTAATAGCATCATACTCGTGCATATCTAAAATAAGTATATCGACCGATAGGATCAATTTACCAATGTCTATGCCCACTCCCCAACATATAAAGAATATCAATGACCCATAGCCAAACGGTGAATCTACACTAGTGACTGTGCTCTCCGCCGTGTCTAATAACCCCGTGGTGCATGAAAAACTAGTGGCAATGAAACTATGTGAAGCCTTCGTGTCAATTAATATCCGCCACAAAGTCCCCTGGATAGAAAATGTACCCTTAACCGTGTGTGGAGCCTATTGGACTGCAGCCTAATGGATGTTGTAGACACACCCATACTGTAGTTGCCCATGCTGAACCGGAACTGCTGGAATGGCAAGCAAGGCAGGGACTGGTGCTGGCGCTAAAAGATCGATTAGGAAGATCGACCGCTGGGGCTCCAGGTGCGCACCCTGCTACTGAGGATACTTCCCCTTATTGGGGCATTCGAATCGTCTGTTGCCAGTTTTGCCAAAAGTAAATCACTTCCCAACAAAATTTCCCCCTGTTGTCCTCGTGACTGTTGGTCGTTGCCACCTCTCCGTTGGACTTGATGGGCATACTAAAACTACTGTTGGCCAGGGTGGCCCTGATGGTCATGCTAACCCTAGTGTCTATGTCTGAAACCTCCCTGCCCTTGACGTAAGGCCCTGATCTGAACCTCTTAACAGAATCCCCCTGATGGGCACCCTGCTCACTCTGCCTCTCCTGACTCTGAGCTGTTTGTGCCCAACTAGCAATATCGCCACCTATCCTACCCTGTTGGTTGGAGTTATCTGCCCGCTTGCTCCCCTTAACATGGAAGTGGTGATTCTGGCAGTGTAGTAAGGCCGCATTAAGTACATCGGTATAAGACTGCAAAGAGAGGTTACGCAGAAGATGCTGTCGAGTCCTCCAGGTCAGACCATCCATGAACATCTGAATTTTCTTCTTTTCAGTAGGCACCTCAGTTGTTACCAAGTTTACTAATCTAGTAAACTCCTCCTCATACTCGGCTATAGTCTTCCTCTCTGGGGTGAGTCCCAGTAGTTTTTGCCTCATCTTAGTCTGAACGATGGAAGGGAACCTCACCCAGAAGTCCTGTATAGTCATAACTTCATGCTCCTCTGCGGTAGTAGTGGAATCCTACCACTATAACACTGCCCATACTAGCTTAAAAGTAGCTAATATCTGCTTTTTGACCTCCATGAACTCGTACATCCTCAGATGCCTCAAGATATCTTTCTTCCATTGGCTAGCTGTAACAACATCGAAACCCCCTGTGAACTCCGGAGGATGCGCCTTTTGGAAGGCATCCCTGACTCACTCCCATGTGGAAGGAAATGCGTGAGCTGGTGCCGGTGCCATCGCCTGTGCCTATGGCGGGGCCTGCTGGACCATAGCTAGTGTTGCGTTAACTGCCTAAGCAATGATGGCAACAACTACGACATCATTCACTGTACCTTGAGCTAGTGCTGGTTAAGGCTCGGGTTGGGCATTTCTGACCCAAGGTGCACATCTGGGACGCATCTGTAACGAGAAAGAATTTATAAGTCCACATTTATCAAATCTAAAAGAGCTGAAGATGTAAACACATAATCAAGAATGCAACAATCCTAATAATAGGGCTCTACATCAAAGAATGCTAAGCTGGAAGCATAATAAGTCGTACAGATCTTAAAGGACTTTAGAACATGATGCTCTGATACCACCTGTGATACCCCACCTAATTAAATACCGAGTGATTAGTCCTTTATTAAATTAAAAACAGAATATCCAGTTGGTTCAGTCTTAGCATCACTATTGAAAAATATTTATTAATTACTAACCACCTAGTAGTTAAAAAGTCAAGTGTCAAAATTTATCTTTTAAAATTAACATGCAACGAAAAATAATTAATTTAGCCATTCACCATCTAATAAAATCTCACAGCAACTAAGAATGACATAAATGACTAAGTGACTCTGGAGTAAACACTGTAAAATATGACTGTGTGATAATTGATTAAATTTTCAAATTTCTAATTTGGCACACTTACTTAATTATAGTCTATTTTTAAACAAAATTAATTTATCCCCTAAACATGCAACTATGTGTGTGTGTGTGTCAACCCATAAATAAATAAAGCATGCGACACAAATTTCAGGAAAAATCCCCAAAGGGAAAAACCTTTTATTTCTAGAACTTTGACAAGTTTACAAGACCATTGACTTACATACCATCTTGCTTTCTCCCACAAGAGTAACGTACGGTGCCTTCGTCAAACCTCCAAAGCAACGACTAGAAATCAGCAGTGGTTCACACGCAGCTATACCACAAGGACACGCAGTCTTCACGGTGTAGGTTATAGTAACTTCATAGAGACTCCCTCCATAATAGAAAGCAGCTCTCTGGTTGTAGAGTTCTCCCCACAAAGAATGAACAAAAGCAAAGTGTGTTCTTGAATACCAAAATAATTCACCAAAGCATATGGGATTTTTTATCAATTGAACACAAAAGGGATGAAAACCCTAAAAGAAGAAGTCAAAAAGAATTCTACAGATTCGCAGTTTTCTGTCTTTCAAAATGCCGGAACTTCTCAATGAAAACGAAACCATTTAATGAGTATTTATAGAAAATTGCACCGCCTCGGTCATTAGAACAAAAAAGGTATCTCACTCGAATGAACTACACGTGTCATTTGAACGACATCCCGCGACATCTCAATGTCACTCGAACGAGATGGGACCTCACTTGAACGACCTGAGCGTCAAAATCGAGGAACACTACAGGACTTAGAAAAATTACTCATTCTCAAATTTTGATGAAACATGTCCGCTTCAACACTTAGAAAATATTTTGAAAAAATATCCCAAAGATCTAAGTGCAAAATTAAGCTATTTAAAACATAATCTTACCAAAGTAAACTTTGCGGAGGGTTTTTGATGAAGAACCTTGATATATTCGGATCCGTCTTGATGTAGATTTCTCTTGAACTTCTTCGACGGTTGTAACGGTATACGACATAATTAATTGTGATGAACATTTATAAAAATATGTCCTTATAAATCTCCCCTATGTCTATGTCGGAACATACATAAAAACATACGAATGATCAAATACCAAAATGCCTATACAAATCTACCCTCCCATAAATCTCAAAACTGAAAAGGTACACATTTGCAAGTTCTCAAACTTTTCTTAAAAACTCTTCATCCAATCTCAAAGCTTTTCTCATCAGGGTGTGCAACATAATGATCTTCAATCTTTGTACCTACACACATGAGATACATAAAAAGCCTTCGTGACATATCGAGTTTGAAATGATATAAGAATAAATCATTAATAAATCAAATCTCCCCCATACTCCAAAAACTCCCCCTTAACATGATAATTCATTCTCCCCCATTTTATGATGTCCCCAAATAGATAGAGAAGAAGAAACAATCAAAATAAGGAGTGTCACGACAAAATGCATAGCAAACATGAATCAAACTACGTGCATGCAAAGGAGTATCTCAAAAAACTTTCACAAACTATTTTTTATTTTTCAAATTTTTCGTACAAAAATAAGATACCAAAAATCACACACCATGGATTTATACTAAAACAACCAAGTCATGGAAATGGAATGAATGGGCGTGACATTCGATAGGTAAATAAACTCAATCAATCATATGTGCATGATGAATACGTGTACCCCTAATGAATGAACATAAAAAAATATCCATAGGTGTAAAAATTGCTAAATTTAGATGACATCATCATATACGAATCAACAAATCAAAGTCAAAGTGATTTCCACCCCAATAACGTCCAAAACTATTTAACACTTTTTTCAAGACTTTCTAGGACGTGCAAACTCGTTTTAAATTCCATCCAAACTCCCTCATGCATATTTTCTTTTAGAGGTAATCTAAATTCTCAAACATTGGAGAATTGGTGCAAAAAACTAATGGCCCCTTTTTGTCATGAATTTCTTTTTATTGCCTTTAAATTTTTTCGGGCTCTTTTTAACCTCTTTGGACCCCGGATAATAAAATTTCTCAATTTTTTAGGTCTGATATAACGGTGTCTTAGTATTCGCAAGGCCAAATGAACCTTTCGCAACCTTTTCTCGTTTTTAAATAAAGCACACAAACTCACAAACGGTTCTTACATGCACAACTTTCTTGTCAAGTTTTATCGCGCTTGGTTCGTTTTTAAAGACAAGATTGAAGTGAAAACACCCAACCAACATATGATAAGACAAGCACAATAATCAAACAATCCGTGCATGTGTGCGATAAAGGAAATCATGAGTCAAACATGTAGGAAGTAACACTTAATTACATCTCAATGACTCCACACATTATAAAGCACAAAGATGACATGATATATTATCTCAAAACACTATCAAATAGCCACATGAATAAATGGAATGAAATTGTGACTCGGTCATCCTAAGTGTCTGTCCATACAAGGTGTAAAATAAAATACTAAACTCTTTTTGAATTTTCTCACAAATTTTATCAAAATAAAATCTTTTTGTGTTCTTCAAAATTTTTAAAAAAATGGAAAACATATAAAAATGATACATACTAGTAATAGGCAAATAATGTCATCATGAAAAATATCCTATGCTACTAACCAAGTCAAACCTCAATCATTAGGTGAGGAGGGATTTTCCAAAGGTGGTGCCAACTTAAGAAAAACCTCCATCAAATTTTGTGAAGTTTTGACCAAAAACTTAACTTGCTCACCTAAATGTGCAAACTCTCTCATGTAGTATCCAGGAGTATGTAAAGTATCATGTGTGGGTACATGTGTGGCAGAAATACGTGTAGAAGAAAAACGTGACATATAACCCAACTTAAAGAAAAATTCCCTATGGTGTCCTCTCCTCTTGCAATGGGAACAAACATCAATAGGCCAAGGAAAACCTCTCCTAAAACTCTAGAACGTGCTCTCCTAACGGTAAACGAACGCCTAGGTGGGTTAATTTTCGGTCCATGTCAATTCGTCACTAAAGTGGAAATCGGCTCAGGCGTGACAAAAGAAGTGGAAGCACCTTCATGACCTTTTCCTAGCCCTTCAACTCTACCCTTATCGGGATTAAGAACCACCTTTTCAACTTTCTTAGGTGCGTTCTCAAAATTGACTTTGACCTTCCTGACACGTTCGAGATCACTCTCGAGTTGGGATACATGTGTCGTCAGACTAGACACTGTGTCGGCCAAATCACATTTTTCCTTTCTTAAAGCCTCCTTCTCTCTCTCCAAATCTAACACTCGACGACCTAAATCCCTATTGTACTTCTTTGTTTTTAAGGTCTCGGTGTACAAATCTCTAAATGCTTTTTAGAGCTCACTTTCATCTCCATTTTCACTCTCACTTTCCCCCTCACTTGAAGCGCTCAAATCATCACCATTGCATTCGTGTGCACTATTGTGGGACAAAGTGGGTGTGCTCACATGACTTGCTAAAAAAGCAACAAACTTCTCACCACTAGTCACATCACCCTCACCTTCACTACTATCACTTAGTGTGATGGGCATGGCTACTTTCTTTCTAAGCCACGTAGGACGCTCAAATGACTTATGCCCCTTACCCCCACATTCAAAACAAGTCACGTTCTCAAAATTTTCCTCACACTCCTCATCTTAGTCATTCTCTTTTTCCTTATCACCGCTTTCTTTGGCCTTTCCTTTCTTTTTATTTTTCTCAAAAAATCTCCTTTTATTGGAAGAATTTTCTTTAGACATTTTGAGAAACTTTTTAAATTTTTTTGCAAATAAGGCCATATCATTAAAATCAAAATCTCCCTCACAATCGGACTCACAAACTTTTTCTTTATTTTTCTTAAAATGAGTCTTTAAAGCAACGCCTTTATCTTTAGCCTTAATGGTTTGGGTAAACATGTCAATCTCATAGGTTTGAAGATCTCCTACAAGTTCTTCCAACTTAAGTGATTTCAAATTTCCCAAAGAGTTTAAAACAGTGACTTTAGGAATAAAACGTTTTGGGAGAGATCTCAAAATATTTTTAATGACACGTGTGCTATCAATCGCCTCACCTAAATTAAAACTAGTGTTGACAATGTCCGACAAACGTGCATAAAATTCATTAAAAGTTTCGGACTCTAACATAGTAATGGCCTCAAATTGGGTGGCAAGATTTTGCAATTTTGATTCTTTAACCGCATTTGTACCCTCGTGTGTCAATTGGAGTACATCCCAACCCTCTTTATACGTGGTGCACATCATAATTCGACGGAACTCTGTAAACCCCGGATTCTAATTTTCTCAATTCTAAAATCAAAGTTAATAATTTCCTTTTATATGTATAAAACTCGAGGATGATGCGAAAGCGTTAGGAAGATGGCTCAATAAAATAGAGCAATTCATATATTCACTTAAACCGATTAATTAATCCAAGTCCTAGAAATTTGCCTAAGTCATGTTTATCAATATTAGCAAATTAAGCGAAACCAAATATTAGCAAATGACTTGAATTAAATAAACTTTACCCAATATTTAATTTAGTCCTAATTAAAGTGAGTGTGATGATTTAAACCAAATTTTATCTTGAATTATGCTAAGCATGCGTTCTACGTTATTTAAGCAAGATAAAATAAACCAATCACACTATGCCACGATGTACGAGGAAAAACCCAAGACAGGAAACAACCTCGGACGGCCCTAGCCACAAATCCACTAGATACGGAATTACAAGTACAAGACGGATAGACTTACAACACACGACTTGATCCCTCTCAAGCCGTGACGCTTCTTCTTGTAGACACCTCTTCCTAGCGGATAACCTTGGAACACCACCGCGGTCTCGGAATCCACCGATAGGACTTTATATGGTCACCGTCACCCGTACATGGAGCCTTTATCCAAGTGGGTAGAATCACAACAAAAACACTTCTTCTTTCTTTGTGGGTGATGGAAGCAAAACCCAAAACTTCTCTTCAATTCGGTGTAGAGAAAACCGGTGCCAAACTCCAAGCAATTGATAAGTATATGTGAACTTGGAATAAACTCAATTGGGTGTAAACACTAGAGTGATGAAAATATTTTTCTCTAAAAAATCTCACTCAAAACATGATCTTTTTCCCTCTTTGAATTTTCTCTCAAAACACTCTCTAGGAGTTAGAAGGTTGTGAAAAAGATAAATTATCAAAAGTGATTCCCGTACATATTAAAGTCTGAAAAAGTTGGTTAAAAACCAAGTGGGGAAGTGGGTGCAAAACTGCCAAGAAACTGCCAAAAACTGTTCCCGCCTGGCATCTCGTTCGAACGACATTTCGTTCGAACGAAATCTCATTCGAACGAGACTTCTAACGTCGTTCCAGAGAGAACTCGTTAGAATCTCGTTGGATATCTCGTTCGAACAGAAGGTTCGTTCGAACGACATATCGAACGACATGTCAGTGGCCTAAAATGGGAACTCGTTGGCAGGTTCGTTCGAACGACATTTTTGTTTGAACGAAAATCTCATTCGAACGACTCTATCGAATGAAAAACTAGAAAGTTTGGAAAATACGATTTTAGCCCAGAAAACTTTATGAACTTATTTTAAAGTTTTATTTAATTCTCTCTAAAAATTAAAACACAGTTTTTACAAAACCTAACACCCAATAAACTTTGTTCCAAGCTCCTATATATATAATATTGCATTCATACCTTGGGAGCATGGAACTATGGTTGATAACGTAGAAACGAGGCACGCAAACCGACACATTTGATGAAGCTTTATACTCTTTTCCGCTACGTCTTCAACAAACACTTCATAGGCTTGAGAATATTATAATTAAATTCTATCCTATGAATAAATGTTTTTGTCCGGAATTGAGCCAAAACTATATATGGACTCAACTGGAAATTTGTGTCCTTACAAATCTCCCCCTTTGGCTATTCCGGGACAAAAACCAAACAAAAATCCTAAAGGGCCGTCAAGCTCACTAGACTCAAAACATAACCCACCCAAACTTGACTCAATCCAAGGATCAAACGCTTTGCCGTTTAAACAATGCCACTTTAGAAGAAATCCTGCACACTTAAGCAAACTATCAAAGTATTAAATGCAATTAATTAATTACTCCCCCTAAATTAATTCTTCCCCTTTAACAAACACATGACCTACTTAGAAAGACGTCTCCCCCTAAGATAAATCTCCCCCAAACTAAGATACGACAATAATAGGATTAGATACCATTTCTCCCCTATCATTTTCTCCCCCTTTTTGTTCAGGAATAGGCAAAGGATAAAGAAGTAATAAACATAAAATCATGTTGAAGCTTAAAGTGATAAGACATTAAAGCATATGGGCAACAAAAGCAAGGCAAAGGCAAAACAAAATATCATATATATATGTACTATAAATATATAAAAAATGCACACGCATATATATATAGATATAAACACACATATAACACAAAATACAATAAGTTTGCACACTCGTATGGCAAAAATGTGTCATATGGAAACGGAAGTGTAGGGGTGTGAACTAGCAGCAATTAAATTTAGATCCAAACACTTAAGAAACGTTCACGGAGTTCTCATTTGATTGCAAACTTCATCACAGTTAAATATAACCTCATGTGACAATATGAAGATTGAACTCAATGAACAAACATACACAATGCATACAAGCCTAGCATGATGATGATTCTACAAACCAAATAGAGTCATGACATTAAAGAAAACTAGGATAAACGGACATAGTGCAAACCGTTGATATACCATCCAATTCTCCCTTAATAAGCATATATATTCTTTTGCTTTTGAATGAATATATCAAACAAACATAGGCCTTGGCAATTGTTTTCTTTTTAATGCCAAATATTCTGTTTTTAGGCCTTTGGATCACGTATTTCTTTTAGATCCAATAAACGGTGGCTTACTATCGCAAAGGATTTAATTCATCCTTTCGGAGCCCTTCCCCGTGCACATTTATTTTTATCATGTTTTCATTTTTCACACAAATCTCACATGCAACGTATTTTGACATGCACTAGTCCTCCTAGGTCATAGATATGTAGATGACTAGATTGGTAGGAGAATGCCTCAAAAAGCTCAAATATAATATGTGACATTAAGATTTCAAAAGAGCTCGTGCATGTGTGAAAAGAGGCATATAAAAATAGAATCCATTTAAACAATACACAATCCAACTACTCCATATAAAACATGGTAAAGAACATTATAAGGATTGATAATCTAAACCAAAAGTTCTAGCCACGTGGGAGCGTAAAAGATGGAATTCAAACACAAGTATATGCCACTTAAAGTGTGTCAAACTAAAATACACACAAAAAAATCTTTTTGAGTTTTTAACATTTTTCACCAAAAATAAATATATATACTCAAAAGATTAAACAAAAATCATTTGTATTTTTCATTAAGCTTAAATGAAATAAATAAAACACAGATGATAAACAAAAATCTTTTTGTATTTTTCATTTAATGCACACAAAATGAAGGAAATATAATACAAAAGATAAACAAAAGTCATAATTCTAGTATGTGATAAACATGGAGCATAGACTAGAACATGATTAAACAAGCATACATTTAGCATGTGAATATAGCATGAAGTACAAACGCTAAAGTATGCAAACACTAACACATTCATCCTTTAGATTTAGCAAGGGAGGAAGCATGTGAAAGTAAATGAGAATCAAAAACCCTATTTTGCAAGGTAACCAAGTCGGATTTCCTACCCAAATTAATGAAGAATGACTATCTTGGGGTGTTGGAACGTTAACTACCGTGGTTACTTTACTATGAGATTTTCTAGGAATTCGTTTAAGATCAAAACAAAATTTCCTAAGATGACCTTTTCGACCACAATGTGTACAAGCAAAAACATGTCGAAAAGATTTACCTAAGGAGTGATCTTTAAATGCATTCCTAGTAGATTCTCCTAAAACATTGGTCTTGACTTTATGAGTAGATTCATTACAAGTATTGAAGCCTAAACCACAAGTGTCATTTTTGATTTGGACCATTCCTAACATTTTATCTAGTTTTTCCGAACGACACTCCAAATCAAATTTGGCATTACTAGAGTCTTTTAATTTATTTTGCAATTATAAAATGTTAGACTCTAATAAAAAGTTTCTCTCTTCAAATGCAAGAAGCTCCTTTTTCAAGGATTCCATTAAACCCCTAAGGCTATCTCTTTCGCCTTCTACATAGTCAAGCTTCTCTTGAAGAGTACTCTCACGTGTCCTAAGGTCTTCTATTAAAGCACTTTCATCAATGACCTTGACACTCTCTCTTAAACTAGCTTCTAACTTCAAATTAGCCTGTTTTAATTTAATAGATTCTTTATAAAGCTCTTGAAAAGAATTTTGAAGTTCACTCATATTAACCTCTTCTTCATTTTCACTCTCTCTTTCTTCTCCACTCTCACTATCATCATAAACAAGAGAATCATAAACAATGACCTTGTAAGTGTTATGAGTTAAAGTTTTATCAATCGATGAGTTCTCACTATCACTCACATGACTAGCCATAAAAGCCACAAAATTTTTCTTAGTGGGGGAATCGGGCTTCTCTTCCTTATCACTATCACTAAGGGTCGCATTGTATGAAATGGGTCGCTTACCCTCTTTCCTTAGTTTAGTGGGGCACTCAAAAGCCCTATGGCCATAACCTTCACAACCAAAACACTTATTAGACTCATCCCTATAATTTTCATTACTAGGTTTAGGGATCTTTTCGGTTTTGGGCATCTTCTCCGCTTTAGAAATCTTCTCGTTCTTGTCATGCTTAGAAGATTCAAATTTCTTAAAATCATTTTTAAATTTGTCTTTGTTAATTTTGAGAAATTTTCTAAATTTGCGAGCAAATAAAGCCATGTCTTCTGAGTCACTATCACTATTGCTCTCTACTACTTGTTTGACCTCTTTTCGGGCTTTTAAAGAAACGCCCTTTTCGATTTTCTTTTCAGTTTTAGAGGGAAACATATCTAGTTCATAGGTTTGTAAATCACCTACAAGCTCTTCTAATTTCGTAGAGGCTAAAGTGGGTAAAGAATTTAAAACGGTCACCTTGAGAATAAATCTATCGGGTAGGGACCTTAAAATTTTCTTTACAACACGGTCGTCAGGTATTTTCTCTCCCAAGTTAAAAGATGAATTAACAATATAAGAAAGTCTAGCATAAAATTCATCAAACGTTTCTTTTTCATTCATTTTGATAGTTTCAAACTGAGTGGTGAGGTTTTGGAGTTTTGAAGCTTTAACGACACTAGTTCCTTCATGAGTTAATTATAAAATATCCCAAGCTTCTTTAACGGTTTCACACGTCATAATACGTCGGAATTCATCCGGTGTGACAGCGCTAAACAAGGCATTTAAACCTCGAGAATTAAAATTAGCAAGTTTAAACTCATTTTCAGTCCATCTATCGGCGGGTTTGGGAACACGTTCATTTTTAACTAAATAAGTTGGTGGGGACCACCCGTTAACAACAGACATCCAAACTCTCTCATCGATAGATTTTAGTGCCGATCTCATACGCGCTTTCCAATACGCGTAGTTTGAACCATCGAAAATAGGAAATTTTGAAAATGGGGAAAAATCCATTTTAGCCAAAAATTATTTAAAAGATCGTTAACGAAATAATCTATCGCTTTGGCTCTGATACCAATTTGTAAACCCCGGATTCTGATTTTCTCAATTCTAAAATCAAAGTTAATAATTTCCTTTTATATGTATAAAACTCGAGGATGATGCGGAAGCGTTAGGAAGATGGTTCAATAAAATACAGCAATTCATATATTCACTTAAACCAATTAATTAATCCAAGTCCTAGAAATTTGCCTAAGTCATGTTTATCAATATTAGCAAATTAGGCGAAACCAAATATTAGCAAATGACTTGAATTAAATAAACTTTACCTAATATTTAATTTAGTCCCAATTAAAGTGAGTGTGATGATTTAAACCGAATTTTATCTTGAATTATGCTAAGCATGCGTTCTACGTTATTTAAGCAAGATAAAATAAACCAATCACACTACGCCGCGATGTACGAGGAAAAACCCAAGACGGGAAACAACCTCGGACGGCCCTAGCCACAAATCCACTAGACACGGAATTACAAGTACAAGACAGATAGACTTACAACACACGACTTGATCCCTCTCAAGCCGTGACGCTTCTTCTTGTAGACACCTCTTCCTAGCGGATAACCTTGGAACACCACCGCGGTCTCGGAATCCACCGATAGGACTTTATATGGTCACCGTCACCCGTACATGGAGCCTTTCTCCAAGTGGGTAGAATCACAACAAAAACACTTCTTCTTTCTTTGTGGGTGGTGGAAGCAAAACCCAAAACTTCTCTTCAATTCGGTGTAGAGAAAACCGGTGCCAAACTCCAAGCAATTGATAAGTATATGTGAACTTGGAATAAACTCAATTGGGTGTAAACACTAGAGTGATGAAAATATTTTTCTCTAAAAAATCTCACTCAAAACATGATCTTTTTCCCTCTTTGAATTTTCTCTCAAAACACTCTCTAGGAGTTAGAAGGTTGTGAAAAAGATAAATTATCAAAAGTGATTCCCGCACATATTAAAGTCTGAAAAAGTTGGTTAAAAACCAAGTGGGGAAGTGGGTGCAAAACTGCCAAGAAACTGCCAAAAACTGTTCCCGCCTGGCATCTCGTTCGAACGACATTCCGTTCAAACGAAATCTCGTTCGAAGGAGACTTCTAACGTCGTTCCAGAGAGAACTTGTTAAAATCTCGTTGGATATATGGTTCGAACAGAAGGTTCGTTCGAACGACATATCGAACGACATGTCAGTGGCCTAAAATGGGAACTCGTTGGCAGGTTCATTCGAACGACATTTTCGTTCGAACGAAAATCTCGTTCGAACGACTTTATCGAACGAAAAACCAAAAAGTTTGGAAAATACGATTTTAGCCCAGAAAACTTTATAAACTTATTTTAAAGTTTTATTTAATTCTCTCTAAAAATTAAAACACAGTTTTTACAAAACCTAACACCCAATAAACTTTGTTCCAAGCTCCTATATATATAATATTGCATTCATACCTTGGGAGCATGGAACTATGGTTGATAACGTAGAAACGAGGCACGCAAACCGGCACATTTGATGAAGCTTTATACTCTTTGCCGCTACGTCTTCAACAAACACTTCATAGGCTTGAGAATATTACAATTAAATACTATCCTATGAATAAATGTTTTTGTCCGGAATTGAGCCAAAACTATATATGGACTCAATTGGAAATTTGTGTCCTTACAAACTCGTCGGGAGTGACGGCTCCAAAAATAGCACTCAAACAATGTGAATTAAAATTAGACATTTTAAAATCATCTTCAGTCTAGGTCGACACGGGTTTTAAAGAGGTGATATTTTCAACGGTGACAGTGGGAGGAGTCCATCCTCTTTCACACAACAACCAAACACGTTCATTAATAGCCTTTAATTGCGATTTCATACGAGCTTTCCAATAGGCATATTTAGACCCGTCAAAAATAGGCATCATATTATATGAGTGCTCCAGTAGAAACCTTGCGATTTTTTATAAAACTGATTTTTCAAAAAAATCAATATCACACGATTTTACGAAAAATAGGAATACGCGATAAATTAGCGCAACCCGCTCTGATACCAATTTGTAAAATATGACTGTGTGATAATTTATTAAATTTGCAAATTTCTAATCTGGCACACTTATTTAATTAGAGTCTATTTTTAAACCAAATTAATTCAGCCCCTAAACATGCAACTATGTGTGTGTGTGTGTCAACCCATAAATAAATAAAGCATGCGACACAAATTTCAGAAAAAATCCCCGAAGGGCAAAACCTTTTATTTCTATAAATTTGATAAGTTTACAAGACCATTGACTTACATACCATCTTGCTTTCACCCACAAGAGTAACGCACGGTGCCTTCGTCAAACCTCTAAAGCAACGGCTAGAAATCAGCAGTGGTTCACACGCAGCTATATCACAAGGACATGCAGTCGTAGACATGCAGTCTTCACGGTGTAGGTTATCCTCCCTACAAGAGTAACTTCATAGAGACTTCCTCCACAATAACACGTAGCTCTCCGGTTGTAGAGTTCTCCTCACAAAGAATGAACAAAAGCAAAGTGTGTTCTTGAACACCAAAACAATTCACCAAAGCATGTGGGATTTTGTGTGAATTGAAAACAAAAGGGATGAAACATCTAAAAGAAGAAGTCAAAAAGAATTCTGCAGATTCGGAGTTCTTTGTCTTTCAAAACGATGGGACTTCTTAATAAAAATGAAACCATTTAATGAGTATTTATAGAAAACCGCGCCGCCTTGATCGTTAGAACGAAAAAGGGATATCGCTCGAACGAACTACACGTGTCGTTTGAACGACATCACCCGACATCTCAATGTCGCTCGAACGAGATGGGATCTCGCTTGAACGACCTGAGCGTCAAAATCGAGGAACACTACAGGACTTAAAAAAATTACTCATTCTCAAATTTTAACGAAAAAGATCCGCTCCAACACTTAGAAAATATTTTGAAAAAAATATCCCAAAGCTCTAAGTGCAAAGTTAAGGTATTTAAAACATAACCTTACCAAAGTAAACTTTGCGGAGGCTTTTTGAGAATGAACCTTGATATATTCGGATCCGTCTTGATGTTGATTTCTCTTGAACATCTTCGACGGTTGTAACAGTATACGACATAATCAATTGTGACAGACATTTATAAAAATATGTCTTTACAAACACATCCAATCTAAATCCCAAATACAAAAGTTTGAAATGAAATAAATCCACACAATTGAAACATAAATAAGAGTCTGCAACCACTATCTCTGAGTACATTTGAATAATGATAGGCCACATGCCCGACTAAAGTAAATAACTCGGAAAGAATCAAGGATAGATGTGGAGGAGTCTAGAACCGAGGTTCGATAACTTCCATAGTATCTATAGCACGTTGACTGGTAGGAGCTCCTATGCTTGGCGTCCCTGTAGCTGGGCACCTAAAATATTTTTACAAAAAAAAAGTAGATTTGGAAGAAAACGGGTTAGAGCCCGAGTTGTAAATGGTTTAAAAATAGCAAGTGTTTAACATGCATTGAATAGTAAATATTATATCCATGTTAGTTCCTCGTTCCCTCACTTGAGATTATCACCTCTCAACTAATGTGCATGCCTAGGGTAGACTCCTAACCCATTCTACTCACGTTATCCCACTTATCTAGTTTTTCCCAAGTCCTTTACTGAATTGCCTAAGTCATTGTACCCAATCATAACACCCAAATAATACCTTCTTGTAATTATAACGTTAGTTTAATCGGATTCAAATAACTCATTAATCATTCAAGTTCCCACATTGTTGATTAATATTAAATATCTTAATCATTCTCATCTATTAAGCATCAAAGTAGAATAATCTCAAGTGTATATACATATATATCACTATTATACATATATATACTAATACGAGACCCTCAAAAGGCTAAACCTACGATGGACACATACTCTGTTATTAGTCTCGGTACATCACGCACATAAGGACTACGAACTCCGAATCACTCTGGAATCGTATCCGTACATATCACAAACAATAGAGGTGAACATAATTCCCAGCCCCATGAGTTACGCACATACCTACATACCCACATGACCGCCAACTTATCAACTCACAGATAAGTCTTTCCCAAACCTATGTTCTGAGGTAGCAATCTAAAATCCCCCCAAAGGCTCATCAAGATAAGTTATACCCCTTCTTAAGACCTTCCGCGATAGCAAGTATGGTAGGTATGTCATACACATAAGGATTCATACAAGAGGTACACACAACCCATATAATTAATAGGATCACACTACCTAAATACTCAAGATTTGTACGAATTGTCATTCTTTAAAATATTCACGACGTTCCTAATTATGACTAATCTCTCTATCGTATCGCACTACTTATAATGGATATCACTAAGGAGCGCCTCTTATCCTTGTATAATTGTATATTTCATGTTACTAGCTCAAGAAATGTGGTTGCCCTTCATAACCCAAGTCATTCCTTATTCTCGAATTATTTTCACCAAATTCTGATTCGTCCCATAAAACTTTCAAAATCTGAAATCTCGTTCGAAGTGCCTAGAAGTTTCGTTCTAACGAAACTTCGAACGAACTTCACTATGAAATCTCGTTAGTAAGTCGTTCGAACGAGTTCGTTCGAACGAACTTTGAACGAACTAAACTCTGAATTTTCGTTGGAATTCTCGTTGGATTCTCGTTCGAACGGGGTCGTTCGAACGACTTTCTAGTGCCCCACGTCGTTCGAACAACATTCACCCAGTTCATCGTCTACCTTATGAAACCTGCATTTTTTCCTGTTTATGTTCACCCAATTCTTCAAACTTTACCCAACTCAAAATTAATAGTCCTAAAGCCATTTTACATACATTTAGATTATCCCTAACATCTTTTAACCATCAAACCTCGTTGCATCTGATATATGGGTAAATGAATTCAATCAAATACCAAAAGCCCTAGTTTTACATCATCAATGATTTTGTCCACCCAAAACCCGAAGTTAAATTCTTTTTTCTTCATATATCAACCCATATTCATAGCCTCTACATATGATACTTCATATACGTTCACTTTCCTACCTAAGAGCTTGATTAATAATTCAATTTCAACCCAAATTTCATCATATCATGTGTATATAATCAATTCTACACTACCATGGGTAATATATGCACTAATCAAAGGAAGATAACCACTTGCCTTATTGGGAAGGTCTGAATCATTGAATGAAAGTAGTATAAATGCGTTCCTCTCTTCCCGATCTCCACATTGATGGTGTTCTTGGTGAAAGATGGGTGGGTTTGGTCTTGGAGATCCTAGAAATCTCTTCTTCTTCCTCTTGGACTCTCTCTTTTCTTTTACAGATCAGAACCCTAACTTCTTCCACGTACATGCAAATATATTTCTCCAATTTTCGTCCATTAATTAGCCCCAATTTTTTCAAAAGACAGAAATACCCCTCCAGGATTTCGATTTGGCCTAAAACTATCCCGAAACCCAAACTAAACCCCCGGGTGGACTTTTCTGACTATGTTGACCCTTTCGGATACGTTGACGCACTTAAAATGACCATTTGGGTGTTGTATAATTATTTTAATTTTTATTCTATTAATTTAGTCCCGACACGACTCATACGCGCATCCTGACTTAAATTCCATAATTATCATATTTCTCTCTCGTGATAATTTTCATAAATTCAGAATCACATTCAGAATCATATATTAATTTATTAGCTCAGTAATATTCAGTGTGATTCCTAATAATAAATACTAACTCTTATCTCGCTAGTTAATATTTATTTTATTTCAGATTAATTATTTAAAATTCTTCTCACATTTAATTCAATTAATCCCATAATTAAAATCAATAAAATTACGAGGTATTACATCCCCCAAGTCCACTGTTCCTGGAGTACTGTGAATTTTTTAAAGAGGTTCCCACCCAATCTTCCCCAAACACATGGCAAATTGCAAATGGAGTTCATATAATAAATGAGTTGTATGGGACCAATATATGAATTCTAGATATTAGATACTCTGATTCTTGGTTCCACACAATAAATGCTGTTTTATACCTAATGGCGAGGAAGGATGATAGGGTTTTAATTGTCAACCTCCTTGATTCCAATAAGGGATATTGGGACCAAGATTTTATTGTCCGAATCTAGCAACATCCACCTCTCCTTCAGGGCGAGCAATATCAAGGGTTTTTGTGCTCGGAGTTGGGAAGTGATATAGGTTAATGCTTATTTATTCTTGCTTTGGTCTATACTTAATTACTCTATTATTGACGAATTTTTACTTTCCTCTGTCCATCTTTATTGAAGAAGAATGAA
The DNA here is from genome assembly GCA_949130495.1 of Sambucus nigra. Lineage (NCBI taxonomy): Eukaryota > Viridiplantae > Streptophyta > Magnoliopsida > Dipsacales > Adoxaceae > Sambucus > Sambucus nigra. The sequence continues at coordinate 300,323,051 of OX422210.1, read as the reverse complement.
CCATCTCTCTCCCACATCAACAGAGATAATTAAATTAAAGTTTGCGAGTTGAGGAGGCCTTTAGTTCCAGGTGGTGAGCACCCCCAATCTTCCTCCTTACTCCTTCAATATCATAATTCTACTAGAGTTCCTGGAGTTCCTCTTCCTTTCACAAGTGAGGAGTCTTCCACTTCATCGTCCTAGAATGTCGAATCCATCCATGCAACCGAGGATGAGGTAATGGCTCCCAAGAGGAGAATCTTTTTAGTTAATGATGATGATTTAGCCCCACCTCCCCTAAGGCCAAGGTTCCCAAGAGAAATGATCTCGAGGGTCCACCCCCATACCCACATTGGACTCTTTAGTCCGAAAGAAAAATAAGAGGGAGAAAACCCCATCCTCTTTAGTTGTCCCATTGCCTTCAAAGAAGGGTGATGCTCAGGGTATTGGAAGGGTCCACCAAGTGATGTCAAGGGCAAAAAAATCCTTATCTAGCCTTTTGTATCCTAAAGGGGGAGTGCTCACGTTGGATTGCGAGCAAGTCAATTAGTTGACACACGATCATCTTTCTAATCATGCTGCTCAGATGTTATCACTGGTAAATAAAACTTTCTTGCTTGGAATGTTAAATTTTTGTTTTGATTCTAACATAATCCCTTTTTTTCTGTTTGTAGTTTGTGGCGGACTTCATTGCCATTTTGGAAAATCGATCTGAGCAATCCAAAGTCAACAATGTCCTAACATCAACCTTGGACAAGTTCAAGGAGGCTCTTGCTGCTGCCCAAATGGCATATAATTAAGAGAAAAGGTCCACCATTACGGCCATGGATGCACTGAAGAACGAAGGCGACCAGTTGAAGGTTGATCATGATCAACTGAAGGTTGAATATAGTTAACTTGAGGTTGAATGTGACCAGCTGAAGAAGAAATGTGATTGGCTTACTACGACTAAGAAGGGAAGCTAAAATAGGGGTTATGTTGAAGCCCTTGATGATTTTAAGCGTTAACTAACTTTTATTGAGAAGTCAAACTTTAAGAAAGGCTGGGATACTGTGCTGATGAGGGTAAATGTCCGAGCTAAGTCTGAACTTTTTGGCGAGCACAATCGTCATTCTTTGCCGAAGGCAGATAAAAAGGCTGCAATAGATGCTCCAGTCGATCAGATGTTCTCTGGTGCTAATAAGGGCAAAGTCTTGAAAATGCAAGAGCATGTGAAAGAGAAAGAGACTAATTAGAAACAATTAGCTTGTAAATCCTTGTATTTTCTTTTGTTTTTGGCTGTAAGGGCCTTGCCCAGTTTTATTATAATGAAACGTTTAGTGGTTATTTGATTTTATCCTTCATTGTCTTTGAATTATTTTCTTTTATCTTTTATAGCCTAGAATTGGTCCTAGGGAAATCCCTTCTTTAGTTGGTAATCTAGATGTCATTCTTGGTCGGGAGGCTAGTGTCCAAGCTCACCGTGATTTTATTTATGCTAAAAAATCTCTTCAAAAGATGACCGAAGCTTATAAGGACCAGTCTGTCTTAATGGATATATTAAAAGATGATATGAAGGATTTGGGCGACGTGGACACCCTTACGGAGGAGGAAGTAAATTACCTGTAAAATCAACTCGCTAAGGCCAAGGACATTGGAGACATAGAGGATCTTCTACAAGATGATAATGATTCTGTCAAGAAGGAGCTCGCTGAGGTAATGGAAGACCAGTTCAGGGCTGGCGTTATGACGATGGGACTTAGCCGCGACATACCCAAGTTGCGCTACCTTTTTAGGAAGGGTTCTCATGCATCGTGGTCTATTGATTATAATGATGGGTGGATGGATGCCCCCATTAAGTTGGATGAGGCAAAACAGCTGGCCTACAAGCATGGCTGGTTGAATGCCTTAGGGGTTTTTAAAGTTCCCAAGGACTCTGAGCTCTAGTATTGGTACTAAGTTTGTCCATCATACCACCATCCCCCTTTTGGAAGTAAAGAGAGTTGGGTCCCTCTAGATGTCGTTCCTCTTCAATTGGCTAAGAAGTACCTGTTATCACATGATAACGATGATGAATTCTGACCAAATCTAGATGATGGTCTAAGAGAAGCTATTGCTGAGGCATTTGCTTGCTAAGGATAATTATTGTATCTGCCTTATTCTTCTATTATTGTAAATGAACTTGTTGTGAATCATAGATTTATGTAACAACAAGTTAGTTATATAATATTTCATTTCGCATTTTTCCATTCCATTATGCCGAGTATGTATTTTATTGTCTTGTCTTACCTTTTAGGTTGTGTCATTACACTACCGTAGGCCTCGAACAAACTATGGAAAAAATTCACCTAGTCTTAGGACCATCTTCCCGTTCAGGATTTTATTCGACCTAAGCCAGATTCACTTAGTTCCTAGGTATCCCCCATAGGTCTATTATTTACCTGGTCAATTCATAAGGTTTTCGTGTTTTGCATGTCAAAGACTTTGAGACCTTGAGTTTAATTGTAATTAAACAACTTTTAATTGTAATAAAACTAAGGTGATGTTGATCGATATTCTGATTGTTAAGTAAAGTGTAAGCTTGCCATTTTGGAACAATGTTGAATAGTTAAATGAGCCACTTAGGCTATACTCTATTGCAAAAAATAGACCGTGAGCATCATAAATTATGAATAAAGAATTCATGTTCTTAAGGTTGGATGCATTCCATGCTCTTGGCATCTCTCTTCCCTCCATTGCGTCTAAGTGGTAGGCTCCTTGAAAATCATCTCTGATGACCTTGAACGGTCCTTCCCAATTTGGCCCCAACTTGCTGTATGAAGGTTTTTTAGCACTTCCGAGGACCTTTTCGAGGGAGTAGTCGTCGACCTGGAATTTACTTGGATATATTCCATTGTTGTACTACTTAGATACCTACTGTTAGTAAGAGACCAGTTTTATTATGGCCTTTTCCCTTCGTTCGTCGGCTTGGTCTAGTTAAATCCTCAATTCTTCTTTGTTCATACACTGCTCGACAATAGTGGTTCTCATGATTGGCAGAACAACTTCTAAAGGAATCATAACCTCTATCCCATATGTTAGAGCGAAGGGCATTTTCCCAGTAGACTTTTTGGGATAGTACGATATGCCCATTGAAAGTGGGTAAGTTCGTCTTCCCAAGATCCTTTACTATATCTAATCTCTTATTCAAATCATCAAGCATCATTTTGTTAGAAGCCTGTGCATGTCCATTGCTCTGGTTATACCACGGAGATGAAATGCTTCTTGATGCCACGATTATTATAGAAACCTTAGAAGGGTCCACTTTCAAACTGTGTGCCGTCGTCCTTAATGATTGTCCTGGGTACACTGAAATATATTACGATGTTTTTCCAGATTGAATATGATCATATCGTTGTCTTTGATGTTTGATAGTGGCTCTACTTCAATTCACTTTATGTTGTAATCTGTGCCAACTAACAGATACTTGTGATTCCCTGGACTTGTTCGGGGTGGACCTTCAATATCCAATCTCTACTGGGCAAATGACCATGGGCTAGTTAGTAATTTTAAGTCACCGACCAACTGATGTAGCATGAGGGAGAGATTTTGGCACTTTTCACACTTCTGAACATAAGAGGTCGTGCCTTTCTAACATATGGCCACAATTACCCTTCTTTGATTGCTCGAAAGGCAAGAGACCTTCCTCCTATATGGCTTTCTCAAACCTCATCGTGTATCTCATACAAAAATTGGTCGACGTTGCTTGGGTGCACGCATTGAAGGTAGGCACCCATGAAGGACCTTCTATAAAACTTTTCATCAGACGCCAGATAAAATCTTATAGCGTTAACCCTTACTTGGTGGGTTTGCTTTTTATCAGACGATAAAATGTCATTTTGCAGATGAATGATAATTGGGTCCATCCAGTTGGAACTTCTTTGCACAGCGAGAACATGCTCGGTGACCATAGGTTTTGTGATGCTAGGCTTAACGAGGGATTCCACTTCAATTATTCTTCTCAGATTAGAGTCCACTACTAAGCTTAAAGTTTCTAAAGCATCAGCATGGCTATTATGCCTTCGGGGGAATTGTTGAATGTATACTTCCTCGAATTTTTCCATCAAATCATGATCCAACTATAGGTATGCCTCCATCCATTCATATTTGGCATTGATGCCTTCGGGGGAATGGTTGGATACAAGATTTGAATCGTAATATATGTCAAGGTAACCTCAGCGAGTGAGATTTACATAGTCCAACTATGTGGGCTTTGTATTCGGCTTCATTAGTGGATGTCTAAAATCAAGCATGACTTCTTGCTCAATTATGGCATTATCTCATGTGACAAGAACAATTCCTAGTCCCTCCCCCTTAGAGTTAGAGGCATAATCCACACACAAGTCTATTTTTTGGATTGGTCAGTCTCGCAGCCAACACTTATCCCTTAATCGTCGTTCTTGATTGATAGTGTATATCAAACCTTCTAAGTTCGATCGAGCATCTGGATATTCTTCCATATAGGTCTACCTTTTGAAGAGTAACTTTGAGGGAAAGAACGTGATGATTATAATTGAATGGGCTTCAAAATTATGCTTCAACTTGCGAGACGTGATAACCAAAGAGTAGGCCAATTTCTCAAGTTGGAGGTAGCACGAATTGGCATCCAGGAGTGTTTTACTGATGTAGTTAATAGGGGATTATTGTCCTTCCTTCCCTCAAACTATGGCCGAATTGATTAGATGGCTTGAAACTGCTAGGCAGAGATAAAAAGGATCTCCTAGATTTTAGATTGTCAGCAAAGGAGGTTTGCTCATATAGGATTTGATTTTTTAAGGGCCCTTAAGCATTCTTCGTTCCAGGTGAGACATTTATCTTGTTTTAGTTGTTGAAAAGTGGTCGAAATCGTTCGAAAGACTTTGAGATGAAATGGTTTATGACTGCATGTATCCCTATTAACTTTTTAATCTTATGTAGTGTCTTTGGACGCTGAACATTATTGATTGCGACTATCTGGCCGACATTTATCTCAATCCCCATTTTATTGACCAAGTATCCTAGGAACTTTTCGGACTGAACCCCAAAGGAGCATTTGGATGCATTGAGCTTCATTTGGTAACGCCTGAGGCTTTCAAAGGTCCTTGAGGTGATCGAATTTGAGCTTTCTCTTGACGATCATATCGTTAATTTAAACCTCAGTTGTTTCTCCTAACTATTTTTTTTAACATCCTTTGTGACAATCTTTGGTACGTGGTTCCTACATTTTTAAGGCCAAAGGGCATAACCTTGTAATAATACAGGACCAGAGGGCTCATAAATGAAGTTTTGTCTTTATCGGAGTTGAACATAGGGATCTGATGTTACCTTGAGTATGCATCCAAAAACCTCATCCGTTTGTGGCTGACTGTGACATCGACCAATTGATTTATTTTTTATAGAGGAAAATTATCTTTGGGACATGCCTTGTTGAGGTCGACGAAGTCTTCACATACTCTTCATCTACCATTATCTTTCTTACCACCATCGGGTTTAAGAACCATTCCGGGAATTTAACTTCTCTGATGGACCTAGCCTTCAAAAGTTTCCTTACCTTCGTTTCCACTGCCTTTGCTTTTTCTAGCGCACTGTGGCAAGCCTTTTGTAAGATCAATAAAAATGTTGGTTCAATGTGAAGTTTATGGAACATGACTTTGGGATCGATCCCAAGCATATCGTATGGTTTCCACACAAATACATCTTAATTTTGCTTCAGTAAAGAAGTCAATTCCTTCCTTTCCTACTCGGACAGTGTGGTTGGATCATAAATTTCCTTTCTAGATGGGTCTCATCAAAACCTATCTCCTTTAGTTTTTTCCTAACTCTATCTGTGGGGTCAACTCTTGTCTCTTCCACCCCCGATCTCTCGTACTTTAGTTGCTATTTGGATGGTGCAACTATGTCTTGAAATGTTTCAGGGATGACTTCCTTTTCTTTCCTTTTTTCCTGTTTAGGCCTGATGGCAGTGATAAAACACTTTCGAGTCATGGATTGATCTCCCATAATCTTTATTATTCCTCTTCCTGTAACGCACTTGATTTTTTAGTGATAGGTTGAGGGCAAGTCAATGTCTACCACTGACACTCAATCAGTTTAGAGATGTTACCCGCCCTAACTCGTAGGACCACCTTTTTCCGACGGTATAATCATTTTTCCAAAAAAAAAACGATCAGAGAACAACCACTTCCTTAAAGTATTCCATTTTTATTTGATCTTGTGAAAAATCTCCATGTACATGACTTTAGAGGAACTCCCTTGATCGACTAGCAGATTATCCACGTCCCGATTTGTAATACTGAGAGTGATTACCAGTACATTATGGTGTGGGGTTTTCACTACGATCAAATTGTCTTATGTGAAGACTATGTGGTTGTTGTAGTCCACATCCTTTGGTCGCTTGCGTTTGCCAGCTTGGCTTTTGGTAAGGTCAATTTGGAAGGCCTCCATTACTACCGTGACCTTAAGTTTCATCCTAACCGCATTGCCCAGGATCTGTTGGGGTCTGAAGATTCGTGGATGATAACAAATTCATGTCCCATTTCATTGTCCAAAATATTATCTGGTTTGGGGACAGTGTCGACGATGACCTGGTAAACTTTTTTCTCTATGTAATCGTTCAAATGCTCTCCTGGGGTAACTCTTCTAGATGGGACTTGAGGGTCTTATAATTCTCTATTTTATTCCCGTTTTCTTTGTGTTAGGCGCACCTGCGAGCATTATTGCTCTTACTTGGATCATTACCCATCTTTTTCAGCCACTTGAGTAACTGGTGGTCCTTCATCTTGCCTAAGATCTTGTAGATCAGTTCTTTGAAGAAGATGACTATATAGAAAGCCTAGGATGGTCCAACCTTCCTCCCATTTCTGAATCCTTTATTCTTCTTTTTCCCCCTTTCTTGAGGTTAATTTATACATTATTGCTTTTGGTCACCTTTGCGCGACTATTCTTGCCTTGGCCGAGGGCGACTACGTCTTTCACCTTGGCATATTTTTTAATGCATGACATAAGGTCGTCGATGGTGTCTGCCTCCTTCTTCATGAGAGTCTAGTGTAATATGGAGTTATTGGGTAGGCTTATTTTAAATGATGCAAATATAACCTGCTCCAAGAAATCTTTGACTTCTGCAAAGGTTTCCCAATAGCGATTGACATAGTCTTCTGGGGTTTTTTCCTCATGGTGAGGAGAGAGTCCATCTTCTTTAGGTGTGAACTGCTTGTTATGAAGCGAGCTTGGAATGTCTCCACAAGCGACTTATAGTTCTTGATCGACCTGTGAGTCACCCTGTAAAACCTCTTTGGGTGACATCTCCTAGGCTAGAAGGGAATATACGACACATGAGGTCGTTGTCGTGGTTTTACAGGGTCATCGCTTGCCTGTACTAACATACGTGATCATGGGATCTAGTTTTTCATTGTATCTTACTCGCGATGCAAACTCCTTCTTCAGTTGTGAGTTTTTCTCACCTGAGGGCTAAGTATCCGATCATGATGCTTGCAGCTATCTCTTCAGATCTCTCACTCCATTTTTTCTAGACATCGCCGGAGACATGCGTTTTCCTCCATCTGGAGGTGTGTTGCTTCCTCCTTTGATGGAGTCGTTCCTCATAGGCATCGATCAATCGTGAGATCAGTGTTACTTTGGGTTGCTCGTTGATCTTCTCAGAAGGCTGATTTTATGGGCGAAATTGTGGACGGCTGACGGCTTAGTTTCCATCTCGATGAGTTTCAGATCTGACTCTATGTAAGGGGAGCCAAGCTCGCGCATCATCAACAATGGGTGCACTATCACTACACCAAATCTGTCGAATTGTCACGGTCATTGACCTTGACAAGTTCAACTTGTCAAGGTTAATGACCGTGATAATTCGGGGCGAGACAACTTTTTTTATCAGGGACTTGTCACGATAATTGACCGTGATAAGTTCGTTAGAATTGTCATGGTCGTGTCACAATCCCTGACCGTGACAAGTTTAGTCACGGTTAATAACCGTGACAAAGCCTTGACCCTTTTTAAAAACATTATCACGGTCAAAGACCGTGACAAGTTCGTGACAACCTTATTTTTCAAGGACTTGTCATGGTTAATGACCGTGATAATTCTGGACATAATTAAAAAAAAAATATGTTGGGCAGTATGGCCACTGCCACTGCCACTACCCAGCAGTATATTTGTACCTGTTATAGCAACGTTGTACCTGTTCAAACATCATATATCCAAATAAACTAAAGATAATGAAAATTATGGTGATAATTATTATGCAACACAAATAAATATGAGAGAAGCAATTACCGAGAAAGAACAAGGAAAACTAAATGCCAATCACACAACAAGAGATATACGTGGTTCAGCAAAGATGTGCCTACGTCCACGATGGTGCAGTCAGTATTATTTCTCTATATTCTGGAGAATGAGTACAGAGAATACAACTTGTCCTTTTGCCCCAGACCTAGGGTTTAATATATACATTTACATGTAGGTGAGTGGAGGTGATGGGTTCCTCCACATTTCCCATCTCCCCTATAACTTCCCTTTATGGGATCGTGGGAGGAGACTGGATCAATATAAAAGATAAAGGGCCTGGACTTTGGGCCGCCAGGACTGGGCTACTCGTCCAGGCCCATGGTTCTAAATTCTGGGTACCCACAATTGCCCCTAAATTTGTTGTGCCATGTATATGGGCCCAACAGATTTAAATGATTAGCTATAATGGCCGTGTTGCAATTCTTTGGGAGCTGTGGAGTTGATTTTGGCGGCAGCCGCTTCGCTTACTGTGCACTATGATTAGAATTTGAAGGCTCGTTGGGATAACCACATCTTTTTCGTCGTTTCAGACTTTCCAGCTCTCTTCCGTCTTCTGAGAATTCTAACGCATCATTCCCTTTACTCTCAGTCCCCATTCTCATTGCTTTTTAGTTATCTTGAGCTCGTGCTTCTTCAGTACTTGAATCGATCTTCTGTTTTGTAAGTTTTTCGTGTCCTTTCTTTGCATTTTCTCTTTGGTTTGTAGCTTTTCTTTGTGCTTTCCAATGGCGAAGATTGGAAATAGATCGATTTCTGAGTTTAGAAAGTTCTACAACATCCCTGAGTGGTTAGAGATTGAGTGTTGTGCCTCGCCTCCTAAGAATGTTAGGGATATAAAGGATGCCCACTGGATCCATGTTTTGCTGCTTTCTCAGGGGGGACTTACTTTTCCCCCTAATGATCTGTTTTTGCATTTCTTTGGTTATTTCAATATCGTCCCCGCACAATGCTCGCCAAATGTGTGGAAAATAGTAAATGGTGTACATAGAATAAATCAGTTGTATGGTACTAAATTAGGACTTGCCGAGGTCTGTTTCTGTTATTCCTTTTATCGAACTAGCTCAGGTGTCCTCTACCTCAAATCTAGGAGTCCTGATAGGGTATTGGTAGTTAATCTACCTGATTCCCACAAGGACTATTGGCAAGAGAGCTTTCTTGTTAGAAATTGGCAATTTTCTCCCCTGTTCGAAGGGTCGAGGTCTGAGAGGTTTACTATCCCCTTTTATGGGGAAGAATATATAGGTAGACATTTGTATTGTTGTCTCAATCTCTGCTAATTTATGACTTTTCTAACTCCTCTTTGCTTTTTCTTCTACAGCGAGGTCGAAGAACTTGGAGCCTGCCCTCAGCGAGGTCCGAATTTAAGAGTTGGTGAAAGCTTGGAACATCAGAGAGCCTTTGGGTGACGGTGAGCATCCCAGGTCTGCTGCCTTCTTGTTAGAGTACAAGAACGTAGGCTCCAGCTTCATAGCACGGCCTGTGGACAGTGTACCAGAGTTTGATTCTTTGGAGAGACTACTACTGAGCCGATCCAGTTGGACAAAGAATACAGAAGCTCTGAAAGTGAGCCTGCAGGTAATCTAGGTGAAGGGAGCACTGACAGTAGCAGCTCTTCTGATTCTGAGGAGAATTCTGAAGCTCGAGGATCATCGAGCACTTCCAGCAGTTCTGGTGAAGATATGCCTCCAAGGAAGAACCTGATCAGAGATGATTATGATGATGACCATGTGCTCATTGCACAAAGGTCAAAGAAACAGAAGTCTGCATTTGGGGCCGTGGCTATAGGTTCTCGGCCTTCCTCTCAGGAGCAAGAAAGGAAGAGGAGAGAAGAAGAGCAGGTGAAAGAGAGGGAGAGAAAGAAGGAGGAGGAGAAGGAGAGACTGGATGAGAGGAGGAGGATGGAGAAAGAGAAGGAGGAGGAGAGAAGAAGGATGGAGTCCAGGACAAAGGCAGGGTAAGCCTTAGTCCCGGTATCTGCTTTGCCCGAGGGGGCCTCGGTTTCCATCTCTCCTCAGCTAGCTCCTGCGCTGCTTGAGAGGTTTATTCTCCCTGCAGATAGCCAGAGGGCGCTGGGGTCTGATCAATTGGCCCTACAAGCTAGTCAGAGGTTAGCCCTGGTAAGATACTCTTTTAACTTTCAATTTTTTGACAAGTTCTAGATGTTTTCCTCTTCTTGATTTCTTCTCTATTCCTTGCAGTTTGTGACTGACTTTGCTGTGCTCTACCGTTCTCGCGACGAGCTGGTGAGGAGGAACAGCGAGTTGGAGCAGCAGAAGTCTGCTCTGGAAGCCAGGGGCTCTCAGCTGGAGGCTGACCTAAAGGCTGCTGATGCAGCCTGAGTTTCATCTGATCTGGCCCTTGTCAACTCTACTCGCGAGAGGGATGATGCGGTTAAGGAGCTGGGCGAGCTGAGGAAGGCTTATGATCTAGTATGCTCGAGCAAGCTGGACCTCGCGGAGAAGAATAGGGTTCTGGCCGAGCAGCTGGAGGCGAAAAAGGCCCAGGCAGCCACCATTAAGGAGGACTCATACAACTCTGGGTGGGCTGCTGCTTATGACGATGCCGAGGTTCAGATAGGCTATATTAGCCGTCTGAACTTCAAGAAGGGATGGATCAAAGCTCTTCTAGCTGTTGGGGTTGATGCTGAGTCTCCTCTGTTCGACGAGCATGACCCGGGTCCCAAGCCAACTATGGACGAGGAAGCTCCTGCCCTTGCCATCGAGGGTACTGATTTTCCCTCTGATACAGTTCTTGCCGGTGTTTGCCCTGCTCAGGCGACTGAGGGCATTCCTGCAGAGGGGGATGCCTCTGCTGCTGCTGCTGACAAGGGGAAGCAGCCAGACACTACTGGGCCGCCTGAGGTTGCCAGTTAATCTTCTCTTGGGATTTAATTTTATACTTTTTGCTTGTAATTTTTCAAGTTTCTGCTCAATGTACTTGACTTTGATTAATGAAATGAGAAGATTCTTCTTTTGTTTGTGCTGATCTCTTCCTTTCCTCTATCTTTATTTTACTTGTAGTTGGTTGATGTTGATGACTATATTCCTGTCACTTCCCAACTGGGAAGGACCCTTGGTCCTAATGCAAGCCCTGGAGTTCGCCAGGCCTTTGTTAGACTTTGCAAGTCACTAAGGTCTAGGAATCAGAAGTATAAGGAGCAGTCCGAGCTAGTGGCTAAACTAAAGGACAGGCTCCAAGAAATGGAAGAAATCGGTGCCTCAGTACAAGAAGAAGTCAGTGCACTGAGAGCAAGGTTACTAGAGGCCACCGAGATTAACCAGGTTGGGGAGTTCCTGCAGCAGGAGAATGAAGACTTGAGGAGGGAGGTCTTAAAGCTTAAGGAGCATTCGCCGAGCACCGTTTCGGCAGTCCTGCAAGGTTCCTCATCGTCGCGAGCTGGATCTCGTCCTCCCCTTCCGCGTGCTGGTAGGGGTGCTAGGAGCAGGAACAGGGAAGCCGATGAACAGCGTGAGAGGGAGATGGAGGAGCTGCGCGACGATGTTCGGCGAGCTTATGTAACTGCTGCTGGGCTCCAAAGGGACGTCACCCGACTGCGGCATCTGTCCAAGAAGGGTCCTCGACAAGTGTGGTCTGATGGCTACGATCAAGGCTGGATGGATGCTCCAACGAGACTATCAGAGTTCGAGGAACTTTCCTTCATCAGAGGGTGGTTGAGTGCCCTGAAAGAGCTGCAGGTCCCGAGGAACTCAGTGTTACGGTATCGACACGAGATGTCCTCCTCCACTCTGATGCCCAATCCATTCAGGAGGGATGATCGATGGATCCCCATTGATGCTATTCCCCGGCAACTGTTGGAGTTGGATGCAAATGAGGTCGTGGAAGAGCTAGCCCCCGCTCCTGATGATGGAATGAGAGCTAAAGTTGCTGATTATCTTGCTCGGAGGCTTCCACTTCCTTGAGATTTTGTTACTCCTTTGTCTTTTTTGATAATGTAAATGCTTTGGGAGAGCTTCGCCGGCTAAACATGTATTATTACTGTTGTAAATATAAGTGATTAATGAAAAGTTTTTGTTTCGGGCAGATTTGCCGACTAAACGTGTTCATCCAATCTTTTTATATTCTTGCTGCTTCATAATTCTTTTTGTTTTGCCATGCAAGTGTCCCCCCCCAGTCTAGTATAATACCAAAATACCATTGTGCCCCATTTTACCTTTTAGGTTGTGTCGTCACACTCCCTTAGGCCTAAGTAGGGCAATTGGCGAGGACACACCTAGTATTGGATGTCTTCATCCGGTCAGGATTTTGCTCAACCAAAGTAGGTTTGATGGCCAGTATGAAATCTAGTCGCATTGCCTAAGAATCCTCTGTAGGGCTTTATATATTGCCAGGGGCAATGCTAAGAGGTCTCTCGTGTTTCATGACGATGACCTGAGGAGGGGTATCCCCCTGCTATATCGACCACTGTGCCTATAATTTGGAAAAAGATGTGCGATAAAATGCAGCTACTGATTTCATTAGTAATAAGGGGAATGAACTGTTCCTTTCACATAACAAATACAAGAAAAAGATTCAACAATAGAATTCCTTGAGAATCTAAAAATAGAATTTCTTGAGATTGGCTGCATTCCATGCTCGTGGTATCTCTCTGCCCTCCATTGTTTCCAAATTATATGCACCTCGCAGGTCGTCCCTAGTTACTTTAAATGGTCCTTCCCAGTTTGGGCCTAGCTTGCCGTCTGATGACCTTACTGAGCTGCCCAGGACCTTCCTTAGAAGATAGTCTCCAACTTGGAATTTTCTTGGGTTAACCCTTTGGTGGTAATGCCTTGCGAGTTGTTGCTGATAGTTCGCAAGCTTCACCAGGGCTAGTTCTTTACGCTCGTCGGCGAGGTCGAGTTCAGCGAGAAACGCCCCATCATTCTGGCCTTGGTCGACAAGGTCGGACCTCATTGTAGGCAAGCCCGCTTCTAGTGGAATGATTGCTTCCATGCCATATGTTAGCGAAAATGGGGTTTCTCCTGTTGCTCGCCGAGGAGTTGTTCGGTATGCCCACATAACATGGGGCAGCTCGGTTGCCCATGCCCCCTTGGCTCGCTCCAGTCGCTTCTTCAATCCATCGATCACAGTTTTGTTAGAAGCTTCTGCTTGCCCATTGCTCTGTGGGTAGGCCACCGAACTAAAGTTGTGCCTGATCCCGTGCTCGTTACAGAAGTCCTGAAAGGGGCCACTCTCGAATTGAGTCCCATTATCAGTGATGATGGTTCTTGGGATTCCGAATCGAGTGATTATATTCCTCCATATGAATCTTATCATGTCAGCGTCTTGGATGTTTGCCAATGGCTCTGCCTCGATCCATTTGGTGAAGTAGTCAGTTGCAACCAACAGGTATTTGCGATTGTCGACAGCAGTGGGTAGTGGTCCTACGATGTCCATTCCCCATTGGGCGAAGGGCCACGGGCTGGTCAGGGATTTTAGGTCGCTGGCAGGTTGGTGGATCATTGGAGCATGAAGCTGGCATTTGGGGCATTTGCGGACATATACTGCGGAGTCCCTTTGCATATATGGCCACCAATAGCCTTCCTTCATTGCTCGAAAGGCTAGAGACCTTCCTCCGACATGACTTCCACAGATACCTTCGTGAAGTTCGCGCAGCACCTGCTCGACATTGCCTGGGTGGACACATCTAAGGTAGGGACCGGAGAAGGACTTCTTGTACAAGTCGCCTCTTGTGGATAAGTGAAAGCGAGCAGCTTTGACTCTTATCTGGTGGGCGATTTTCTTATTCTCGGGGAGCGTGCCCTCCCTTAAATAGTCTCTTAAGGGGTCCATCCAGCTGGGGGCTGATCCCACCTGGAGTATTTGTTGCACGTTTGGCAGCTTGCTGTTATGGTTAATGCTTGGACGAATGAGGAAATCGATGGGAATGACCCTTTTAAGACTAGAATCAACTGCCGAGCTTAGGGCTGCTAGGGCGTCGGCATGACTGTTTTGCCCTCTGGGAAACTGCTGGATGTTAATCTCCTCAAAGCTCGTCATTAGTTTCCTCACCAGGGCGAGGTATGTTGCCATCCTTTCATCCTTCGCGTTGTAATCTCCACTTATCTGATTGGAGACTAGTTGAGAATCTCCGAACACATGTAAACGTTTTGCTCCTAGAATTTGCGCCTTTTGGAGACCGGCTATTAGAGCTTCGTACTCTGCTTCATTGTTGGAGGCTATAAACCCAAGCCTGATCCCTTGCTCAAGGATGGTGTTTTCTGGGGTGATGAGGACGATGCCTATGCCTTCCCCCTTTGAGTTGGAGGCTCCATCAACGAATAGTTTCCAGGTTTCCATTGTTGCTGGGTTCTCTTCTTGCTTTGTTGGTTGAGGTTGGTTGGAGAGTTCTTCTCCAGTGAATTCGGCTATGAAATCAGCGAGGATCTGACCCTTGATAGCGGTCCTTGGTTGAAATTGGATGTCGAACCGGCCGAGCTCAACTGACCACTTAGACAATCTTCCCGATAAATCCGCTTTCCTCAGGATCGCCTTAAGGGGGTGCGAAGTAAGGACAATGATAGTATGGGCTTCAAAATAATGCTTCAGTTTCCTCGAGGCTATCACTAGTGCAAAGGCGAGCTTCTCTAATGGCAGGTACCTTTGCTCGACGTCTAAAAAGGTATTGCTCACGTAGTAAACGGGGTGCTGGATTCCTTCGACCTCGCATACTAACGCCGAGCTGGCAGTGTGACTGGATACCGAGAGGTATAGGTATAAAGAATCCATTGGTTGTGGTATGACAAGCAGCGGTGGAGAGATTAAGTAAGACTTGAGCTCGTCCAATGCTCGCGAGAAGTCTGGGCTCCATTCTATTGGTTTATTTCCTTTTAGAAGGCGGAAAAAGGGCTTGCATTTCTCGGATGATTTGGAGATGAAGCAATTCAAGGCAGCGAGCATTCCAGTGAGCTTCTACACGTTTCGGATTGTTCGAGGTGGTTGTACCCTGTTGATTGCATCGATCTGGTCCGGATTAGCTTCTATGCCTCTCTTGCTGACTAAGTATCCAAGAAATTTTCCTGACTGGACACCGAAGGAACACTTGCTCGCATTAAGCTTCATTCGGTATTTCCTGAGGATTTCGAAGGTCTTTGACAGGTCTGAGATGTGATTTTCCTTCTTCTTGCTCTTAACGAGCATATCATCGATGTAGACCTCCATTGTATCTCCCATTTGATCCTTGAACATTTTTGTGACCAGCCGCTGGTAGGTTTCCCCTGCATTCTTGAGCCCAAATGGCATGACTTTGTAGCAATACAACCCAACCGTCGTGATAAACGCCGTTTTGTCTTGGTCTGGGGCATACAAGGGGATCTGGTGATATCCTGAGTATGCGTCCAAGAAACTCATTCGCTCGTGAGCTGCAGTGGCATCTACTAGTTGGTCTATCTTTGGGAGGGGGGAACTATCCTTTGGGCACGCTCTATTGAGGTCAGTGAAGTCGATGCAAACTCTCCACTTCCCGTTGTTCTTCAGAACCACTACTGGGTTGGACAACCACTTGGGGAATTATACTTCTCGTATGGATCCTGCATCTAGCAGCTTTTCGACCTCCTTTTCGACCGCTTTAGCCTTCTTAGGTGCAGCTCTTCGTGCTTTCTGCGTGACTGGCTTGCATGTGGGGTCAATGTGCAGCTGATGACAGACCATACCAGGATCAATGCCAGGCAGCTCGTATGGTTCCCATGCGAAGACATCTACGTTGTGTCTCAGCAAGGTCGTCAATTCCTTCTGTTCTCGATCGGTGAGAGATGCTCCAATCAGGAATACTCTGCTACTGTTACCAACTTCGGCTATAACTTCTACCAGGTCCTCGATGACACGCTCAGAGAGGAGGAGCCTAGTCTCCTCTACTCCTGGTCTTCCATACTTTAGTTTCTATTTAGAAGGTATCACACCCTCTTCAACTTTCTCGCTGGGTTGACCGGCCTTCTTCTCTGGCTTTGGTCGGATGGCTGCTATGAAGCACTTCCTTGCCATTGCTTGGTCGTCGTGGATCTCCATTACTCCTCGCTCGGTTACATACTTGAGCTTCTGATGGTAGGTCGAGGAGACCGCCTTCATTGCATGAAGCCATCCTCTGCCGAGGATGGCCTGGTATGGCGATTCGATGCCAACTACCAAAAACTCAATCATTTGGGAGACGTTCCCCGCACGAACTGGCAGCACTATCTTTCCAAGAGGCATGGTCATTTTCCCGGCGAAGCAGACCAAAGGAACAGTAGCTTCCTTTAGGTCGGAGACGGTCAACTTCAATTTTCTGAACAGGTCGAGGTACATTACTTCGGATGAGCTTCCTTGATCGACGAGCAGCTTGTCGATGTCAAAGTTGGCTATCCTGAGGGTAATGACAGAGAATCATGATGTGGGGTCCTTACTCCCATAAAATCTTCATCCGTGAAAACAATATGCTTGTTATAGTTGACGTCCTCTGCTCGTCGATGTTTTCCCGACTGTGATTTTGCTGGATCGATTTGAAAGGCCTGCATTACCGCTGTAAGTTTTTTCAGCTCCATCCGAGCTGAGCTCACTTGTATCTGTTTGACGTCAGACACTCCGTGAATTACGGCGAACTCGTGTCCAGCATCATCCTCCAGCACATTGTCAGGTCTGATCTCTCTGTTGGCAGTCACTTTCTCTGCCCTTTTCTCCACAAAGTCGTTCAAATGCCCGGACTAGGCCAACTCTTCGAGGTGAGACTTAAGAGCTTTGCAGTGCTCGGTCTTGTGCCCTCCCTCTTTGTGAAAAGCGCACCTCAACGCATTATTTCTCTTCGAGGGATCTCCCCCCATCTTCCTGGGCCACTTGATGAATGGCTCATCCTTGATCTTCGCGAGAACCTTGTAAATTGGTTCTTTGAAGACGGTGTTGACCGCCTGGAATGCTTTTGATGCGTCCTGGTTCCCTCTGTTTTTGGAGCCATTTTTGCCCCCGTTCTTTCCTCCTTTCCTATGGTTCTCATCTTTCTCACCTACCTTGGTAGTGAGCTTAGTTCGATCGTTATCTCCTGTATTAGAGCGGGTGACGTCTTCCACCTTTGCGTATTTCTTGATTCGGGCCATAAGGTCGTCAATGGTCATAGCTTCCTTCTTTGTCAGGGATTGGTAGAAGAGGGAAGAATTAGGGAGGCCAATTTTGAAAGAGGCCACTGCCACCTCCTCCGTGTAGTCTTCGATCTCATTGAATAACTCCCAGTATCTCTTCGCGTATTCTCGGAGGATTTCCTGAGGCGTTTTCTTCATTGTCAGTAGAGCATCCATCCTTTTGGGATGGGAGCTACTGGTAATGAATCGGGCCGTAAAGAGTTCGGCTAGGGATTTGAAATTCTTAATCGATCGGTGGGGGAGACTTTCGAACCACTTCTGTGCTACATCATGAAGGCTCGAGGGGAAAATATGGCACATCAGGGCATCACGGTGACTCCAGAGGGTCATTGCCTGTCAGTATTGCCTGACGTGATCGATGGGATCAGTCTTTCCGTCGTAAACCTTGAACCTTGGAATGGAAAACTTCTTGGGAGCTTCCTCCTCTTTGATTTCTTTCGTGAAAGGTGACTTCATCTGGGTTTTGAGATCTCTCCTCGCGAGTTCTCTAGTTGATCTTGTCCCGTGATGAGCGGGATGCTGGTCCATCTCCCTGCTGACCATGTTTCGTATGAGCTCGTCGCTGCGATCAGGGCTCTGATGGCGGCGAGCTCTTCGAAGTTGTTCGCGGAGGTCATCGTCTGACTCGCCTCCTTCGTCCCTTTGAAATTCTCGCCTAGGGCTCCTTCCTCGGCTGCGAGACTTACTCGCCTGAGGGCTAGGAGTACGATGTGGGCGTCTCCGATTATCAAGACGAAGCTCCCTTTCTAGTCTTTCCAGTCTTCTTTTCAAACGAGCATTCTCAGCCTCGTACCTGCGAGAAGACTCTCTCTGCTCGTGGAGCCTTGCCTCGTACGCATCAATCAACCTGGATATCTGCGTGGACCTCGCTGGTCCCTGACTTTTTTCTGAGGCTGGTCTTTCCAGGCGAACTCTCTGATCTGAATGCCGGACCTCAGACCTAATCCTGCAAGGAACAGGTGGCTCTTGAATATCTCCTGCTTGGGGGGCATTGTTGCTATGACCAGACATCTTAAACTCCTTTCTTGGTGTGGGCTCTTCTCAGGAAAAGATGAACGCTTCCCACAGACGGCGCCAATTGTGGTGACAATTATTATGAAACACAAATACATATGAGAGAAGCAATTACCGAGAAAGAACAAGGAAAACTAAATGCCAATCACACAACAAGAGATATACGTGGTTCAGCAAAGATGTGACTACGTCCACGATGGTGCAGTCAGTATTATTTCTCTATATTCTGGAGAATGAGTACAGAGAATACAACTTGTCCTTTTGCCCCAGACCTAGGGTTTAATATATACATTTACATATAGGTGAGTGGAGGTGATGGGTTCTTCCACGTGTCCCATCTCCCCTATAACTTCCCTTTATGGGATCGTGGGAGGAGACTGGATCAATATAAAAGATAAAGGTCCTGAACTTTGGGCCGTCAGGACTGGGCTACTCGTCCAGGCCCATGGTTCTAAATTCTGGGTACCCATAAAAATATACATTCAAAATAAAAACAATATACATGACGATATAATCCAAATATAATTCAAATGTACCAACTTAAAAATAATGTCACTACATGTCTGGGGTAAATGTGAAGAGGTGAGTAGGCAACACGATATACGAATTGACACACCCACTAATATACATCGTGCCGCATTATTCGCGCAACCACAATAGGGAGTTCTCCTTCCCGGGTATCACATGCGTGACGAGCACCTTGGACTCGATCTCTTGAAGCTCACGTCCATGAACTATTCCACCTTGGATGATATTCGGGTCCCTCAACCCCCGCCCTATCCACTGGCCATCAAATACGTCCAATATGAACACGCTCGGCCAACCAAGTGTCGACATCGATCTGTTGAAGGGAGCCAAATAGGGAAGTGGATCATCGAAGTACACACGTGTCGATGATGAAGCAACGAGGTCCACATCCTCGTCATCCTGCACCTCGTCCTCCCGCACCTCCTCCTCTACCGCCTTATCCTTCCCTTTCCCCTTAAGGTCTCTGCCCAACATATGCTTCATGAATGAGTACATATCTTGGACCGTCGCCTCCAAACAGGACAACTTCGCATTATGTGAATCCACCGTTCGAGCCAACCCGGTGTCGCTCGTCTCCAATCCGATGATCCTAGATTTGGCCACCCGTGAGCTCACCCCTTGTCCTCCCCTTGCAATCAGAGCTAAGCACTTGGCTGAGTGCGTCTGTGGACAAAGATGCCTTATCGGTGTCAGACTGCGACTCATGCACTTCCTTAAGCTTTGCCTGAAACGACAAAAAGCACATGATTAGTAAAATAAGTAAACTAAAAAATTATAACGTAATTAACAAAAATTAAACTGTCGGATTACTTACAATCATGGCCACGACGCTTGGGGACACCTCCTTGTCCTTCCCCTTCTTCGTCCGAAGAGCCACATAAGTATCGAGCCTATGTGGCTTACCCCCAAGGCCACTCCCTATCCCCTGAAATAAAATAAAGTAAAATTAGTATCGGCCCCGCAAAGTAAAATAATGCCGAATAATATATTTCCGTAGTTATAGACAAATTAAATCTTACCATCATCCTATGCTCCACCTCGGCGTAAGACGTCCGAACAAAGTAGTGCACGTCTGTCTTTTTTGCTCGATTTTCCCTCCTCGATTGGCGAGATGCCAATTATCGCTCCCCGATCTCATTATCAATTAACTTTTGCCATTATGCCAATGAGATCGGCTCCATCGGCGGGACAGATTCACGCCTTTGGATAATGGACTCTCGTGTTTTCCCAAAGTACCGTGTCCACATATTTTTCTTCCACGTCTTGTGTTGCTCCCTCAACTGCTCCAAGACGAAATCGCGTAGCTTTGGATCCAAGTTGAATTGTTCCTGTCCAACAAATACAATGTCAGTTGCGAATAAATATAAATATAAATAATGAAATGAAATTGAAATCGAAATTGAAATTGAAATATTCATATAAATATAAATATATTACCTATAGTTCCGCCCAAACATCTAACTTGAGCTCATATGGCACCTCCTTCTAACTCATATACCCCGGGCCGATGATCGTCTTTACCAGCTCGAGGGATCTCTCTAATAGCTCAGACTTAATCTCGATGGTAATCCCAAATTTTGCCATATTTGGGGAGCCTAGGGGCCGAGAAGCCCATATCGCCTCCGCTACCACCGAGCCCAGATGACATCATCATAACCAACATCATCATCCTCGCCTTAATACTTGAAGGAGACATTTGCTGTAAAAAAAATTTATTAGTACAGATAAAAAAAATTAGAAGACACGTAAATATGTACAATTACTACAAATAAAAATGAGCACTAATTATTAATTTACTTTCATACACCCCCTCCCCCACCACACACACGCACACGTACACGTACACACACCACCCCCTGCCCCCACCACACACAATAATTATTTTCATCAATTAAACTAACAATTAAATTATACAATTATGAATTTATTAATTTACAATGAGGAGCAATCCTACTTTCATAATTAATCATATATTAATTTACTAATTTACAATAAGGGGAAATCGTATATTAATTTACTAAAAAATTAATAATCAATCAATTCTTTTACAAGGGACACTACGCACATACACACACATAGACACACACGCAGCCCCCCACCCCCACCTTGCCCCACCCTGCCCCCACCCCCACCCCTCCCCCACCACACACATGCACATGTACACGCACACACACCACCCCCTGCCCCCCACCACACACGCAATAATTATTAGTAATATAGCCATTTTCAGCCATACCAAAAGATCCCTACTTATCTTTATTAATAATATCTAGAATTAATCACTAAAGAATACCCACCAGATACACCTAAAAACCCACATTGGCCAACCCCCATATGGACAATAATCCAATAATTATTAATAATTATATATTGTTCGATATACAAAGTAATTTTCAAAAAAAGTTAAAAAATCCCACCCCCATATGGACAATAATCCAGTGATAATGCCACTTTTACTGTTAACCAACCCAACATCGATCCACTATAATCCAACAACAATGTCAACAACAAATGTGTATCCCGTACTCCTTCTAATTCATCTACTCAATTAATTCATTTCATCAATTAAACTAATAATTAAATTATACAATTATTAATTTACTAATTTATAATGAGGGGAAATTCTACTTTCATATGAAATGGGCACTAATTATTAATTTACTTTCATCTAAAACTATACAATTAAAATTACAATTAAAGCTATACAATTTATTAATTAAAGCTATACAATTATTAAGATTGCCCCAACACACACACACACACACACACACACACACACACACACACCACCCCTCCCCCCGCCACACACACGCACACATCTGCACACACACACACCACACCACCCCCTGCTCCCTCCCCCCACCACACCCCCTGCCCCCCTCACCCCACGCCCACCACACCTGCACACACACACACACACGTACACACACAACCCACCCCACCCCTTGCCCCCCTCCCCACCACACACATATATACACACACATACACACACATATCTATATAATAAAGGAGGAGGGACTTTTGCCACATCATATAATTTTGTATACAAAACCTATATATACAACTTTTGTATCTATCTATTTGGTCTTTATCAATTGATGGTTGAGATTAAATTGGAGAGGTTTGAATCCAATGGCCTAAAAACTAAGAAGGATTGATCCGTGTAAACTTTGGGACTCACAACGAGTAGAGTGGCTAGAGTACAACTATGATACGTACTTTCTACACCCACTCCCCTCACCACTCCTCAAACCCAGAGCCCCTTTCTCTCGGCAATAACTCCCCCCAAGACCAGAGTCTCTCTCTCACTTTAAAGACTTGAATCCATTTTTAGCATTTTTTTTATTTGTTCGAGTATATATTTTGTGTTAAGGTGTTTGCTTCTTTGTTGTATATATTCGGTGTTTGCTTTTTTTGTGGTAGATATTGGTGCATATGTTCTAGACTTTGTGTTAAGGTTTGAGTATATATTTTGTCTTTGTTCTTTGAAGGCAGGTTTATCAAATCACAGAAGGGTGTGGCCATAGGTTTACAGATGACATAAAGATTTTGGTCTCCACTACCACGCTCAACTCTTGGGTTTCAAAATCTACTTCTCAAATCTTAAAATCTATAACTATTATTTTATACGCGGGATCTGAAAGCTTTTGGGTTCCCATCGTCGAAGGTGTATACAAAGGATCTGAAAGGTTTTTTGGGTACATTGTTACTGGTTTTTGCGATTATGTATCAGGTAAGTGGGTCGGGTAAATAGTTTGAATTTATCAGTTTTCGAGTTTCAATGGGTTACTGTTTGGATACGTTTTTGAACTGGGTTGAGGTAGTTGTCCGGGTCTGGGTTCGGGTTAGTATGTGTGGGTTTTATAGTGGGTTACAGAGGTTGAAAAGGGTTAAAGTTGGGTTTAGTTTAGGTGGGACTCAGACAGGTCTCTTCGGGTTAATGAAGTTGGTCAAGGGTTAAAGTTCTGTATCTGTCTCTCTCTCCTTACGCTACTATTGAGATGGGTTGAAATGGGGAAGTCAAAGCCATTTTAAGGCATTCCCCATGATGTTTCCAAGATTCAAACTCTGATACACCCATTTCATACCCTCTCCTATACGGACCCCAACAATAAAGATTACTATCCTATACCAAAAGAGGGTATTCAGAGCTTGGTGGGTTTACCAGTATTTTAGAAGATGAAGATAAAAGTTGTGGCTGTGCATGGTGTTCTTTTGAGTCAATTCGTGAGAAATTTAGAGTCTTGTGCAAGAATCTGCAAGATGTTTCCTCCAACGCTTGGGAGATGGGTCGATCCGACCCCAGAAAGATTATGTTTTCAGCGAAGATGGGATTGGCTTTGACTCTCATATCTTTCTTGATTTTTTTGAAGTATCCACTTGAAGATCCAGGCAAATATTCTGTTTGGGCCATACTTAGTGTTGTGGTTGTGTTTGGGTTCTGTATAGGTATCATCTTACTACTCAAATATTAGTTATTACGAAAATTAGAAACTTCACAGGAGTTTTTTTTATTTGGTCTCTAGATTCCTATTTATAGATTTGAAATGAAATGGACATAACTTATAAATAAATAAAAAGGATGTGACTTTTTATTAAAAGGCACACCATTGACATTCTAAATCAGAAGTCACCATTTAAAAATGATGCTTCAATTTGGATATTTTAAAATATAGGTACTGGAACATTTCCTTTTTTTATTTGTAAAGATCAAACCGTGCCAAAGTAGAGGAGCAGTGAAGCAACGAATGTGTCCCCATTTAAATTTATTGACCTTCACCAAGTGAGGGTTGACATGAGACTCACAGCTCATTGCTTGAAGCAGTAAAAGTTAGTGACGTGGGTCCTTCTGTTTTTATAGTCTGATTAATAGTGTGAGTGGTCATGTATAAAAAAATAAGCTAAGTGTCATATTAATGCCCATTTAATGATGGTCGAGAAGTATAATTTCGGTTTGCGCCCAACTACCTCAGGTGGGGACTAAAATACATAAATGTGGCATAACTTTGATCAAGTAGTTAAAGACTGGGGAAGAGAATCTGCTGTGTTTCTAGCGCCCAAACCAAGTTTATCTGATAGTTCCAAAGGGGTCATCTAGCTTCCTTTCGTGAACCACTCAGGTCATGCTATTCCATGGTCACAACAATCTTAAATTTTCAAATTTGGGTATGAATTTTTGTGAACTTTTATTCTGAGATTGCTGTTTATAGTGTTTTGTGGACTGATTATTCATCTTCGGGTTTGTTTTGAGATTGTTGTCTATAGTATTTTGAGATTGCTGTCTATAACTCATCTTCTATGGGTAGATATGAAGTAACCCAAATACACCACATGCCTCCACCACCCTAGGTGGAGTAACCCAAATACACCATGCCCATGACAAAAACAGTAACAACACCCCACCGGAACACAAACCCATAGCCGAAGAAGCCCATCATTGTTTTCGTGATATGCTTCTGTCTTAAACCCATTGTGTTGAAACTATTAAAAAATTCAAATTGTTGAGACAATGCCATTTATTAACCATATTTGATATTTGGGTTTTGGTTTTGCACGTCTTGACTTCTCCTTTTTTTTCGGACATATTTTTTTGTTACATGATCAGGTCTTTGATTTGAGAAAGTCTCTTATTTTTTTGCCTTTTGTTTTTTAGTTCTAATCCATTTAATGTTAATTTTGTTACAGTTGCTGGTAGTTCTATGATTGTATGGATGGTTGGATTTTTTGGGTCTCCGGTTGTTCGTTTGGGTTGTTTGGTTGGGGTAGAATGAAACTGATTTGGTTGTTTGTTTCGGTCTCGGGTAAATGAAATTGATTTGGTTGTTTGTTTGGGTCTCGGGTTATTTGTTTAGGTTGTTTGGTTGGGGTAAATGAAACTGATTTTTTGCGTGTGGTTCTACAAAAATGTCAAGTTATTTGTTTAGTTATTTGCCACACTGATTGTTTTAAATTTCTGCAGGAAACGGGGAATGTTTGGTTTTCGTAAATGAAACATTACACTGTTTAGGTTATGCATCTAATGGTTGTAATATACTGTTTAGGTTAAAAGCTTTAAAACTTTCGAGTTTAATTTTTGCCTAAGAATGAGGCTAGGGGGATTTTTGGATGATAAGGTTCGTGGTTTTCAAATAGATTTTAAATTTGTTTTCAAATAACGTACAAAATTAATTGTACATTATATTTTTACTTATTTTAACATTTTATTAAATACTACACTTTTTTTATACACGACAATTAAAATGGTAATATTTTTTTATATAAGACAATTAACTCAATTGTTCAAAAAAATCTAAAAGTGTACATTAAAAAAAAAAACTAAATGTTAACACCAGCATGAGAGAATGTGTCAATTTATAGTCGTGTTTTTCTGTGATTTATAAAATTTCCACCATTAAGTTTTCATGTGCTTTTAACATTATTTTTTTAATGAAAATGTCACTCGAAATGGATTCACGAAGAAGGAAAAATATTTTTTTATCGTACAATGGCACGGGTATTTCTAGACTTATTAATTCAATATTGACACTAAATCATTCATTTAGGAAAATTGTATATGTTTAAATTTACGAGCCCTAATAATTTTTCTTATTTACCAAAGTTGATGGATCTTAACCATTATTAACGATTGTAGCGTGACAAATCAAACCCATTAAGTATCATGTTTTATTGGGTTGGTGTTAAAAGTATTACAGGTCCACACATTAACTTAATAGTTTGTGTTAGTTCGTACATATAATGTTATCGCGTGCGTCTTATTTCGTCAGGCCTAATCTCTATTACGATATATCCAGAACATTTTTACAACCGTGCCATCGGCACGGGTACACCCTAGTACATATACATATACACACATATATATACACACATATAGAAATGAAAGAGAAAGAGAAAGAGAGGAAAAAACATACCTTAGAGAGAGAGAGAGAGAGAGAGAGAGAGAGAGAGAGAGAGAGAGACCTCAAAATCACTTAGAGAGAGAAAGAGAGGGAAAAACCAAAATCGGTGGAAAAAAAAGGGTAGGGCTTTTTTGCTGTGTAAATTGTCACGGACGTGTCACCGTCCTTGACCGTGACAATTATTTTAATTATTGTCACGGTCATTGACCGTGATAATACTTTGTCACGGGCGTGTCACGGCCAATGACCGTGACACAAAATGTGTGTTTGTTGTCACGGTCAATGACCGTGACAAGGGTGGCCAGCTGAAAGGTGATAATTTGGCCATTTTGGTGTAGTTTATGAGGGTGAGACATTGTTTAGCCCATTGGTTTCGATTTTATTTTTAATAGAGAACCGTTCCAATAAACGACGTCAATTATGAGTGTAAATAATGACAATTAATGGTTCAAAACAACAAATAAATAATTAATTAGTAATGAATATAACGACACAAAAGCTTTACGTGGTTCGGAAACTGCATACCTCCATGGATAATTTCTTAGTTTTTATTATTCTTAAGAGTTTCAGAATAAATAATTACATGCCTTTTTACCCTGGGGTAAGGGTTTTATTTATAACGATGGGAGTAGTTGAGTTGTGTTCCAACTCTTTTAGCTGCTAATTGGCTCATTTGTTGATCCATGTTGATCTCCTCCAAGATTACAGATAATGAGAGTGAGCCTCTATGTTTATCCCATGTGACATTAATTCTAACGCCTTTTGTATTTTTGAGTTGAACCACCTTGGGTTGATGGATATTGGGCCTGTACGATTTGCACCCCACTATATGCATATTATATAATAAGATACAAATGTATAAAGATATAGATGATGAACGATTCTGGGTTGGATAATAAAAAATAGAATTTACAAAACACTATTTTGTCATTTTCTAAAAACTTGATTATAACACACAAATATTATAAGTTCATTATTAAAAAATATGTGTGCCGAAAACAAATTCTTGTCAAAATTGTATTTAAACACATAAAACTTAATTATAAACCAAACATTATAATTATGTTTTATGGTATGGATCATACATGGACGGTAGTTGGAATCGACGGCTCTCCTAGGATTCCTTTATCCCGGATTCCTGGGGAAGAGGATTAAGTTGTCCCTTGCAAACAACTTGATGCACTATCTCCCTTCAACCCTTTAAGTGAAATGCGCATTCAAATACAAGTTTGACAAGAATTTGCATTTGGCACACCTGTTTTTAAATACTGAACTATAATATTTGTGTGTTATAATCAAGTTTTTAGAAAATAGCAGAAAATGTGTTTTTTGTTTTTCAACTCAGAATCCTTATGTTTACATTTGTAACTCAATATATGATACACATATACAATAAATTAATGTGTGTAATTTTAATAAATAAAAATTATATATGTGCATGTACACAAAATTTGTATATGTATGTTATATGTACGAAGAAATTTCACATCGGGTCGATGTATATGTATATTGTCTTTATTTCGTTTGGACAAAACTTCTTTGAGTCATAATAGCCCTTCAAGCCTATGATGCGTATTGAAGATCGCAACGGCCAAGCAAAACGACATTAACATCGTTTCGAGTTTTGAGTCGACGTTTTTTTTCGGCATTCATGGGATATCAATGAGGTGTGAATACATATGATGCTTGATCCCTGGATATGATTGGGTGTTTAGTTTTAAAATATATTTTATCCAAATTTTTTATAAAGGATTTTAAAAGAAAAATATTTTTATTTTTCTAAGTATTTTGAACAAACATACCAATTTTGCTCATATGACATTATTAAAGTAGTTCAAACAAGGTTCTTCTAACGAGATAGTATGTTGCATTCAAACGGTCTTCAAGTAGAATTTTTCTGCTTCACAGAAAGATCTAGCGAGAAGGTCATTCGATACTCGTTCCAACGAGTTTTGCAAGGTGTTAGAATGAGATTATTTTGGTTCAAATGAAATGGTTATACTTGTTCAAACGACTTTACCATTTGTCGTTTAAACGAGTTACCTCGAGTTACGTGCCATTATTTTTTACTGTTTTCTTATAAATAAAAGGGCATAACATTAGTTTTTGATGAGAGGTTTTGCGAAAACGAATTTTCAAGATAAATCAAGAGCTTCCCAAACCCTAGTTTACTACCATTAATTTGAGATTCAGATTTCAGCATCTTATGTCTGTTTGAGATCTCGTGTGCCTTGTACCAAGACAATTTACTCTTTATTGAGAATTTGTTTTAAGTAATGGATTTTGTGTTTTTTGGTTTGACACATTGGATTCTGTGTTGTGCGGTGATGACTGGAACTAGCTTTTGCAATGGTAAAATTGGTGTGATACTGAGACGTGGGAAGCGCCAGCGTTGTACTATTATTGGAGTCCAACGACAACTATGAAGATGGTTCAAGGAGAAAAGAGAGCATTAAGGCTTGAAAGAGTCAAGTTAGTTGAGTAAGTCTAATTTTTCCTTGTATAATACCTATATCATAGTGGATTTGCATGACTGGACCGTCCGAGGTTTATCCTGTAATGGAGTTTCCTCTTACATCGTCGTATTGTGGTTTTCTTTGTTTTATTCTAGATATATCGCCTGGATGCATGCTTAAGTCAAGATAAAATTAGTAAACTGTTTAAACAAAATTTTGATTTAATTGGTGCAAAGTTAAAATTGGTCAATTAATTTGAAAATTTAAAATTGGTTTGTATTTTGTATAACGCTAGCACTAGTATTTTTTCAAAGTGGTATCAGAGCGGGGTGAACTAAGTTATTGCGTTGATCCTTGTTTAGTGCCTATTTAGGGTTGTTTGTTTGTTTCTCTCGATGGGTCATCATAGTGCTAAGTCAACCAAAGTCTTGAGTGGTTAGGATTATTTTTATATTCGAGAGGAATTTAATGATCTTCATAATCATGTTGAAAAATTAAATCGCTTCAATTCAAAGTTTGAAAAAATAGTTAAATTTATTGAAAATGAAAATTTATGATTAAAAGATGAAATTGAAGTTTTGCGATCTGTTCAAAGTCAAAAAGATATTCTTTATGAGAAGCTCAAGGACATGAAACGTGATTTTTATAAACTAAAAATGTCCAAGAAAGAGGGCGAGACTAGAGTCCGTGTTAGAGATCGACTTAAGGACTCTAAGAATGTAGATATTAGGTTAATAGAATGTGCCGTATAAAATAATGATAAATTGATGGAGGATTTAAAGGCACGTGAGAAGAATCTAAGGCATAAGTTCGCTTACATTGATGGGGAGCGAAAAAACCTTTTAGGAATTGCTGAAAATATGAAGAAGATTCCCTAATGTTTAAGGGGGGTTTTTTGCTTGAGTTTAGGATTTTGAAATTAGAAGATAAATTAAGAGCCTCAATTCACATAAAATTTTATTGGAATTTAGTTCGGAGAAGTTGGATAATATTTTAGTCATTGCCTAAATAAATAATTACAAGATTCGTTTTGGCTACGATGATACGAGTACTTTCGCTACTAGAGCCAAGACCATGTGTTTGAGAGTGTCAATCGTTAAGGTTCACCCAAAGGGAATCTTCCACATGTCTACTCTTTCACACATTGTGATTGAAAAGGTCACCTTATGGAATTTTGTTATGATCTTAGAAGAGGTCTTAAGAAGGCTAGATTCCATATCACCATGGTTCCTTAAACCCGAGGCATTGAATTTTTATCTATTTGGGTTAGGAAATCTTTTTGGAGGCACTTGATGTTCTACTTGTTGATTCTCGTGTGCTTTCACATTATTTATCACATGTTATATCTTATGGTTGAATTTGTTTGCATGTTTTTTCATACAATGGCTTTTGTGCCTCTTGTTAAATGTTATTGCTAGTGGTACGATGTTTGTGTCTTTTGTCTTTTTATTTTTATTTTTGAGTCAATATGACAAAAATACAAAGAAGATTTTGTTTGTCTTTTGAGTTGTTTTTTTAAAATATTTTTAAAACTCAAAAAAATCTTTGTTTTGTTTTATGTAATATGTTTACACATTTAACGTGATGTAACGGTGTGTTGAATCCCATTTGTTCCATGTTTTTAATGTAGCTAAGACATTTGATTATGGCTTACAATGCTTTGTATTATTTTAAATCATTCTTGCATGGAGTTGTTTGAATTTTGATTCTCTTTGTATATGCCTTTGCACATACTTGTCTTAGAGATCTTTTGGATTTTAACTGCCTATGTTGCAAGAGCTAAGTGAGGCGTTCTCCTATCAATTTTGTAATATATAAATCTTTTGATTAGAGGATTTGTGCAGGTATGAACGATTGCCCAAGAAATTTTTTTAGTTTAAAAAAATTATGAGAATTCAATGGAAAAGGGTTAGGAAGGGAGTGAATCTCCTTTGCATGTAAGATCACCATTGGTAAAAGCTTAAGAAAGGAAAAAAGAAGCTCAATAAAAAAAAAGATTGCCAAGGCCTTGTTTAGAATAGATCATTAGAGTGTGATATCTTCAAAAAAAGATAATAATGATATATGTTAAAAAATTAAGGGTGTTATAAGTTAAATACCAATGGGTTTGCACAATGAGCCCTAGTTAATCTTAAATAATTGATGCTATTGATTTGAGAACTATCAATATCTTCTAGGCTAGTGTGCTTTGTGTGTGCATGTCCATTATGGGTTCACATTATTTGTCACTTGAGGTTAAATCTAAGTTTGATAAGTTAATGCGATCAAATAGAACTCAATGGACTATCTTGAGTGGTTGGAGCGTATTTCCTTTATTTTCTAGTTCACGCCCCTTCACTCTGTACCGCATTAGTTTTGACACATTTATGTTATACGAGTGTGGAAACCTTATGTTTTATGTCTTTTGTGGTTCTTATTGCTATATATCCATTTGTGTTGCATGATATATGGCTATATTTATGATATTTGTTTTAAGCCTTTGCATTGCATTTAATCCATGTTTATAATATGCTTCATATTTGTATCAAGTTGACATCATATATGATCATATTACTTTCATTTATTGAATTATTTACATTGATATCATTTGTTTCAAAGTTTTGATTATTTGTGCTTGAATTATCGAGTTTGTTTTGTCGTTGTCGTTTCTCTCCATATCGCATGATATTGCTTGTTTTCCCTTATGTTCACATGTGTTACATTTAGAGGGAGAAGTTATTTTATATTATGCACTTTAATTTTGTCTATTCCCGAACAAAAAGGGAAGAAGTCTACCGAAGGGGGATTCACACTCTAAGGGGGAGATGTTTAAGAAAGGGTGATTTTTGTTTTCTTATGCGGTTTATATATTGTATATTATTTTTACATTTGAAATGTATGTTTAACTATGCAGGTTTAGCAACAGTGCAATAAGGTTTTACAAGAGCAAAGCTACTCAGGAGATTGTGCCTGTAAAGTGTCTGTATTTTTTCCTTTTGAGGTTGGAATTGATTCTTAGTGAGCTTTAAGTCAAAGGGGGAGATTTGTAAGGACAAATTTTACACCGAGTCAATTTGTATGCATATTGTCTTTATTCTGTTTGGATAAAACTAGTTTAAGTCATAGGTTAAGCTTTGAATTCATTTTGGACTTCAAGCTTATGATGCGTACTAAAGACCGTAGAGGCCACGTAAAGCGACATTGACATTGTTTTGAGTTTTGTCTTCAGTATCCATGGGATCTTAATAAGGTAATAATACATATTATGTTTTATCCTTGAATATTATTGGGTGTGTAGTTCTAAAATTTTTTAAGGCCTTTTTAAAGGATTTTAAAAGAAAAATATTTTTATTTTTGTAAATCGTTCGAACGAACTTACCGTTTTTGTTCAAACGAGACTATTAAAGTCATTCGAACGAATTGCTTCCAATAAGGTACTATGTTTCGTTTAAACGGCCTTCAAACGAGAAGTTTCTGGTTGCCAAAAAGATCTTGGGAAAAGGTCATCGATACTTGGTCCAACGCATTTTACTAGGTCGTTCTAACAAAATGGCTATACTCGTTTAAATGACCTCATTATTTTCGGTCAAACGAGTTATCTCCAGTTACGTTCCATTATTTTTAACTGTTTTCCTATAAACAAAAGGGCATAGCATTAGTTTTTCATGAGAGATTTTTTGAAAATTACTTTTTAAGATAAATTTAGAGCCTCCCAAACCCTAAGTTACTCCCATTAGTTTGAGATCCAAGTTTTAACATCTTATGTCTATTTGATAACTCTTGTGTCTTACACCAAGACTGTTTACTCTTTATGGATAGCTTGTTTCGAGCGATGGATTCCATGTTTGCGGTTTGACATGGTGGATTCTGTGTTGTGCGATGACGGCTGGAACTAGCTATTGCAATGGTAAAATCGGTGTGATACCGAGATGTGGGAAGCGCTTTTATTGTGCTACCGTTGGAAGGAGTCCAACGACGAATATGAAGAAGGTTCAAGGAATAAAGAGAGCATCAAGGATTGAAGGCGTCGAGTCGATTGATTAAGTCTAATTTATCCTTATATGATATCTATATCATAGTGGTTTATGTGGCTGGACTGTCCGATGTTTTTCCAGTGGTGAGTTTTCCTCATATATCGCCATATTGTGTTTTTTTTATTTTATTCTTGATATACCACCTAGATGCATGCTTAAGTCAAGATAAAATTGGTAAATTATTTACATAATACTTTGGTTCAATTGGTGCAATGTTAAATTTGATTAAATGATATGAAAAATTAAGAATTGGTGTGTGTTTGGTATAATCCTAGCACTACCGTTTTCATTATATAATATACTAATATCTATATGTAAAATAATACTATCAATATATATTAAGATCTAGACATGTATTATGCATGTGCGTGTGTGTGTATCTACCTCATTAAATATACATAAAGAACACATGGTATATGCATGGATGCATGTATGTATATATGTGTACATTTATGTATCATGTATGTATGGAATGTTTATGTGTATATATATACATGTGCATATATGTATATTGTATATAGATATGGTTACCAATTTTGTAAATTTTTTAGAAAAGTGAATTTGAAAACAAGTTTACAAAACACACATCAATAATTATAAACACAGAAATCTAAATTTAAAAATTATATTTAAAAAAGTGTTTAAATCGAATTTTATGAATACATAACCAAACGGACCCTAAAGTATGAAATTAAAGTTGAGTGTTAATAGTGATACCATTTACTTATAGATAAATGTATTTTTATTAAAATACTCAACTTATTATTCTACATACTCTAATAGTAAAATTTAAGGTTTAGATGTTTAAGTTTATTAAAAGTGTTCTTATTTAAACATTATTTTTTAGTTATTATTATCAAGGCAGCGATATTTAAGTCACAAAAAATGGGGTGTCTTGAAAAGTAATGATCATTTTCATTAGCCTAACTTAACTCCATTTATTAATTTTCCACATTCCGTAAAACACAATGTTCTTTATATGCTCTAAATCTCACACGTGAAGAGTTCCATCAGCCAAGCGATTGTGGATTCTCGGAACATGGGTGAACTCCCTAAAGTTCACCATTCATACATACACACACGGACAATGGAGATATATTTGAGATTCAATGAATGTGGTTGAGTATGGCTTCAAGATAACCCGTGATGTCGCCAATACATGTCTAACCTTCATTCAAGATGTTGTGTTTGGAAGGAGATTAATAGATCTTTGGTTTTTTCTTATTTCTTTCCCCAGTCATGCTTTTTTCTTGTAACAATATAAAGGAAAAAGATACAGTGTTTGGTTCGTAGTGGTCTTATATAATACGTAATTTAAAGAATTTAAATTATTAAGTAATTTAATGGTAATTGTGTTAATTAATGGAAATTTAGATTTATGATAATTTGATTTTGACATAAAATAAATATGAAAATTTGGATTATAATTATATTTGTGAAGTTAAAGATAAAATGGAATTATAGAAGTTATTTGGTAATTTGTTAAAGTTTATGGGATTTGGTTTAATATTTAAGAATTTTGGCGATAATTGTAATTGTGATAAATTTGAAAACCCTAGAATGGTTGTTTGAGGGATTTGGGGAAAAATCGAGGGGATTATTTATATTTTGAACATTTATAGGGAAATAAGTGTAGGGTTTAGTGGGATCAAAACATGGGAAAGTGAGAAAGGAGAGAAAATAGAAAAAAATGGGTTGCTATTAGGGGCTAGTTGCTATAACGGGCTCCCTAAGTCACTAAATATGGAACGATAATTTGAAATGAGTGAATCGGGATGGTTGTATGGGTGTGTGATGAGAGATAATATCATAATTTGTTGCCTGCCCATATTAGTAGTCAAACTTAATAGGATGGGGAATGGTCTTATGTGTGCATCACATGTGTATTTATTTTGACCATTTTATCAAATGGTGGTGTTCGATTTGTGTGATGGGATTTTATTAGTGCCTCACACGTGTTGTTATTATTCTGACCACGCCATTGAATGGTAGTGTTCGGTTTGCGTAACGAAATTTATTTATGCATCACATGGAATATTATTGTTCCAACCAAGCTAGGGAACACAAGGAATCTATCAATGGAAACTAAAAAGGAGATATCGAAGTAGTTTTAATGATTTAATTTAATAATATTAGTATTGAAATTTGAAGTTCGTAGTTACTTCGACTAGATTAATTGTAGCGATGGAATAATTAAGTCATAAAGTATTTATTTTTGAGCACCACATGTTCTTGAGATGGCCGAGGAGAGGGGGAGCATGTCGGTAAATGTTTAATTAATTAAGAGGTCAATTAACTATTGAAACTGACGATTTAATTAAAATGGATTGTGAGGTTCCGTTTATGGACTTATCATTTGTATATATAACTGTTTTAAATTATGTAGCTTTGCCAATTTTCTGGGCTTTGAGCCGTTTATTATATTCATAACATTTCAGGTGACAGGGTTGGACCTCGTGATTAACATTCCTTCGAGGCAGCACGGGTCATTCCTTCTCTTTATTCCAGTATCACTTTTAGGATATAAGATGTAGGTTTATCTCCTCGGTGGTGTATCTTTACTTTCAGTTGTGTGAGTTAGATACTTTTATTTTTTATTTGGCATGTATTTGGCATAGTCATTTGTTAGCATATATCTTTAAGTTTCAGTTGGGTTGGTATTATATAGTTGAGACTTTAGATTTGATATTTTGATTTATGACTAGTTGATGTGGTTGTATAGATATTCTCTAATGGTTTTAGATTGTGATATTATGATTTCAGATTTCAGATTTGAGGTTTAACGCATCGCATATATATCTTGTCATATTATTCATATATTTTTTTACATGCTGAGAATGGTATTTTATTTGTTTTGACAAATTATATATTTTAATAATAGGATGTGATCAACCTTAGTGTTAAAATATATAGGTGGTTACATCTTATGGGTTAACATATCTACCCAACACATTTTTAAAAATTGATCTTATTGGTTACGTTCAAATTTCCATTCTTCATCCAATTTTGAGTTTTATCATACGTTGTGCTCCACAAATCATATATTTTGGTGCCTTATAATTCTTGAAATATTGATTTTCGCTCTTAAATCAAATAAATTTCATTTTTTTTGTAAAATACTTTGTTTCGAATATTTAATTAAAGCTTTAGAAACTCAATTAAGGATTCACATTTTTTACTAGCTTGGTATTTTTTTTGCTTTAACGATCACATAACCTCTTCTTATGATGGGTTTATTCTTTCAAAGGTATTTTTTTTTATTATTTGGTAATTTTGTATAAGAGCATAATATGGGTTCTTGTTGAATTTTTTTGAGGGATTGGATTTTCAAATTGAACATTTCTTTCATGTATATCTTTTGAAAAAGAAGGATTTGAAAAAAGGTGTCATTTGAAATCCAATGTGTGAGAATTTGTATCTTCTTAATTATTGATATGCCCCAAATGTACCACCTCGGCTCAGAGACATCAACCTCGGCCAAGGACATGGCCGACGTTAGAAGGGCCTTGGATCAATGACCAATGGCCTCAGTCAAAGCACGGTCGACCATGGCCGAGGTTACTACCAACCTCATTAAGAGAGGTCTTTATGACACATGGGAATAGTTAATCAGGTCATTCAGGGGCTGACAACCTCGGCTAGGAGTAGGCCGGGGTTACATAAGTTAAACTTCCATCAAGGTCCACTTCAGCAGGGAATCAGCCGATGTTCCTAGCATATTCCAGCTTAACCTCAGCCCAGGCCGACCTTATGCCTTCACCTACCTTACCTCGGCTTCACATAAGCCGAGACCATTATGGCCCATCTCGGATTGAATAAACGGCTAGACCTTACAAACCTCGGACTCTTCCAGGCTGAGGTTGTGACCAAGCACGGATGACCGAGCTCTTACTGGCATATGTGTGGATAAGGACACGTGGACACAAATCAGTTATAACAAATCATTCCCCTCACGTGGGGGGAATATTTCATCATCATTCTTTACATGTGACAAGGACAGATGTCTTCATCATATTGGCTAAATCAACACACACATGCTCATTGCATGCATGGGGGGTACACTACACCCCCCAGGCACTATAAATACTTGTCTACTCCTTCTTGGAAAGGGATCCGAAATTGGCAGCCCTAACTAAAACTCTGTCCAAATACACAGTAGAGAGAGAAAGCTTGAGAGATTGTATCTATGGCCATTAGAGCCCTCATATATTGATACACATCATACACTTGCACAGTGGATGTAGGCCTGATTGGCTGAACCACTTATATTCCGGTGTAAATTCTCTTCTCCTCACCTCCCTCTACTATACGTGTATATACTCTTATGCTGCCATTGTTAACATTGAATTGGGCTCACGAACACCTTGAAGGGTGGTGCTCTTTTCAGCATCATCATTTTGGCGTCGTCTGTGGGAACGAGAAGCTGTCTCTTCCCCTTCTTCAGCTTAACCTCACCGGAGGCTCTGGTGGTGAACCAGGCACCACCTCTTGCGTGGATCTGCTTCACCATTGAAAGAGTTCCTTTAAGGTATTAATCTCATCTGGTACTCAAACTCTTTAGTGTTAACATATGGCACCAGAATTACCACCGCCTCTTCCGCCGCCTGGTGCGGGAGGACCTAGTTCCATCCAGGCACCGCCTCAGTCCGGAATGGCGGAGGTAGCCGCAACCTTGAGGTCTTTGGCTGCAACGCAACAAGCTATGCAGGAGCAATTCACACAGCTCAGCCAAAATATGATGAGTCCACCTGGAGTCTCATCGGAAATGATCACTCCGGCGTCTATTCAGCCTCATCCAGACGCTAAGGGACCACCCCAGGCACCGCAGAAAGACCAACCTACACCCCGGCAGAGGAGGGACGTTGCTGACCCTAGGCGCTTGCGCTTGGGGAGGCAAGGAAACCCTTGCCCTGAGGACAGGTACGATGATCTAGAAGTAGAAGATATCCCGAAAGACATTTGGGAGCCGTATGAGGTTTCGAACAATACAGTTCGTCCTATCCAACAAATCCAAGGTTGTGGGGGCAGAAGAGGCGGAGAAGCCCAACAACGAGGATCCTCCTTTGATCGACTGAGCAGAGGGTCAGCCTTTGAAAGGTTAAGCCCAGTAAATGACCTAAGACAGAGGTTATCAAGGTCGAGAAATGCATCCGGCTCGCAAAGAGGAGACGAACAACGTCGGCCTCACCAAGGCCGAACTCATGCAGGAAGAGGTAGAGACCAAGAAGAGGTCAACAGCCGACGTTGTGCTGCGGCTGGGGAACCCTCGGTCCACCCCTTAGAGGTGGCTGGGGACAACCTCGGCCAGGACGATGGTGGGAGACACTAGAATGACTCTATTCAACGTCTTGAGGAAAAGATAGGAGATCTCATTAAAAACCGAGACCCATTGCAAAGAGGTTTCTCGGAAGGCTCCCCCTTTGTGGCCAGGATAGTGAACTTTCCAACCCTTGCTAAGTTCAAACCACCCGCGGTGTCTCCCAAGTATGACGGTAGCACCAACCCTGCACATCACATTGAGATGTATCAGTCAGCAGCGGACATCTACTCAATACCTGATGAGATGAAGTGTCGGGCCTTCTCTGGGACTTTGATAGGAGCAGCACATAGTTGGTTTACTTCTCTTCCGAAGAATTCAATCGAGAACTTCAAGGGCTTAGCTGAACGGTTCATTCACAACTTCTATTTTGGGGTAAGACCTCAAAAGAAGACCACTCATCTGCTGTATGTCAAGCAAGGCAAAGACGAGAGCCTAAGAGACTACATCGCCAGGTTCAATAAAGAAAGGCTTGAGGTTGAAGATTACGAAGAGAATATATCCATGACCGCCCTCATAGGAGGTCTTCAGAAAGGGAAGTTGTTGTGGAAACTCGCGGAAGACCCTCCCAGATCTATAGCAGAGCTATTGGCAACTGCGAAAAAAATTAATGAATGCCGAAGAGGCAATGGTTGCCAAGTATGAGGATGAGAACCACGGTAGTAGCGGGAAGTCCCAAAGAAAGAAAGATGGAAAGAAGAGGTCAGCCGATGACAAGTTCGCTCATTATACTCCTCTAACTATGAGCTGTGAACATATCCTCAACGAGATCAAGAATGACAGGTCTCTGAGATGGCCGGAGAAACTGAAGGCCCCTCCGCATAAGAGGAACAAGAACCCGTGGTGCGAGTTCCACCAAGACTATGGCCATGTTACAGACAGGTGCTTCGCCTTGAAGGATGAGATTGAAAAGATGTTAAAATATGGAAAGTTGAGGAAGTATGTTGATGGCAAGGCTCCTAAATGTGGAAGAGATGACCCTAAAAAGAGGAGAAACGACAGATGCCATGACGATGCCCCAACCAGAAGAGAGAATGATTCAGAAGGTGATGATGAAGACGATCCGGGCCTCCCGCCAAAATATGACAACACCCCGGTGAAGAGGGTTGGCATGATCTCTTTTGGTGTTGACACCATATGTGGAGGACTTGCGGGGGATAGCTTTGAAGTGGCTGACAGAAAAGCTCATGTGGTAGAGGCCAAGTCAGTGGCCAAGCTTGAAGTAGTAAATCTAACGTCTTCTGATGCAGCGCAGAAGAGAAAGAAGGTGGATATGGACACCCTTATAGTTGGGTTCTCCCGACTCGACTTCAAAGGTATCTTAGCCCCACACGATGACCCTTTGGTAATAACAACAAGAGTGCATGGATGCGAGGTGCAGAGAATCCTCGTGGATGGGGGGAGTTCAGCAGACGTGATTTTTGGCCCTGCTTCAAGAGCCTAGGTCTTAGCAGAGCTAGGCTGGTGCCCTATCACCATCCTTTAATGGGCTTCAGTGACGAAAAGGTCCACCAATTGGGCATGTATGAGATGGAGGTACGGATGGGTGATGAGTGGCCTAAGAGGTTAACCCGGAAGATCAGGTTTTTTATTATGGACGAAAATGTCTTCTCGGCCTATAACCTTATCATAGGAAGAGTAGCCCTTAAGGAATTTGAGGCCGTGCCATCGACGGTTCACCAGATGCTAAAATTCCCGACCCCCTATGGGGTAGGGGAAGTGCAAGGTGACCAGACCATAGCACGGGAATGCTACTTCAACTCGGTCGAAGAGAGAGAGGCCCACAAGAGGGCAACCACCACTTATAACATTGATACACTTGACCCAAGAGATAAGACAAAGTTAAAGAAGGGAGAGGCCGCGAAAGAGGTAGAATCCATCGTCCTCAACGAGGACGAGCCGAAAAAAACCGTCCAGATCGGCAAAGCCTTAAAAGCAGAAATCAAGGAAGAGCTGATAAATTTCCTAAGGAAGAGACATAGTGTCTTCGCTTGGAGTCACGTGGAAATGCCCGGCATCGACCCTGAGGTTATGTGTCACAAGCTCAACGTGACTAAAGATGCCAGGCCTATCAAACAAAGGTGAAGAGTTTACTCCAGGGAGAAGTACGACGTCATCCGGGAAGAGGTTAAAAAATTAGAAGAGGCAAAATTTATTAGAGAAGTCATATATCCAGAGTGGCTATCGAATGTAGTCATTGTGCCCAAAACAAATGGAAAATGGAGAATGTGCATTGATTTTACTGACCTGAATAAGTCTTGCCCGAAAGACAGCTATCCCTTACCTCAGATAGATCAGATGGTAGATGCAACTGCAGGGAATGAGCTCATGATCTTCATGGACTCGTATTCAAGCTATAATCAGATCTTCATGGACATAGAAGACTCAGAGAAGACAGCCTTCATCACCGACAAAGGGACATATTGCTACAAGGTGATGCCCTTCGGTTTGAAAAATGCAGGAGCAACATATCAACGTCTTGTAAATAAGATGTTCGAATACCAGATAGGCAAGACTATGGAGGTGTATGTAGACGACATGTTGACGAAGAGCTTAAAGGCCTGCACTCACGTGGAAAATCTGGAAAAGACCTTCGATACCATGGACCTATACAAAATGAAACTTAACCCAACGAAGTGTGTCTTCGGGGTAGGAGCTGGGAAGTTCCTTGGGTTCATCATCAATCAAAGAGGAATAAAAGCAAACCCTGAGAAAATTAGGGCTTTGCTTGACATGAAGACGCCAAGGAGTATCAAGGACGTCCAAAGGCTCACGGGGAGAGTGGCCGCACTCAACAGGTTTGTTTCCATAGAAACGGACAAGTGCCTTCCATTCTTTAAGGTGCTTAGAAAGGCCTTCCAGTGGGTCGAAGAGTGCGAAGAGGATTTTAACCAACTCAAGTCTTATCTTGGGTCTCCCTTGTTATTATCTCGGCCCATAGTAGGAGAGAAATTGTATGTTTATCTAACAGTCTCTGAATCGGCTATAAGTGCAGCCATAGTACGGGAAGACGTTGGGATCTAAAGGCCTGTGTATTTTAACAGTAAAGCCCTTCAAGGGTCTGAGCAAAATTATCCTCGTATGGAAAAGTTAGCCTACGCCCTGATACATGCTTCAAGGAAAATGAAGCCCTACTTCCAAGATCATTTCATAGTCATCCTCACCGATTCCCCACTAAGACAGGTCCTCCATAAACCTGAGAAATCTAGAAGATTGATGACCTGGGCCATTGAGTTGGGAGAGTATGACCTTACTTATCAACCTAGGGTAGCCATCAATGGGCAGGCCCTCGTAGACTTCGTTGCTGAGTTCACATGGGAAGAGGTCGAGGTAGAGAATGACCTAGTGAATGCTGAAGGGCAACAATGTCTTTCGAGAAACGAAAGAGGTTACACCAAACGTCTTTTGGGACCGAGAAGAGGTTGTATCTAAGAAGATCAAGAACGGAATAACAGAGAACAAGGAGGATCGATACCTCTTCAAGCAAGGAATCATGTCGGAAGGGGCCTTCTCATCGGATGCAGACATCTAGAATCTCTTCGTTGACGGTTCTTTCTGTGACAGTGGAAGCGGTGCAGGGCTGATATTTTTAGCTCCAGATGGTGCCAACATTGACTACGCTTTGAGGCTCAACTTCAAGGCATTTAACAAGGAGTCAAAATATGAGGCCATGATAGCAGGTCTCTTGTTGGCAAAGACTCTGGGAGTAAGATGACTCCTACTTCATAGTGACTCAAGGTTAGTTGTCAATCAAGTATTGAGGGTCTATGAGGCCAAAGATGAAAGGATGGCTAAGTATATGAAGAGGGTGAGAATGATGTTAGAATATTTCAAAGAGACAAAACTGAAGAGAATACCTCAACAAAACAACAGCCACGCAAATGCATTGGCAAGGTTGGCTTCAGCGACGAAGACAGACATCAGAAGGACAGTTTCGGTCGAGGTCTTACCAAAAGAGACCATTGAGGAAGAAGAGGTTAGCAACCCTTGTCTCAATTTGAACCTAGGAGGCTCATGGATGGACCCCCTCGTCAGATATATCAAAGAGGGAGAGCTATCGGAATCCAAGCTAGAGAGGAGGAAATTAAGATATAGGGCTGCCAAATTCTCCATAGTAGGAGACGTCCTATATAAGAAGGGATTTCTATTGCCTCTCCTCAGATGTGCCCACCGAAGTTCCCCGCGTCCTAAAGGAAGTTCATGAGGGTTCTTGCTCCAGTCACATAGGAGGAAGACCTTTGGCCAAGAGAATTATTACCCTGGGGTACTGGTGGCCAACCTTGGCCAAAGATGCTGCAGCTTACGTGAAGAGGTGCGATAAATGTCAGAGATTGTCCACTATTCCTCACCAACCTCATCAACCTATGACGTCAACCACTTCCCCTTGGCCATTTACAGTATAGGGAATCGACTTAGTAGGACCACTACTAAGAGCTGCCAATAATTACCGGTTTCTGATAGTTGCCATTGATTACTTCTCAAAGTGGGTGGAGGCAGAGCCGATGATAATGATTACAGAACAGAAGACCTTCCAATTTATTTGGAGGAACATCATATGCAGACATGACCTCCCAAACACTCTCATCTCAGACAATGGAACCCAGTTCAAGAACTCTTCCTTAGAGAAATATTGCGAAAGAATTAGGATAAAGCAGTTTTTCTCTTCTCCTGGCCGACCTCAGGCAAACGGTTAGACCCAAGTCACAAACAGAACAATCCTCGACGAAATTAAGAAGAGGTTAGAAGAAGCTAAGGGGAGATGGACTGAAGAGGTTCATCTTGTGATGTGGGCCTATAGGACAACGGCAAGAACACCAACAGGAGAAACCCCGTTCATGCTTGCACACGGCTCAGAGGCCGTCATACCAACAGAAGTGGGACTCCCTACTCATAGGGTTCAGACCTATGACCCTGATAAAAATGGGGAAGAGAGAAGACTAGACCTAGATCTGATTGAAGAGAGAAGGGAAGACGCAGAAATCAGGCAAGCAGTTTATCAGCAGAGAGCAACAAAATTCTACAATCAGAGCGTGAAATCAAGACCCATTGCCGTGGGAGACTTAGTGTTGAAGAAAACGTTACAGAAAACAAACAAACTCCACCCAAACTGGCACGGTCCCTACAAAGTGATCGAAGAGGTTGTGTCTGGGACCTACAGTCTAGAAAACCTAGAAGGGGAACCTTTCGCCAACCCCTGGAATGATGATCATCTAAAGAAGTATTACATATGATGTCGCAAGAAGTTTATGTAAATGTATTATCTTATGAAGAGATTATTAATAATAGATCAGTTTCCCTGTCAATTCTTGCTTCATTGTGCTGTAATGGTGAAATTATTCATGAGGGTAACGTCTTAGTTGATGACCTCAGACCTTATAACATCATAATGTGGTGATAAGTTCTGAGGTAAGACATCATACTTGGATGACCTCAGACCCTTAACATCATTATTTGGTGACAATGTCTAAGGTCAGACATCATACTTGGATGACCTCAGGCCTTAACATCATTATTTGGTGACAAGGTCTGAGGTCAGACATCATACTTGGATGACCTCAGACCCTTAACATCATTAATTTGGTGATATTACTTATGGGGATAACATCTTAGTGATGACCTCAGGCCTTAACATCATTATTTGGTGACAAGGTCTGAGGTCAGACATCATACTTGGATGACCTCAGATCCTTAACATCATTAATTTGGTGATATTACTTATGGGGATAACATCTTAGTGATGACCTCAGGCCTTAACATCATTATTTGGTGACAAGGTCTGAGATCAGACATCATACTTGTATGACCTCAGACCCTTAACATCATTAATTTGGTGATATTACTTATGGGGATAACATCTTAGTGATGATCTCAGGCCTTAACATCATTATTTAGTGACAAGGTCTGAGATCAGACATCATACTTGGATGACCT
Source organism: Sambucus nigra (assembly GCA_949130495.1). Classification (NCBI taxonomy): domain Eukaryota; kingdom Viridiplantae; phylum Streptophyta; class Magnoliopsida; order Dipsacales; family Adoxaceae; genus Sambucus; species Sambucus nigra. The sequence goes on along the minus strand of OX422210.1, from coordinate 300,279,521 downwards.
CGGATCCTTAACATCGTTAATTTGGTGATATTACTTATGGGGATAACATCTTAGTGATGACCTCAGGCCCTAAAATCATTATTTGGTGACAAGGTCTGAGATCAGACATCATACTTCGATGACCTCACACCCTTAGCATCATTAATTTGGTGATATTACTTATGGGGATAACATCTTAGTGATAACCTCAGGCATTAGCATCATTATTTGGTGACAAGGTCTGAGGTCAGACATCATACTTGGATGACCTCAGAGTCAGACATCATACTTGGATGACCTCATACCCTTAACATCATTAATTTGGTGATATTACTTATAGGGATAACATCTTAGTGATGACCTCAGGCCTTAACATCATTATTTGGTGACAAGGTCTGAGGTCAGACATCATACTTGGATGACCTCAGACCCTTAACATCATTAATTTGGTGATATTACTTATGGGGATAACATCTTAGTGATGACCTCAGACCTTATAACATAATGATTTGGTGGCAAGGTCTGAGGTCAGACGTCATACTTGGAGGACCTCAGACCATTAACATCATTAATTTGGTGAGACCTTATATTGCAGGGCAAAGAAAATCATCCAACAAACAATCCAGCAAGAGAAGAAACAAAAGCCCTCCTCAAAGGTCGACAGATTAAGTGAAATGGCAAAAATATAAAGTTACATTGTTCATCAGAGGTTACAGTTCGAATATATAGTAAAAAAGTACAAAAGCTTCACAAAAATAGCCTAAGGATTTGCAGGGACAATGCTGACATCCTCGGCCCGATCCCCTTGGCCGACATTGGTCACCTCGGCCCCATCACCTCTGGGGTTGGCTCCCTCAGTCTCTGTAACATCCAGTGGCGCAGTCTCTGCAGGAGCAGTGTCTTCCTCTTCAACTTCCTGAAGGGCTTGGGCAAATTGAGGGTTAGCAAAACCCAGACCTATGAAGTCAGAGGCTTTTAAGCTCCCTGACTCCTTCTCCTTAGCAGCTGCCCATTTGCCAGTAGCCTTAATACCTCTTTCGAGGTATTCAAAGCCGAAGCTGATAAATTCATCAGAGACTTTGTAATCGGCCAGAATCCCCTCAAAGGAATCATCAAGGGCTGCTTTCACTGCAACGTCAACAATCTGCTGGAGAACGTCGTCCTTGGCCTTCAGAGCAATAGTGTGGTCCTTTTTAAGCTTGGAGATCTATTTCTCCAACTCCTTAACCTTATTATCAGACCCCTCAAAGGCAGACTTCAGACGGTCTACCTCTGCATTCAGAAAGCTTTGCACGTTCTCGGCCTCTTGGCCTTTCTGGATGAGGGGAAACTTCTTCAGAGTCCAGTTAGCAAGATGATGCATAGCAACGAGGCCTTGTAAATAATGTGGTCGTATATATAAGTTATAATTCAAAATAGAGGTTACACTTCGAAGCTAAGCTAAAATCCGAAGTCATGCCTGAATATACCTGTGAAGTCCAAACTCGACCAACAGAGGGGTGTCCATGGATCGGCAAAAGCGTTTGTCAGCGTCGGTCATAGCAGAGCTGATGGCATCCAACGCCGGCAAACTGTGGCCTATGATGCTATCATTTATTTTCAGTTGCTTTATACGAGCAACCAATGCATCCTTAGAAGAAATAGGGATGGCACGATCCCCACCTTTCTTCTTCTACCTCTGATCCTCAGAGGCAACATCTTCAACCTTTCTCTTCTTGCTGGCCTCAGCCCTCGAGGTTGAGGGAGGGGGAGGAGGAGCATTCAGACCTGCCTTTTTGACGAGCTTCGTTAAACTTGGTGGTTCCATCTCCCACAACTCGTCAGATATTACCTTCGGACGCTCTGCAAAATAGAAAGGTATGCATTAAAGAATCAGAGATACATATATTCAGAGTATAACTTGAAATAAAAAGCACTTACCAAGCTCTGTAAGAGGACTTCCCCCTACACCAGTCTCAGAGAGGTAGTAGGGGGTCATCAGGTGCTCGAATTTGACAAGCAGACCATGCTCCCCCTGATCTTGAAGGTCTTTGACCTTCTGAAGATTTTGCTAGCTTAGCCCAGGGTCGGCCCTAGCAGCCATTGTAACTTTTCCCCATCTCAGGGGCATTCTCGGCTCCAATGAGGAAGAGGGGGCACATGGACCAAATTCCCATGGCCCTGAGGCAAAGAAATAACGTGGCTTCCAGTTATGGTTCGAGGTTTGGGTAATCTGAAGCATCTTCTTTTCTGGCTTCCGAGCTAAAAAATGATAATAGCTCGGATGATTTCTGGCAGATGAAGGGACATAACATCCTATAAAGACTTGGATAGGAAGGTCTGAGTGATGAACAACCCTCCATAAGACAATGGCTCTAATTATCACCCTCCAAGCATTGGGTGACAACTAGGAAGGGGCCAAGTTGATATAGACCTGATGATGGGATGGATGGGCAGACGAAATCCTAACTTGAACATCTGCTCGTATAGGCAGATCTCACCATCTCAGCCGTGATAAGCTCTCTCTTCCCTCAGAGGTCTCCTGAGTTTTATAGAGGGGCTTACGGAATATAGGTATCTGAAGGATATGAGGTCAATCTCACTGACTGAACTCTCAATCTCTACCTCCTCAGAGACGTAAACATCACTCTTAGCATCATCATCATCATCTGGCTCAACGTCGGCCTGAGCAGACGATGGGGCATCACTTGGAAATCTCCGAGCGAACTCTGCCCCTGTGACAACCGATAGGGGAATGGCTTCAAGGATTGGTGGGACAGCCACACTTGGTCCAATAATTTCAACCTCTGAGGAAGAGGTTGACGTACTTGAACTTTTGTGGGATGAGGCGCGGCTGGAAACCTCTGCCTGATCAGGGATCTGGTCTTGTCGAGTTGAGAAATTCATGGCCTCTTGAAAAGAGTCCACATACATAGGGTCTGAGGTAGATGACTCAGACTCAGACATTGGTGTAGGTTCAGCTGAGGCCTCTGTTGGGTTAACTGGTTCAGATGGTTCAGGCTATATAACCTTCAGAGGCTGTGGGAAAATAGGCCTGAGGGGGAATGCCTCTGACCTACGAGCTTCCTCTTGGGCTCTTTCTACTTGTTTAATTTTTTCTAGGGCCTTTTCCCTAAGAGAGGGGAACTCCTCTAAGAGTTGGTAAAGGGGTCTGAGCATATGAGGCAAACTCTAGACTTGTGACTCACCTAAACAACAAACAGGATTGACAAGTGGGATTCAAGATCAAACTTTCAAACTTTGAGCAACAACTACCAAGAATAATAACAACAGTGTCGCCGAAAAACTAATAATCTAATCAGAAACCTCTTGAAGGTCACCGGAAAATGCAAAAACAAGAAGAAGACAGGAAAAATGAAGAAGAAAGGATGGTAGAAGATACCTGAAGAAAAGTGGTAAGGAAGGAGGAAGAGATCGCAAGGAATGACCACCCAGTGCAACTTCAAACCAGAGCTTTTCTAGAGAGAGAGAGTTGCAGAAACAAGTCGAGTCAGGAGAAGGAGAGAAATGAGGAAGAAAGAAGGAAAATAGGGTTTAAACCTTTAAGTATTAATGCACACTTCCCAAGGCCCATCATTGCCTTGGGAGCCCCAAAGGACGGCTGACATCACATGCTTGCCAGGCACGCCTCCCACTTCAGCAATTGACAAGTGTCAAATGAATATTGGCACAAGGAAGAAGGACCTCGGAGTTATAGACCCCACAGTCACCTGCTCGCACATGTAACTAAGGGCTAGGGGATGATTGATATGCCCCAAATGTACCACCTCGGCTCAGAGACATCAACCTCGGCCAAGGACATGACCGACGTTGGAAGGGCCTTGGATCAATGACCAACGGCCTCGGTCAAAGCAAGGTCGGCCATAGCCGAGGTTACTACCAACCTCATCAAGAGAGGTCTTCATGAAACATGGGAATAGTTAATCAGGTCATTCAGGGGCTGACAACCTCGGCTAGGAGTAGGTCGGGGTTACATAAGCTAAACTTCCATCAAGGCCAACTTCAGCAAGGAATCAGTCGATGTTCCTAGCATGTTCCAGCTTAACCTCAGCCCAGGCCGACCTTATGCCTTCACCTACCTTACCTCGGCTTCACATAAGCCGAGACCATTATGGCCCATCTCGGATTGAATAAACGGCTAGACCTTACCAACCTCGGACTCTTCCAGGCTGAGGTTGTAACCAAGCACGGATGACCGAGCTCTTATTGGCATATGTGTGGATAAGGACACGTGGACACAAATCAGTTATAACAAATCATTCCCCTCACGTGGGGGGAATATTTGATCATCATTCTTTACATGTGACAAGGACAGATGTCTTCATCATATTGGCTAAATCAACACACACATGCTCATTGCATGCATGGGGGGTACACTACACCCCCCAGGCACTATAAATACTTGTCTTCTCCTTCTTGGAAAGGGATCCGAAATTGGCAGCCCTAGCTAAAACTCTGTCCAAATACACAGTAGAGAGAGAAAGCTTGAGAGATTGTATCTATGGCCATTAGAGCCCTCATATATTGATACACATCATACACTTGCACAGTGGATGTAGGCCTGATTGGCTGAACCACTTATATTCCGATGTAAATTCTCTTCTCTTCTCCTCACCTCCCTCTACTATACGTGTATATACTCTTATGCTGTCATTGTTAACATTGAATTGGGCTCACGAACACCTTGAAGGGTGGTAATGTTTTCAGCATCATCAATTATAGTTGAAAAAATGAAATATATTTTAAAATTATGAGCAATAATGTGGTTAGGGCTATAACTTTCGGTTGAGATAACTATCTTTTATTGTATAGTGTTCCCCACCCCCTTGTACTGTATAATGAGCGACACCCATCACATGCAAATTTTCTTTAAAAGGTAAGTCCACAAATTTTTTATGCATCCAAAATTAAGTAACATCAAGGATATGAGACTTTAAAGGTTTTATTCATAAATCGTTATATAAGGAAGAACAAAATGGAAGTTGAAATATTTATCTTTTTCAAAAAAAAAAAAAAGATTTTCCTTTTGTCGTATAAAGTTAAAATTTTCAAAAGTGAGTTCAAGGATTAATCTTCATTCTTAAGTTTACCGGTTAATGCTCATGTTTATGTCTTTGCATCATTCTATATTTTATGGCTTTAATTTGACCTTGGGACTTTGAATTCTAAATGATTCTTTATATAAAGTGTTTGACATAACCCAGAATCTTAATACAATCTTTTGAAAGCTTATTTTATCATAATAATGGCAATTTTATTCTAAACAAAATGTACACTTTTGTAACATTGGAATATCATTGAGTACATTTAAAAATGTATTTTCATGCCCTTGCTTATATTCCCGGTTAGTGCCACGACCTGACGTTACGGGTGCTTCGCCTCACTGATGGTCGTGTAATGCCCCGACTCGAATTTAAGGGTTAATAAAGGATCAACCCAATCCGGTTCGTACGTTAATTGTGAAGTGCAGTGAAATAACCTAAATAATATGTTTAGTCCAGTTTTATTATTATTTAATATTACTCTTATTAGCATGCAATTCCAATTTTCATCAACTACATGTTAGGACCTCAGGGAAGTGGCCCCAAGGTCAAGTAAACAAAGCCACTAATCGTAAATGTAAATAATTACTTACCTGAATAACACTCTTAAAGTACGAAACAACATACAACCTTCCGTAACAAAAGGAGGGATGCGAGCAGAATGATCAGCAGGAACTATAGTATAAAAACGAACTGTAGAAAAGGATAATCACCCTCTACGCTACATGCATGAGAAAGTACGTATGTATCTACGTATATACCTGTGAAATACGTATCCCAATGTATTGACAGTTTTATTCCAAAAACGTCATTTAACCCGTTTATTCTCTTTATCTTTACAAAGAGTCATTTTGTATAATTATGCTTAAAAACTAGCATTCCTTCCCATTAACGCACACGATTAAACAATTAGCAATTGTTGAAAAAAATATTTCATTTACTGTCAAACGATTATTACCCAACGTTCATTAACTCACTCTTAAGACTTACTTTCAACGTGCACACACACCGTGTTTAGAAAAATACTTATTTTCCGTTGAAAACCTTACATAACACACACTCTTGTGTTCATTATGGTTCAAACCTCATTAGGTAGCTTAAACATCATTATATCATCTTATTAAACTATCACATGTTGCCACATGAATATTAAACATTTAATACATTATTCTTGCATTAATAAATTAACGAATTAATGTCATTCATTTATGCCCCTTTCATGAATATTCAATTCATTACTTAGCATTTTCTTTAGGGATTTCGCCGACACACACACTCACACATCACAACACACGCACACCCAAGGTTTCACAAAATTTTACCGCTCGGCACCGAGCGCCAAGTAAACTGCAGTTGGTTTGAGGTCTTTCACCACTACGGATAGTATAGCCATGCTTGATTATTTAGCCCGACATCATCCAATATCATTCTCTTTTCGATGTGCTCAGCATTATTCCAATGTTCACATTATTCAATATTTACGGACCAAAGCTAAAAGCCCAAACTTAACTGTCCGTTTTTTTTATTAACACTTGAAAAAATTATTATTTTATCATTTAAGTCCTTTATTCACCCACACGTTGATTTTATACCAAAAATCATTCATGCTTTAGGACTTAATTCGTTTTCACCCACACTAGTGTAAAAATATTCATCAACATTTTTAATTCATAAATATATTTTACTTTAAGTAAATTTACCAATTTACCCTTTTATTGGCAAAACTTGTAATTTAGTCCTCAACAAGTTTCATTTTCAGAAAAGGTAGTTTAAGTTTCCAATTCAATACTTTAACCATTAAAAACACTTGTTTAGTAGCATACTTTACTCAACTTTCACATTTTACACTTCACACACCTTTAATATATAAATTCATACATTTTACATATTAAAACCTCATTTTCCACCTATTTGATAAACACACTTTATTTTTGAGTTTTTACATCTTACACCCATTTACCAATATTTACACAATAACTCATACTATTTTTTTTATTATGAGTTTACGCACTTTAAAATACCCATTTAAAGTGAAAGATTTATTTTCTTACATTTGTCTTCATTATTCAAGTAGAAAAATACATTTTTATCTCATAAAATGCCTTAAACAAGCCTAATGCATTTATTTACACAAAATTACATTATTCGTCTTTAAAACATCATTCTAATACAGTTTATTTCATAAAATGCTATATATAGTGTTCTTGAATTTTTTTAACACCTTTAAAACCCATTTAAAACCTTATTTTAAATGCCCCTTTTTATTCAAAACATCAAGAATGCAATTAATAAGTCCATTAATGCATCATAACCATTATTCTACACATTTTATACCCAACTAGCATGTAGCCCACGCGATGTGCGTGCAAATATATATTACGAATATTATTGAAAGGAAATATATTATTTCATTATACTTGCAAAATTTTATTATTTCATTATATACAAATGACATACGTAGTCATTATGTTGTTTCCATCCTCGATAACTTTCATTTTCGCAGATTGAGAGCTCGATTGTTGTGTGATATGTATTTGCGAAGATCCCCCTTTAACTTTTTTTTTTTATAGCAAATCGCTTTCATAACTTAAAATGCTTCTATCCAATAATACGGTTTGAACGAAAAATATTCCAGAGTTATCACTTTTGAATATGACTATGTAAATATCATTTTGGGTATAGAAATGAAGCTGAAAATGCACTAATTTTTCATTGAATTTGAGATATCATATATAACAGTTAGTAGGAAGATAAACAATTGAATGTATTTTAGCCTAAGTATGTATAGCAGGTGATCGTAATGGATCAACTAATTTTATATAGAAGCATAACATTTGTGCTATCTTCATTTTGACTAAATCAACAATTTAATTCTTGTTTGAAGCTTATTGATGAAACAAAATCAATTCCTTAAACGAAAAATAGTTCAAAGTTTTCACTTTACAATTTGATTATCTAAATATCTTTTCTTGGGTAAAATTTTAGAAAACTTTAGGAAGTAAGGAAAATGGGTGGACAAACTTGTTCTCCCAAATATCATAAAGGTTCTTATCCATGTTGATAGCACTCATAGTGTGAATCTAATCAAATAAAGCCTTATTTGTTGCATTCTCTTACTTATCATCTCTCCAATCTACAGAAAACAACAAGTAACAACATTACTCGTTCAAAAAATAAATAAATTAATAAGATACTTCAAGATATTTGATTTGAAAATTAATTATCTTGAAACAAAACCAATGTGTTCACACTGGATGCAAAATTACTATTTTCAAAAGGGTGTTGGGTACTCCTGATAAAATATAGTATTTTTTCTACATTTTTCCACATCTTGTGAAAGCTTATGAGGTGTTCTAAATTTTCAAAAATTGAAAAACTTACATACAACAACAAAAGTTATTTTAGAGATTTTTATATATTTCATTACTTTGAAATTAAAGAACTTTGGAAATGCACATTTTTGAAAAAATAATTAATTTAATGTACATGATTCTACAGATAAAAAATTATTTAGTTATGAAAGAACTATTGTTGTTTTTTAAAATGTTACTTTAAATGTAAGAAATAGTAAATATAATTTTTTACAAAGATAATAATTCAAATAAACATTGTAACCGGTTTGAAAAAACATATTGTAAATAAGACTTTAAATTTAATAAAAACAAAATAACTCTAAGTGGTAACAGATGAATTGAAAAAAAAAAACTCATTTACAAATTACATATTTCTACTGAAATTTTAAATTTTATTGTAAAGTTGTTTTAGTAAGTTATAAAATTTTCAATTTAATAAAAGTACTCACTCATTTCTTTAGTAGTCTACTTTTTTTAAGCTCTGCCAAAATAGAACCATTTTAAGAATCAATATACAAATAAATTTAATACATAAAAAAAAGTCTAAAATAAAAACAATGTCAAAAAATAAATAAAAATTCATAGGTACTCGTAGTGGAGCTCTGGGTATGGATCCTTTGCTTTGGAGTTATTTTTTGCACTATTAGCTTCCATTTTCTTGTTCTGCTTACAAATATAATTTTTTAATTAATATACAAATAAATTTAATACATTAAAAATGTCTAAAATAAAAACAATTGCAAAAAATAAATTAGAAATCATAATTACCCGTAGTGGAGTTCCGACCATGGATGTTTGGCTTTCAAAGGTAAAAAGTTATTTTTAACACCATTAGCCTATATTTTCTTCTTGAGCCTATATACAATAGAGAAAATTAAAAAAATATTTTTTATCAATTAGTCCCGTTTACTAAATATGTAGTTTAATAGGTTTTAACATTTTTCTTTTGCTCCATCAGGTCCCATAAAATAAGATTTTTGTTCTCATAGATCCTATTTGTAAGCATACAGTGAATATTTACTGTATGTACAAATAAAACCTATTGAAAAAAAAATATTATGATAACACCTATTAAAAAATATTCCCTTTAAACAGAACTTAATAGAAAAATCCCCTTAAAATTAAAAAACTGATAGAACCCAAATCCCATAAGAGAGATAGAGAGAGAAACATACCTGTGCGGAGATAACGGGGAGAGAAGTGATTTACTGATTTTCATATTTCAATGACATCTAATTCTTTAGGAGTTGATAAGAATTGAATTACTATAAGAAGGGAAGCGTAAGACAACTGCCCAATCCACTTGCATCTTTTATCAATCTTTGTAACTATGTGCAACAGTCCAATGCCTTCAAGAGGAGGCAACAATTGATACAATATTGGTGGTCATTTGCTTTGTGCTCTCAAACCGTCCCTCCGCAACAAACAAACAAAATTCTCCGCAACAAACTATTTCTCTCTCTATGTATACACATTAAAAAAACGGATGGTTTAAGGTCTTAGAAATGGAGGAGGAAACTGATAATCTATCATTTTGCCTAAGCTTCAACAGCTACTCTTCAGATAGATTATCAGAAAATGCAGCCAAGGTCTGCTCAGAATCTCAAGTTATCCACAACGAGGACGATGATTTCGAATTTTCTACTAATCAAAACATTTCTCAAACTCGCTTAATTTTCCCAATCTTCAACCGCGACTTTCTCAAACCTAAACATCACTATTTTGGAACACCGCTGAGGAATATATTTGAGGACGAAAATATAAACAACTCGTCCTCCTCATTTAAAGCCGATGAATTGGAATTATTACCACTGGAGAGTTACTTCGTTTGGAAGACGAAGGCCATTAAAAAGTGTAATTCGACTGGATCGGCATCCAAAAGGTGGAGATTTCGAGATTTGCTTCATTGGAGAAATCGTGAAGGAAAAAAATCGTTTGTTTTCTGATGGAGAATTCGTCGAAAAATCGGAAGATGGCCTGAAAAGTGAAGGCTCCGGCGTTGTCGGCGTCGGCGCATGAGGAGTTTTATGTGAGGAATATTATTTGCCGTATAGGGAAGATCTTGTTGGATTATTTGGCAGGGTTGATATATTGGGGCCAGTGAATAAAGCGTTTTGAAAAATGCCGTTTTTGTTCTTGCTTCATTTCGTGGTATAATTTATAGTAGGAAAAAAAGTCAAGATAAGGTAGACCTTTGAGTTTTATCCCTTTAGATTAGATCAATATTAACATATTACATTAATTAATGTTAATAGCTCTAATAATATCGTATTAGAGTTATATAATAAACTAGGTGGAAACTCGCGCGATGCGCGGTTTATGAGTAATTTAATGCACAATGAACGAATGCAAGTGGGAAATTTAAAATAAAATTAAAAAAAGTGCAATAGAATCAGAATGGAGAGTAGTAGTGATAGTTAAACCGCATGTACAAATGTTGACAAACATTACCAATGTTTTACATAGAGGTAGACAATAAAGTAGACACATGTTTCCATTTCAGGAGATGTTCGATTTTAACGTTAGTGGAAGGATGCGTATTAAAAGACTATAGAAATGTGTAAATAATTTAAGTTGAGTTTTATTACAACAAAAATGTGAACAATTTATTAAAATTGGATTGAGTTTCCTTTATTTATAGCACTATTAACCTTGTTAAAAAAAAGTAAACAATAAAAAAGTATGTCCTGGACCTCGAATAAACATTATAATGATCACAATTATACCATTATGAAACATCACTATAATATAAAAATTATGCTTATAAAGCATAGTGCAAATATTTTTTAAAAAATTGGGCAGAATTTCCTCTGTTTATCGGACTATCCACCCTGTAAAAAAATAATCCAACAAAAACAATACCATCACAATTATACAATTGGAAAAAAAATGAACATCTAGTTCAATGAAAACTAAATTTGTGATCTACAATTTCTTCAAAGGGTCCGAGTGAGTTTTCGATGGAAGACGTCATCAAGTATTGCTTTAGAGATGCACAATTCACGGAAGCGCATAGAGCGAAGAAGCTGGTCCCGTGGAAGACTAATCTAGGTATGCTGAATTTTGCTACTGCCTCAGTTGCCCAAGGGAAAAACATATTAGCCACCAGACAATGAGGTTTGGTTTCGCGAGTAGCTGCTCCACTGGCTATTGAAGCATGGCTATGGCATTTGAGAAATTCGAGATGAGGTCGACGGAGAAGACTTGGTCCAATCTTTCGCAGCTGTCTGGGTGCTACTGATTTCAATGCCTTGCATTTTGGCATGGAAATGTCAATTCCTTCTTCCTCCGCCCTCTCGGCAGCACACTGATATGTGGTGCTCATCCCACCTTTGCGCCCCATCTCTGGATACCCTTATGTCCCCAACTAATCTCTCCTCGTCTGCACTCCTCTGTTCCTCCCTTCAAATAAATAAATTAATTAGTTCAAGTATATATATAAACACCTAAACTTCTTGGAAAGTTAGGTACCTTTATTGCATTAATGCATTCAAAAAAATGTAATAAAATTGTGCCAATGTCAAATTAATCTATTTGCAAAGTTCAAAGATATAGAAAATTATATGAGTACCTTCTGCATGATTTTCCTGGGCTTAGATGCTTTACCTGAGGTTCTTCCGGGAAAAAAAGATTCACCTTGTCTGGACTTCTCCTCCATCTCCTATGTCCTGCTGCCTTGTAGCCATTGTTACTTATGCTTATAAAATGCATAGATCTGAAACCAAAAACATATTTTCAATTGTTCAAGACAAACAAAAATAAGTTTTCTAGTGTATCCAAACCCGGTTGTGATGCCCATTGTGCCTGCTGTGTTGTATGTTCAAGGCCCTCAGAATTATGCCTATGGGTGTGCACCAATGTCACCACATGCTATGCTATTTCCAGTTCCAGATCCCCAGTTGCATAGTAAAATAATGAGCGAGATAGATTATTATTTTAGTAATGAGAATTTAATTAAAGATACATACTTGCAACAGAACATGGATGACCAAGGTTGGGTTCCTATTAATTTAAATAGCAGGCTTCAAAAAAGTTACTTATTTAACAGGCAATATTCAGCTCATACTCGACTCTTTGAAAAGTTCAACTATTACTGAAGTAAAGGGTGACCAAGTAAGGTGGGGAAATGAACGTCCACTCCCATGCCATTTCCATCCACAAAATGAGCCCCAACAGAAAATCCAATGATCTTAAACGTTTGGGAGATTGTAGCATGATCATGGTGAACAGAGGCAGAAATGGAGTTGAAACATTAAAAAATGTGTACGGAGGTTCATAGTCGGAATACCAAATGCTCTTTACAATCCATAATTGGCAAGCTTTAGTGCTTTGGTATCAACGGTCCTACTGAAAAATTATGAACATGGACATTCAATGTTATAAAGGAAGAAAAAATAAAGATATATGGAAGTAGTCAGTAACAATAAAGATAAATCAAGGAGATAAGAAATTTGGAAATGATTATTGACCATGAGTAATGACCACGGATAGACATCATATTTGGACATGAGTACTGAAAAAGGGCAGTCCCCATATGGATGCCATATAAATTTTGTAACTACTGGAACTGCTGCTATAAGGGGAATTTTTAGAGATCATAGTGGTCAGATGTTTTGTGATTATTATAAAAAATGGAAATCAGATAATCAGATTATTCAATTTGATTAGACTCAAAGTTGGAAACAATTATGCATTGAATACGACTCAATATGGTAATGATATATATATATATATATATATATATTAAACACTGATACATGAGATGTGAAGATAAGCAATCTGAAAATAAATAAATAAATTGTACAGAGAATATAAAACAAAAGGAACTTAAGTTAAAAGAGCAGAAGGTAGCTGTTTGAATGAATGATAGCAGCTGTAGTTGTGTGTGTATTAGTAAAAACACAGCTACGCTTTCATCCAGTATAATATTAGTGCATAGAGGAAAATTGATGACAGTTTTGTATGTATAACATGTAATGATCGGGAGTCTCATGTAATAGATATGAGTTGAATGTGGGAATTCAAAAACCGATTGATAGCGGAATGTGTGATTGTCGAGTCCTCAATAAGACCGAAAGAAAACATAAATGATATGATAATTGATTGCACACCGTTGACGTATTTAAATGAAAAGAATGTAAGTAAAGTATAAACGTAAGAGAAATGACACCAAGTCAAATAAGTAGTAAGTGTATCTGTGCAGAGGGAGAATTGAAGAAACGTCTCCAAAAACAGGGAATTAATTGATTAAGTATTTATGTAAAAGAAAAGACGTGTCTTAAAACAGAAATATAATACTTATGCGACATTATAAAACAAAGATCAAAGGAAAGAACATGCCTATTAGTCAATGTTTTTCTTATATGGTAATACTTCCTGGCTTAAGGTTGAGTAGAACACAACAAATACACCATCTTTTGGCTTGGAGTTTGTACTATACGTTGCTTCTTAATCAGCTCATGTTCATCCTTTGAAGATGAACTGTGTTTGAACTTATAGTACTACTGTTACCTCATCTTCATCAGACGTTTATGTTTGATTTCATGTGAAGGACTTGTATTATTCATCTCAAATGAATATTTTCCATACATGACGGAGAATCTGGTAACGCATAAAGTAAAATATTAGAATGAAATATGTCATTGTACTTAATACACAGAACAGAGAATCAGAATGGGATCAACATGTATATAACCTATGAATGAGCCACTATGTAAGTTCTAATTAACAATGTCGACCAAGAAACGTACCTCAAGGTCAAATGTGTTAGGAATTATCAAAATGGTCGATGTTTTACTAATAAATAATGTAGACAAAGAAACAAAGGCAATGTTAGGGTAAAATCTGAATAATTCCATACCTCAAACCCATAATTTTATCATAGTAGGTACGGCCCACCAACATCTTATCATCCATTTGAAATGCCTGTGAGGGTATCTCTTAATCAGCAGCATCTGATGTTTATCTTTAATCCGCATCATGTTGTGCGAGAGCATTGACGCTCCAGAACTGCCATATTTGCGGGCACTACCATCAGTTGAATGAGAATGTGGATAGATGTCCTAATAATATTTAGCATATCCCCATCCTAAAACTCAGTCAAAAGTAAGTATATATTCAGAACATTATAGAAATAAAGATGGCCTCCATACGACATGAAACTCACATAATCCTCAATAAATGAAAGCATAAGCGATAACAATCAAGAATTGTGGAAATAAACGATACTATATCGAGAAATGAGGGTATGCTATTAAATGTTTGTATATGAAACGCAAGAACAATCATGGAATACTATAAATCCTCCACCTGTCATCAAATCAAATCGTCTATTATAAAGAATATAATGTGTGTGTGTGTGTGTGTGTGTGTGTGTGTGATGCATATCAGTCTTTAGAGGATGGCGTAATGTAATAAACTCAAAATCCCTCAATTTCCGTTGGAATTAGATCTCTATAAATGTATTCTCCCTTTGTTTTTGTTTTATATTTCTTTGACGCTTTATTTAATTAAATAAAATGTTGAATAATGATATGGGTACCAAAATTTCTCCCAAAACTTCTCCCGAAAGTGGCATGATTTTGCATATTTTGTACATAAGAATCATGCACATTAAATCGTGTGATTTTCATTTATAGGGGCAATTGAAAGGACAATGATATGATTCGCATGTTAGGTTATGTATATTTTATACATAAGAAGGGCTTTTAGTTCGTAAGAATTAGATTGAGGACGTCGGTTGTGTGTGAGAGGGATATGGAAAGTGGTTATGATTGCAGTGGTCGATTAGAACAAACGCAGTTGAAAACTATAAATTTACTCCAACAATGTGTCAACTTTCAGAACACAACGATTCTACACAAGAAAAATTACATCAAAAAGCATGTGATAATTTCAAATGGTTAATCAAGGTTTTAATCGAGGGTTTATTGGAGATGTATTATTGAGAAGAGAGAAAGATGAGTGGGGGAATTTGGAAAAGAGAGACAGAAAATGGTGCTTTTTTAAATGGGAGATTGAGGGGATGTTCCGACCAAATGAGGGAGAGATGCGCGTCTCGTGATATAAGTGATTAAAAGGGTTAAAAAATACTCACAAAAATAATTCACGCTCTTCTTTGGTCTCTCTCCAAATCTTTTGTCAGTTTTCTCTCAGCAAATAAAACCACTCGGTTAGCTCCGCATCAACGCTTTTTGTTTCTTGTTTTATAGTCTCGATTCTGCAAAATTCACGAAAAAAAGTTAGCGACTTTGTCAATTGGTTATCTGAAAAAAATTTAGAGAGATCAAATCCTATGAAATTGAATTTAGACACAATCCATATAACCATGATGATGACCTATTACTCCCACCGAATGGAGGATTGAAGTATACGAATAAAAAAAATCAAATAGATTAGACACCTACATATTTTGATGCATTAGATTCTTAGGAATGAACTCAAACTATGTTGAGTTTTTTTAATTGCGCTGTATAAAGTAGGTACTTTGGCATAAAAGATCATGTGGCCAAATACTCTACATGACATGCTGAAATAGATATGTGATTTGTCAAAACAATAAGCTAAGGCAAAAATTTCATTATTTGGAATATAACCATACAAAACAGAATTGTAACAGGGAAGTATAAAAATGAAATATCAAACAAAATTTAACTTAATCCTCCGTTGGTCATAAGCAGGATCATAACCATGTATTACCATCTTCAATAAAGGGAGTAGATTTGAGTCGAAATATAATATTTTATTATATCTAAATGGCACGTTTTCAAAGAATAATGATAAACAAAATCAATTGTGTAAAAGTTTTTCCGAATCAATGTTCTGTATTTTTGAAATCCTCCTCCTGTTTAAAAAAAAAATAGGCGGGTCAAATCTTTAGCTTCTCGAGCTTTAATGTGCGAAAGCAATCCCTGATATCGATTCCTTTAGTCCTGCAAAATAACATTATTTTATGTAAAAATATAAATACCGTTTAGATAGTAACTTTCAATTTATATTAAAAATATTTGTTTGTATGTAAAATATAGATACGCTTACCATGCCTGTGATGTAATTTAAAAAGTGATGTGTCAAGTAGTTTTCATCAATAAAATTATTTCTAAAATGATCATTTGACCAGATTTTTGCCTAAGTTGATTTCTCCTAAAAGTTGGGTGCTAATTAGATTGTCTTTTTGCACCTAAAAGTTAAGTCCTCCTAATTAGAATGTGTTTTTGCAAGGTTGAGGCATTGTTGATAATGTGATGTTATCCCCATAAATGAACAAAACCTTATCTGAAGTAAGAGATGCTACCGCCCGTGTGTATTGTATATTCAATGCCTGTAACAAAAATTGAAAAAAAAAACTTAAAAATGTAAAAATAAGAACCCATCTGCTAAGATCGCAAAAATTCGACCCCCCCCCCCAAAAAAAAAGTGAACCATAATCATCGACCCCATTGAGGCGTCGTCACAGTCTCCCATCCTTCCTCCAACAAAAACAAAAGGTGACACCCTGAATCCTACCTGTAATGTAAGCTGAGTTTTTTTGTCACCACAAAACCAAAACCAAAACACAATAAAACTAAAACAATTTAAACAAACAGAGTTTGGATTTGAGATCAGTACCTCTCCAGATGAAACCCACCCCACCGGAGCCGGCGACTGCCAAGAAAATCCGGCAAGAGATGAATGTTTATTATGTATACATATATCTGCAATAAAAAAACATCGTACCGTATTGAAATAGGCCCCTAGATCTGAACGTTTATTATGCATAGATCTGAAATAAAAAAACATCATACCACTTTGAGAGAGAGAGAGATGGTATTGGTCGGATCAGCCGTGAGTTTGAAACTCCCTACCGCCGGCAAAACTCCGGCCGCTTGTTAGTAAAGGGTTTAGTTGGTTCTAGTTGAGGCAGCGGGTAGGATTAGGAAGCCGAATCTGAAAGGGGGTGAAACACCTTTGTGAGAAACATTCGAGAGGCGAAACACCTTGAAACGCTTCTGGAGTTTCTTAATCAACAACAGACACAAATTATGGCAATCAATAAGAAATATTAAAAATAGAAAATGTTAAAAATAAGATTATCATTTACCATTTTCAAAACAGACCTGGAGAGAGAAATAATAGCTGACGGTTGAATTTGCAAGATCAGGAGAGAAATCGTGTATTAGGGTTTGGTTAGGAAGTTTTTAGGCTTTTTATTGTTGTTGAAAGAGTAAACAACATAAATATCATATCATATCATATGCGAAGTCTTCATTTCGTTCAAGGAGAGAGAAAGAGAGGCGGAATGTTGTGTATTATAATTCCTTTTAATTTGGTGTCCACGTGGATAGGCTAACTGCAAAGCATAATAAATGCCTTATTTTGCATTTTATAGTATTAAGAGATATGTGTAAATAACTATTTTGAAATTTATCTTATTTCAAAACTCATTTCAAAATCTCTCTTTGAAATTCATTTTCACCCAAAATGGTGCGAATGCTACTTAGGGAACCATATATGCAAAATAACCCATGTCCTACATATATTTAGTCTAATATATGCAAATGAACAAGTTGGAAATATATATACTTTAAACCTAAATTAAGGTTAGTATTTCCACTTAAATGTCTCCAAAATAATGGTGGAAATGGTGGTGTTAGTGTAGGAGGAGTAACTCCCACTTTCAGTGGCGGACCCAGAATTTTTGGCTTGTGGGTGCGAAATTTTTTTACAAATGCAGGGGGTTCGGGGGCGAGAACCTCCGAGGTGATTTTTTGGGGGGTTAGTTTTACTTGTTTTGCAATTTTTAACACTAAAAATCTTGTAGTTAATAATTTTAGGCCCCTATGTAATAAATCAACATTTTTTAATAACCAAATAAACCAATATTTTTAACAACTCAACAATTAATAGCCCTAATTTACAAGCAATATATATTAATTCAACAATTAAATATAGCAAAGAAAAACAATACTTTCACTAATAAGCAACAAATATTTTAATCTCATTAGCAAACAAAATATTAAATTGATAACATCACTATGTTTCAACAAATAAAACTTGATTTTCAGCAACTATATGACAATAATTAAATGATGTGAAATTAAAAAATTGAGCAAATAAATTATACAACTAATTTACAAGAAATATATTCAGCAACAAAAAATAACAAAGGGAAAACATTATATTAATATTAAATATTTCAATCCATCTCTCATAAAATAGTTAGCATATAAAATATTAAAACAATAATATATCTGAACAATTTATAAGTAAAGAAAAGAAGAAAAAAAGTAAAATAATGTATCCATACAATTTATATGAAAACAAGTGGTTTCTCCATATAAAGTCATCTGACCGAAATAACTATAGGAAACAACAGGACTACACACACAATATCAGACATTACAATTTACAAACTTCAAACTTTAACAGGGTAAACATCATTTTGTAAAGGAAGACTAATCTACTAGCTACGTTACCAATGTGAAGAAAACATACAATTTAGGTTCCTCTCCAGATGTAGCATTAGGTCCCGCGAACAAGAGATAGGGTAGACACTGCAGCAGGGGAGGGTTCGGGTCCAGTTTGAGAGGGCGAGAGAGAAGAAAGGAGGGGATGGGAGAGGGTGGCGCCGGCTTGGACAGAGAGGGGAGGGAGAGAGAGATTAGTTTAGGGTTTTTGGGGGTGATGGAAAGTCTGAAATGAAAGAAGTGTATTGTTTAGTTGGTTTTGTATTTAGGCTATTTACATTGTTCGCCCCCATGGTTTGAAAACCTTTATTTTGCTGCTTTATATTTTAAAAACTAACATATAGGTCCAGAAACTTTTTTTTAACACTATATACAAAAAAAATTCCCAAAAATCTTGTGGGTGCGGCCGCACCCCTTCGGGATGGGGTGGGTCCGCCCCTGCCCACTTTCAAAAGTAGCCTCAGAGGGTTATCAAATGCATCCTCCTAAGCTCCAAAGCAAGACCCAGTTCAACTTCATTAAAACCCACTTCATCTTCTCCAAGAGAAATCCCAAATATAACTTCAAAAATCGTTGCTCTTCCTTATCAATGGTGGAAATGGGTGTACAAGTCTTATATATGGTGGAACACAAGTAAAATATAGTGGCATTAGGTGGTGGAATGGTGGTGTAGGGTGGGTTGTGGTGGTTGAATGGTGGGAGATCTCTCAAGGCTAGACAGGGAGAGGGAAAATCTGATCCAACATGCCCAAATGCGCTAACATACACTTATATACCCCATAAAATCCTAAGGAGATAAATTTTCCAATTACCCCCCACAAAATGTTGATTTGCGTCGCTTTCTCTCTCTAAAAATATTTTTTTCTTTTTTCTTTTTGAAACTTTTAACTTGAGATTCATATTCCTTGCATTTTTTTGACTAAAAAAAATTATTTTTACAATAGTCGTTTGGCGTTCCGGATTGTCCTATACAAGGGGCGCAAGAATCGGGACCTCCGCGCAGAATATATATTTTTTTCGATTTTTCTATATATGGTCGGAATATTTCTTTTATTTTTATGAGTCTAAATACATGGTCGAAATATTTTTTTGACTTACCGATTGTCCTAAACAATTCGTGCAAGTTTGCATTCTGCGCAACGCGTGCTGACGAAAATCCTCTTAAAATTGGTCTAAATAATTTTTTTCGAAGACGTCGAAAAAGAGAAAGTTGCTCGAAATTAGATTTTAAGTCGACTTAAAGATTTTTATAATTTTCTGAGCACTTTTATTTTTTGACGAAAAATATAATTTATTTATTTTTTTACTTTTGACCCCATGGTATTTTTATATGTATTTTTTGAACCCTATAAAAGTGGTCATTTCGATATTTGGGACTGCGATGCATCCTACAAAATGGGCTAGTGCTACCTATCATGCACGTCGCGTACCGCCCAAATTATCGCATTATTAACCATGATCATATTACAATCATTCCTTGGTATTTTCACGTCAAACTTAGTCAATATACTTACTAGGATTATTAGAACTTAAATACGCATCCAAGCGAACCGTGCGACGTGATAATTTTTCTAATTAGTTTTCGTAATGCGCCACTTTTTGTGTCGTTTGGTGTAATCCTCTTATATATATATATATATATATATATATATATATATATTCCTCAAATACTTCTTTGAATATAATATTCAATTATCATTAAATACTTATTTTCTAGGACGGGGTATTACATTCTTCCCTCCTTAGAAAATTTCGTCCTCGAAATTCATGATCATCAACCTTAGAATTTAGTTACCTACAACCAATTTCCAATCGTAGGGCATCCTCTACATTATGGTCTAAAATCCAATGATTTCATTTTCATCAATTACATTTATAACCCAATCATGGCAGACACTAAGGTCTTACTACTAATCCCAAGCATGCCTAACTCGTCCATCAAAAAATTCCCTCAAAATAACCGATATTCAAAAAATGTCACGCTACCACTAATGAACTCATCATCATGAATATTTCCTCAACAATTTTGGATCACGCCTATCCTAGGCTATTATAACCTCAATATCACTAGTCAGCACATCATCAATCATGAGTCGATCATCTAATCCCATTGGTCTACCCGGTCGATATCTCTTACTAGATCCTTACACTGACCTAAAGTCATTCTAGGTATCAGAACACAAATATACACGAGAAATCACATCCTCAATCCGCACAATTCCAATCAAAGTGCAACACTAACACCTAATATTTTATCAGGTTCTAATGCTCAAAATATCCTCGAGTCACAACCTCAAAACCCCTGAACAAGTCGTATCTAGCTATACTGGTCAACTAACGAAACGTGTTAACCTAATGCAACCAAATGGCACATGAAAACTACATGCAACAAATGCAAGACCACGCATACACATAAACTAGTGTAAAACAAATGTGCTTTTGAAGAAGAGTGTACTCATGTACCATGATGCATCAGCCTCAACCCGACCTATCTCACATCACTATTGAGCTTATGCAATGTTACACATGTATACAGCTCCATAACTGGCACAATAACTTCCCATCATCGCGATCAGAGAAGACGCAATAAGATGTAATGGATTAGATGACTGCCACGCTAGAATGAAACAATTGCATTAGAGCAACAAACCATGCCACGCGAATTAAGAACCATAACATACATTTAAAGTCTAAAACTTTGCTGATCTACACGTACGTTAAATTCTTAGCCATGGCACGCGCCCTGGATTGAATCGCTAATCACGACTACCCTATTTTAAAGACAACGACCTAGGAACTGATTCACTTGGGAAGCTAGAACACTAGGCTTCCCTCCTTAAGACAGAGGTTACTTGTTATCCTTCATATTAAAGCAAAGTTACATTTCTCATTTCTTAATGTTAGTCACTGGCCTACATACTCAAGTCTCCACAATATCCACATATGATTGCTAACTTTCAAACCTTGAGATCTTTCTCATCTAGTAAAACACAACACTTACATAATTTTAGCCTACGGGCTATCGCTACAATCCTTAGCAACGTCCCATGTGATCCCAAATCATAACTGTCGGACTAGTTACAATGATACCTAAAATTTTTAAGCATTATCCATGCCTAATACCTAATGTTTCTCCTCACTAGAGTCATACTAAGCCATACGGGTTGCACATATAGGTGCTATAATCAAGCATAACACTCTATTCTGAGTGCTATCTCTAAGACCATAATGAACATCATTGTGTCGTAAGTCTCCCAAGTGTAAAACGTAACACGTATCAACCTATTTTCGATATTATCCACAAGGGTCACACCTTAACACAAGCTTATCAACAAGCCATGATGCTAACTCCTAAATATTGCCACAAAACGATACCACTAAATTGTACTACAAACATCAACAACCTATGCATCCATACAATAAATTTTCCAATGCTCCATGGAAAGGACACCAATTCAATCATCTGTAATGATCATGCACATTCTAGGGTATGAGTGATCATGACAAGATCCTACCAAGTATAAAAACCGATCATGGCCGTTAATTGTTTTTAGGTCCAATCACTATGTGTTACACCAACTATAACTCTATGTCCTTGACATCATAAGAAATACCCAAAGTTCAAAGATAGACACCCTTGTTATCGTAATACACGAAGCACAATCTAAAATTCACCATTACTGGGGAGAGTCAATCACTTGTACTAATAACTTATTAGCTAATCCGTAGCACATATCTCAAGGACATTATCAGTACGAATTCACATGCCTGTCCATAACTATAATTTAGGATCAAACTCATCATAACTTAACTTTATTAAACACTCAGCTATGATAACTAACTTGTCTCACTACATAGCCATGACTCTCATTTTCTAGATCATAAGCTATCACCACTGTAAAACTTTTGGTAGGATACGGGGAATCGGGTACTATCTATAAAACTTTGGCCAATACTTTTGATGCTATAAGAGATCCTATTCCTCATTACCACTTCATTTTTTCTTAACCGCGATTCAATACCACAATTTCTAACGCTAAGTCCCAATGACTATATAGATTCATTCTTAAATTATCCTGAATCAATATGATTATTTAAACCCAAATCATAATCAAGTCACTTAGGCATTCTAATTTCCATAGAATTATTTATTCACAAGTCATGGTACTTAGTTAGCTAATCCCATAGATGAAACCACAAGCATACCAGCTAGGATGCAACTGAAATCATTAGGACTTTCAAATCATCAAACTTCCACATGATACATCTCGCTACACCAAATAGGCCAAATTGTCAGCTTTCAGCTGACCATCCTTGTCACCGTCATTGACCGTGACAAAAAAATCCACATTTTTTATCACGGTCATTGATCGTGACAGATCCGTGACAAGTACAGTTGTCACGGACTTGTCACGATCATTGATCGTGATAACCTTATAAAGTTGTCAGGGTCAAAGACAGTGACAAGTCCATGACAAATTAGTCAGTAAAAAAACCCTCCCCACTTCTTTTTCCCACCGTTTTCACTTCCCTCCATTTTTCTCTCTCTAAGCGACTGCTCTCTCTCTCTCTCTCTCTACGATTTCAGGTTAGTTTTTTTCTCTCTTTCTCTTTCCTTTATGTATATGTGTATGTGTAGTTGGGTGGTGGTACGTGTGTGTGTATGGTGGGGGGAAGGGTCAGGGGGTGGTGTGTGTGTGTGTGAAGGTGGGTGAGTGTGTGTGTGTGGCGGGGGGGGGGGGGGAAGGGGGCAGGGGGTAGTGTGGCAGAGGGGTCTGGGGTGGTGGGGAAGGGGGTTAGTGGGGGAGCGGTGTGTGTATGTGGGGGGGGGGGGGGGGGTCAATTTGGTTTTAGGAATTATAAATATTGATTGGGTATTTTTAATTTTAGTTTAGGACTTGAAATTAATTGTTAATATTGATTGGGTAATGTCAGTTGGGATTGAAATTAATAGGTATTGTTAATATTGATTGAATCTTATTGTATATTCTTATTTAGATTTGAAATTGGTTAGAAATTATTCATGTTGAATTAATTGAGTAGATGAATTAAAAGGAGTACGGGATACAGATTTGTTGGTTTGTTGTTGCTATTGGATTATATTGGACGGATGTGGTTGGATATGGAAGTTGGTTGTTTAATTTTTTTTAAATCCTTAATTTAATTCAAACTAATAAATCCTTAAATAATTATATTGTCTTAATTTATTAATTTTGAAAGTGGTACAACCACTGGATTATTGTCAAAATGGGGGGAGGGGGAGTTTTCAACTTTTTTCTAAAATTACTTTGTGTCACGACCTGTTCGAGAGTAGCACGACCATGGACTTATAATAAAACATACTTGAAATTACACATAGTGCGCATAGATACTAGCCTTCTAGTTCTTATGCGTACGCATTCAATTGCCCTTAGACCTATTCGAGAGTCATTACCCCTGTAATGAGATCTTTCGAATTGTCCCGTTTTGACAGTTTGGGACTGCATAGTTTCTGTATAATAATATTCTTAGTGGCTTAAACTTGTTACTTTTGGAGGAAGTTCTGCAGTTGTATCTTAATGTTTTCTGGGTACATACTAGATGATGCGATGTTAAGTGTTATTTCAATTATCAATTGAAATAACAATCACACTTGCGAATCTACGTTGTATATTTGGAGAACAATGGGGATATGCTGCTGAATTTTTCTCAAATTGGAACAATGTGCATGAGTTGTTAAGTATATTACATAAATATGAAGTATTGAATGGGATATGACCACTCACCCTTCAGAGGCGATGGAGGAAATAAGAGTTAATATTATAAATTGAATTTGAATTTGAATTTGAAGTTTAAGAATCGAATATATATGAGACATAATTAAATGAATCATTAAATAAACATTCACACTTTTGTTTATACTAATCCATAAATATACACTTTTTACCTATAATAGGTGATTGTTTGGAGTAGTTGTGATGGGATATCCTAAATACAAAGAGTGGATAGGTGAGACAAATAGATTAGGGGATGTGTTTCGTAGAGGTGCTAATGAATTTGTGAAATACGCAAAGAGATGTAGTAATGATGAAGAGTTTTCGTATCCGTGTACTAGGTGTGAGAACAGTAAGGTGTTTGAGTGGAAAAAAGTTGGCGATGATGTAGATCATAATATGTTAGAGGATTTAGTTGATGACGTGTATGGAGTTCATGAAGTGTAAGAGAATGAGGTGACTAACGATGTACAAGGTTCAGGTGCTCATGAAGATATCAGGATAAACCTTGACGATGACTACAAAAGTTTAAAATTTAAGGCGACCCAACCGTTATATTTTGTTTGTGAGAAAGATCAAACAACTTTACATACCATGGTTAGTTTACATAGTTTGAAGACCGAATACGGTTTATCTGGAAATAGCGTGACATAAATTCTGAATTGGGTGAAGGGCTTGCTACCCAAGGAGAATACACTTCCAAATAGCTATCTTGTTACGAAGAACAGTTTGAAAGGTTTAGGAATGAAGTATAAATCGATTCATGCTTGTGTGTATGACTGCATACTTTATTAAAAGGAGTATACAAATCTTGATTGGTGTTCGGTATGTGATGAACCTAGATATGTCCAATCTACTGGCAAGGAAGGCACAAGCTCAAAATTGCCTCAAAAAGTGTTGAAATATTTTCCCGTTAGTACTAGATTAAAGCAATTTTTTCACAGTACCATAGATAGAGGAGGCAATGGCCTGGCATGCTAGGTAAGGAGTAGGGGATAATCTCACGCGTCATCCTATTAATTCTACAGTTTGGAGGAGGATGAGTTATGAGTATCCCGATTTTTCTCGAGAATAGCGCAACATTCGTTTGGTAATATTAACAAATGGTTTCAATCCATTTGGAAATTTAAGAACCAATCAGATTGTATGTCAATTGATCCTAGCCCCACTAAACCTCCCTCCTTCACAGTATATGAAACCTAAATTTTTTATGCTATCTTTGTTGATACCTGGGCTAAAGGCACCAAGTGATGACATCGATGTCTACATGGCTCCTTTGGTAGAAGAATTAAATAAATTGTGGGAATAGGGTATACAAGCACTTAGCTCTTTTAGAAAAGAAAACTTTGCTCTCAAAGCTATGTTGATGTGGGAAATTCATGATTTTTCAGCTTATGGGACATCATCCGGTTGTGTAGTACATGGTTATTTGGGGTGTGTTATTTGTGGAGAGGAGACTGTATCTCTTCATCTTCTCAAATCCTTAAAAAACTTATACCATTACCATAGAAGGTTTTACCCCCGCTCATAGTTTCAGATTTGAGAAAGGTTCTAATTTTTTATTGGGCGGGGTTGAATATAGGCTACAGTCGAGAAAACTTTCAGGTTCAGAAATTAAAAGTAAATCTTCTGATTGTGGCCCTAATATGCCAGGTAAGAATCCTAAATTTAAGAATATCAAGCATAAGAAGACCCCAAATGGGAATGAAACTGAGACAAGAAAGGCATGGTCTAGGAGGTCAATTTTATTTGACTTGCCTTATTGAAAGAATAACCCGGTGCGCCATGTATTGGGTATGATGCACGCAGAGAAGAACATCATTGAACATATTGTGGGCACATGACTTGGGGGAAGTCATTCGAAGGATGGAGAAAATGCACGAAAATACCTGAAATCGTTGAAATTTAAACACAACTATGGTTGAAAGAAGATAGTAGGGGAATGACAATAATTCCCCCTGGTGCGTTTACTTTGACGAGTGAGGAAATGAAGGTGCTTTTAGACACAATATATAATTTGGAGGTTCCATCTAATTTTTTGTCCAACTTGAAAAGGATTATGAATTATGCTACCCATGATTTACATAAGTGTAAGTCCTACGATTCGCATGTGATCATGCAATTGGTTCCTCTATTGTTTAAGCACTGTTTCTCCAAGCACAAGGATTTACGGAGGGATATTATTCAAATTATGTGACACCCCGACTAATTAAATACCGGGTAGCTACTCCTTTATTAAATTAATTCAAAATGCCAAGTTGGCTCAGCTAATAGCATCACTGTCGAAAACATTTTTATTATTTCTAACCACCTAGTATTTAAAAAGTAAGTTGCCAAATTTTAATTAAAGTCTGATTAACATGCAACAAGTGTAATGAATAATAATAACACCATTCACCATACCGAAGTAAATAGAATAACCATCACATAATGTAAATAAAGTCTGGAGGAAAACTCCTCACTACAAATCCACAAACTGAAATAATTAAACTAAATACTGAATCAATACATGCCAAAGTCTGAAAACTGTAATGGAAATGTAACTCTAATAGAATTTGGGCAACATGCCCTACAACTGAAGAATACTGAATATGGAATCCAAATGATAGAAGCGTTTAAAAGCAAATCCCTGTAGCTTCCACAAACAGCTACAGCTCGTCACCTGAATGAGTATCGTATGCATGGTGTCCTTGTGGCTGGGCACCTAAAATGGTTTTACAAAAAGATAGATTTGAAAGTAAACGGGTCAGAGCCCGAATGTGGAGATATTTTAAAAACCTGCAAGTGCTTTAAAAACATTTAAAACATTAAATGCAAAGTACATGTTAGGACGTGCACTCACATGGAATTCTCACCTCTCGTCTAACTGTGCACTCCTAACGTAAGTACCCATCTAACCACTAGCTAAGTGACATCATATCTAGCTAGACTGTCATAGATTCTACCCTTATTACTCGGTTCCCATTAACATTATAACGATCGCAATTAAATAGGGCTTAACGTAAATTCAGGTTCTCATACAAAAGTAATACAACTCGTTATAGATTAGCCCTCTATGTTATTCCATAGTTACACACAATACCATATGAAAGTTCCCAGTTTATTAAGCGTATATTTTCCACAACATAAATATAAAATATAAGCACCCCGAGACTAAGCTGCGGTGCACACATACTCTGCTATCCATCCCGGTACATCACGTACATAAGGATCACATATTCCGAATCTCTCAGGAATAGTTCAGATAACACAAATCACAAATAGTGGAGGCGAACACAGTCACCTCACATGGGTCACGCACATACCTGCGCTCCCACGATCAGCAGACTTATTAACATACCAATAAGTCCTTCTCTGACCTATGTTCATCGAGGTAACCAGTCTAAATCCGGGCAACACAAGGATTAGAGGGCCCTAAGCGAACGCAAACCTCCCGTGATAGCAAGTATGGTAGGTATGTCATACACACAATTTATATACCAATACTAAGTAAGCACACATCTTAGTAATCCCATAGTTTAATTGTAGTACTTATCGTATTCTCATACCAACTTAATATATATACAACTTATATAATCCCGGTCCATATTTATACGTGCCATAATTTATTCTCACGTCGTAGTAGGCACTCACGTCTCGACTCAAATGTCTATTTGATTTGATCCACACTTATATAATTTACTCCTCAGTATAACCCAAATGTCCCAAGTATACTAATACACCATCAAAGGAATGTTATCTCTATCCTCGAACAAGTTTACGGGACTCCCAAAATCAAAACAGGCCAAAAAGGCCTAAACTGCCAGCTCGTTAGAAGTCTCGTTCGAACGAGGCTGTTCGAACGAGATTTCAGTTCGTTCGAACGAACTGTACCTTCTAACGAGGTCTCGTTCGAACGAAGTTATCAAACGAAATTCCCTTTCGTTAGAAGCGACTGGTCAACTCGTTAGAAGCTCGTTCGAACGAGCTCGTTCGAACGACCTGGAGAGGTCTTCTAACGAGGAACTAGTTTCGGCCCAGATTTTCTCCAATCTCGTTTTTCATCCATTTTAACACCTCAAACCTCTTCCAAAGTTTATCCCAAGAACGTTTTAGGGTCTCTAATTCATCCTAAACATATTAAAGTCACCTCCTAACATGTTTTAAGGAATTAATTCGTCCTAACCATCATTAAATCACAAGTCTCTACACTTTTCCCCCAATTTTTCAAGAACATAAACCCTAGATTTTTATCATCATCAATTCCCAGAATTTAATCCGTTTTTACATCACATAAATTTGTAATTTCTGAATTCAATCTTCCAATAACGTTTCTACCTATACCCAAAATTAAACTAACGACTTCCAATTTCATGGGTTTTCCTTTATCTCTCAAACAAGAATGATTATTAAGATTTCTAACATGGAAGAAACATTTACTGCATAAAGAATGTAAATTAAATCACTTGCCTTGATTCGATCTCTGATTTTGATGACGATTTCCTCTCTCTTTCTGCAGAATTCCCTCTCTCTCTCTTTCTCCAAGCTTCTTCTCCAATGGCTATGGTGGCTAGGGTTTTCTTTGGGAAAGTAATTAGAAACCTAATTCTAATAACCTACGTAACCTATTGGGTTAACATGGGTTGGTTAGTGGCTTAGTGGGTCAAACCCACATCAGATTAACTTTACTAATTTTCGTCATTTTTAATTCCTAAAAATACGAAATTACCAAAATACCCTTTATATTGCCGGTATGGCCTAAAAATACCCCGGGACCCGAACTACACCCCCGGCTAGTGTTTTCTGACTATCTCGACCCTTCCGGACGCGTTGGCGCACTCAAAATGACCATATGATTAATAAAATTTAAATTCACTTTTATACTTAAAATAATTATATCCTGACGCGACTGTCACACGCGTCCCAATAAAATGACCAAATTGCCGTATATCAATCTCACGACAAATTTCATAATTCAATATTCATATAACATCATATATACTCAATATAGTCAAATACCAACTCACATCACGCTAGTATTTTATCCGGATTAATTCCCAATTAATTCACATTTAATTAATTAATCCCAAAATAAATATCGCCAAAAATACGGGGTATTACATACTTCCCCCCTAATAACTGAATTTCGTCCCGAAATTCGAAACTAGAAAGTACCTGCTAAAAACAACTCTGGATAACGTTCGCGCATCTCATCCTCGCGCTCCCATGTGGACTCCTCGACATTGTGATGTCGCCACTGAACACGCACTAACAGAACTATCTTTGACCGCAGCTTCCTCTCATTTCGGTCCAAAATAGCAATCGGCCCCTCCTCGTAGGAGCTATCCGGCTGGAGATCGATGTCCTCCACAGCAATGTGAGAATGAGCCAAATTATCTCTAAGGTATTTCCTTAGCGAGGAAATATGGAACACATCGTGAATCCGATGCAAATGCTCCGGTAACCCAAGTCTATACGCAACCGGTCCGATCTGCTCAATAATAGGAAACGACCCCACATACCTTGGTGCCAACTTCCCCTTCTTCCCAAAACGCATAATCCCCTTCATAGGAGATACTCTGAGCAAAACCTGGTCCCCCACTTGGAACTCCCTGAAAAACCTCTTCGCATCAGCATAACTCTTCTGCCGGTTTTGAGCTACCCGAATGCGACTCCGAATCAACTCAATCCTTGCCGAAGTATCCTGAATCACTTCCGGCCCAAGTAGTTTGTTGTCCCCCACCTCTAACCAACATGATGGGGAACGACAAGTCCTACCGTACAATGCCTCAAACGGAGCCATGCCAATAGTGAACTGGTAGGAGTTATTATAAGCAAACTCTACCAGTGGAAGGTATTGCTCCCATCCACCTCCAAAGTCAATAATGCACATGCGTAGCATGTCCTCCAACATCTGATTTGTGCGCTCTGTCTGCCCATCGATCTGCGGATGATAAGCCGTACTCAACCGCAATTCCGTGCCCATGGCCTCCTGGAAACTCTCCCAAAACTGCGAAACAAATATCTTGTCTCTGTCAGACACGATATTTAGGGGCACACCGTGAAGTCTCACAACCTCTGAAATGAAGAGCTGGGCATACTGTCCCGTAGTGTAGTCAGTCCTTACGGGTAAAAAGTGAGCGACTTTGGACAACCTGTCCACAATTACCCAAACGGAGTTGTGACCCCTCTGCGACGTAGGCAACCCCGTGATAAAGTCCATGGATATGCTCTCCCACATCCACACCGGGACCTCCAACGGCTGTAGAAGTCCTGTCGGTGTCTGATGATCCACTTTTACTAGCTGGCAAGTGGCGCATTTCGATACAAACTCAGCAATATCTCTCTTCATACCGCTCCACCAATACTGCCGTCTCATGTCTTGGTACATTTTGTCCCCTCCGGGATGTACCGCGAACCGTGAGCCGTGCGACTCTGCCATCACCTCGTGTCGTAATTTCTCCCCTTCCGGAACTACCAATCTCCCATTGAAGCGTAATCCCCCGTCTGAGCTGACGGTATAGGACTCGGCTCCCTCTACTAGTAATCGAACTATCTGCTCCTGACAGAATGAGTCATTAGCCTGTGCCCGTACTACCTTCGTGACAATCTGCGGTGTAACGGTCATCACAGACATGAAAGATCGGGCCACTGCATCCTGGTGTCCCAACTCCTTCCACTTTTACTTCCACACGTCTGCCACCTCATCTGTTGGCCTACGGCTCAACGTGTCTGCTACCACGTTAGCCTTACCTGGGTGATACTGGATATCGAACTGGTAGTCTTTCACAAACTCAAGCCACCTACGCTGCCACATATTCAACTCTTTCTGCGTGAACAGGTATTGTAGGGACTTGTGGTCCGTGAACAGTTGGAACTTCTCCCCCAAAAGATAGTGCCTCCAAATCCGTAGGGCAAATACCACTGCCGCCAACTCCAAATCATGCGTGGGGTAATTCTTCTCATGAGGCTTAAGCTTACGGGAAGCATAAGCTATGGCCTGTCTCTCCTGCTGTAATACACCTCCAAGCCCTTGTAAAGACGCATCGGTGTAAACCAAATACTCAACTCCCGGTCTCGGCAATGCTAACACAGGTGCTGAGGTCAATTTATCCTTCAATTCATCGAATGCCAACTGACAGGCATCACTCCAGATGAATGGCACACCCTTACGAGTCAGATGTGTCAAAGGACCTGCTATCTTCGAGAAACCCCGAATAAACCTCCTGTAGTATCCTGCTAGACCCAAGAAACTACGAATCTCAGTCGGTGTCATGGGCTGTCCCCACTCCCTCATCGCGGATACTTTCCCCGGATCAACAGATATCCCCCGGTCGGAAATAATGTGTCCCAAAAACTGGACCTCCTTCAACCAAAACCCGCACTTTTCAAATTTTGCATACAGCTCGTTCTGACGCAGCGTCTGCAAAACTTGCCTCAAATGCTTGGCGTGCTCCTTCTCTGTCTGGGAGTAAACCAGAATATCATCGATGAAGACAATGACAAACTGATCTAGGAAATCCCTGAACACTCTGTTCATCAAGTCCATAAACACTGCTGGAGCGTTGGTCAAACCAAAAGGCATAACCCGAAACTCGTAAGAACCATATCTCGACAAGAACGCAGTCTTCGAGACATCCTCCTCCCTGATACGCAACTGATGGTATCCCGATCTCAAATCAATCTTCGAAAAGAAAGAAGCTCCTCTCAACTGATCGAATAGGTCATCGATTCGAGGCAACGGATACTTATTCCGTATCGTGACCTTGTTCAACTCCCGATAGTCCACACACAGTCTCAGTGAACCGTCCCTCTTCTTCACAAACAAAACTGGAGCGCCCCAAGGTGAGGTACTCCTGCGAATAAAGCCCTGACCTAACAGCTGCTCTATCTAATCTCGTAGCTCTCGCATCTCTGCCGGAGCCATACGGTACGGTGCGCATGCTATAGGCCTCGTATCTGGCAATAGGTCTATAACAAAGTCTATCTCTCGACTGGGGGGTAGGCCTGGTATCTCCTGAAACACATCCGAATACTCCCTGACAACCGGGATCGAATCTAAAGGAATCACAACCTCCTTAGAGGTGTCCTCCTCTATGTAATACAGATGAGCGGTCGATCCTCCCTCTGGGCGAGGCATCGCCACTATGAACATCTCTTGCCCCGAAATGGCAAAAACAATGCTCCCGCTGAAGAAATCAATCATGGCCCTATAAGCTACGAGCCAATCCATACCGATAATCACATCGTGAACATGCATATCTAATACCAACATGTCTGCAGGTAATACCAAACCACCAATCTCTACCCCCACTCCCCGGCATATAAAGAATATAAGTGACCCATTCCCCAATGGTGAGTCGACACACGTCACTGTGCTCTCCGCTGTGGCTAACAACCCTAAAGCCTTCACGAAATGTGTAGCTATAAAACAATGTGTAGCCCCCGTATCAAATAATACCCGACCCATAGTGCCATGGATAGGAAACGTACCCTCAATCGTAGGCGGTGCCTGTGGAACTGCTGCCTGGTGGACGTTGTAGACACGTCCATACTGTAGCTGCCCCTGCTGAACTGGGACTGCTGGAATGGGTGGCAATGCTGCCATCTATGGCGGTGCGGGGAGAGCGGCGGGAAACATAGGCCTCTGCGGCTCCTGGCGAGCACCCTGCTGCTGCTGCTGTGGGGCCCTGCCCCTATCAGGACAATCTTGTCGTTTATGGCCAGTCTTTCCACAAACAAAACACTTCCCTGGGAAGTTCCCTCCTCTCTGCCCCTGCGGTCCCCGGCCCTGGTGGCCGTTACCGTTCCTCCCTTGGCCCTGCTGAAACTGCTGCCCATTCTGCCCCTGTTGGCCCTGATGGCCGTTTGGACCCTGATGGCCCTGACGGAAACCTCCCTGTCCCTGTCTGTAGTTCCCTGATCGGAACCTCTTCTGATCCCCCTGCTGGGAACCCTGCTCACCCTGTCTCTGCCCCTGAACAGATTGTGCCCCACCGGCACCATGTCCTCCAGTCCTGCCCTGATGGCTAGACTCTCCCGACCTCTTGCCCTCAGCCATATGAAAGCGGTGATCCTGGCAGTGTAACAAAGCAGCGTTAACCACATCAGAATACGTGGCCAACGAAAGGTTCCCTAATAGATGCTGACGGATCCTCCATGTCAACCCGTCGGTGAATTTCTCAATCTTCTTCTTCTCTGTTGGTATCTCATCCGGAACGATATTCAACAGATTTGTGAACTCGGCCTCATACTCGGCCACGGTCTTACCCTCTTGCCTCAGATTCATTAATTTCCTCCTCATTTCCGTATGAACAGCGGACGGAAAGTACTTGCGGTCAAACCGCACCCAGAAGTCCTGAATAGTGAGAGTATCCCTCTCCTCCACGGTGGTAATAGACTCCCACCACTGTAGTGCAGATCCAACTAGCTTGAAAGTAGCTAGCACCTGCTTCTAAACGTCCGTGCACTCATACATCCTCAAGTTCCTCTGCATATCCTTCCTCCACTGGCTCGAGACTACCACATCTGAGCTACCTGCAAACTCTGGCGGATGCACTTTCTGAAAAGCGTCACGTACACGCTCCCAAGCAGACGGGAATGCATTTGCCTGTACTGGCGCGGCAACCGGCGCCTGAGGTGGTGCCTGCTGAACAACGGCAATTGCGGCATTTACCGCTTGGGCTACAATAGCTGCAACCTCAGCGGCGTTCATCATGCCCTGAACTGGAGCGGGCTGGAGTTCGGGCGTTGCATCCCTGGGAACTCGTCGTGCACGTTGTGGAGGCATCTGAAATAAGAATAAAGTTTATAAGTTCACTGTTTATAAACTTAAAATAGCTGAAGAACGAATCATACACAAAAAGAGTACAACAGTCCTAAAATATAGGGCTCTATATCAAAGAAACTTAGCGGAAACATAATAGCCGTACAGATCCTAAAGGACACTAGAACCTGATGCTCTGATACCACATGTGACACCCCGACTAATTAAATACCGGGTAGCTACTCCTTTATTAAATTAATTCAAAATGCCAAGTTGGCTCAGCTAATAGCATCACTGTCGAAAACATTTTTATTATTTCTAACCACCTAGTATTTAAAAAGTAAGTTGCCAAATTTTAATTAAAGTCTGATTAACATGCAACAAGTGTAATGAAGAATAATAACACCATTCACCATACCGAAGTAAATAGAATAACCATCACATAATGTAAATAAAGTCTGGAGGAAAACTCCTCACTACAAATCCACAAACTGAAATAATTAAACTAAATACTGAATCAATACATGCCAAAGTCTGAAAACTGTAATGGAAATGTAACTCTAATAGAATTTGGGCAACATGCCCTACAACTGAAGAATACTGAATATGGAATCCAAATGATAGAAGCGTCTAAAAGCAAATCCCTGTAGCTTCCACAAACAGCTACAGCTCGTCACCTGAATGAGTATCCTATGCATGGTGTCCTTGTGGCTGGGCACCTAAAATGGTTTTACAAAAAGATAGATTTGAAAGCAAATGGGTCAGAGCCCGAATGTGGAGATATTTTAAAAACCTGCAAGTTCTTTAAAAACATTTAAAACATTTAATGCAAAGTACATGTTAGGACGTTCACTCACATGGAATTCTCACCTCTCGTCTAACTGTGCACTCCTAACGTAAGTACCCATCTAACCACTAGCTAAGTGACATCATATCTAGCTAGACTGTCATAGATTCTACCCTTATTACTCGGTTCCCATTAACATTATAACGATCGCAATTAAATAGGGCTTAACGTAAATTCAGGTTCTCATACAAAAGTAATACAACTCGTTATAGATTAGCCCTCTATGTTATTCCATAGTTACACGCAATACCATATGAAAGTTCCCAGTTTATTAAGCGTATATTTTCCACAACATAAATATACAATATAAGCACCCCGAGACTAAGCTGCGGTGCACACATACTCTGCTATCCATCTCGGTACATCACGTACATAAGGATCACATATTCCGAATCTCTCAGGAATAGTTCAGATAACACAAATCACAAATAGTGGAGGCGAACACAGTCACATCACATGGGTCACGCACATACCTGCGCTCCCACGATCAGCAGACTTATTAACATCCCAATAAGTCCTTCTCTGACCTATGTTCATCGAGGTAACCAGTCTAAATCTGGGCAACACAAGGATTAGAGTGCCCTAAGCGAACGCAAACCTCCCGTGATAGCAAGTATGGTAGGTATGTCATACACACAATTCATATACCAATACTAAGTAAGCACACATCTTAGTAATCCCATAGTTTAATTGTAGTACTTATCGCATTCTCGTACCAACTTAATATATATACAACTTATATAATCCCTGTCCATATTTATACGTGCCATAATTTATTCTCACGTCGTAGTAGGCACTCACGTCTCGACTCAAATGTCTATTTGATTTGATCCACACTTATATAATTTACTCCTCAGTATAACCCAAATGTCCCAAGTATACTAATACACCATCAAAGGAATGTTATCTCTATCCTCGAACAAGTTTACGGGACTCCCAAAATCAAAACAGGCCAAAAAGGCCTAAACTGCCAGCTCGTTAGAAGTCTCGTTCGAACGAGGCTGTTCGAACGAGATTTCAGTTCGTTCGAACGAACTGTACCTTCTAACGAGGTCTCGTTCGAACGAAGTTATCGAACGAAATTCCCTTTCGTTAGAAGCGACTGGTCAACTCGTTAGAAGCTCGTTCGAACGAGCTCGTTCGAACGACTTGGAGAGGTCTTCTAACGAGGAACTAGTTTCGGCCCAGATTTTCTCCAATCTCGTTTTTCATCCATTTTAACACCTCAAACCTCTTCCAAAGTTCATCCCAACAACGTTTTAGGGTCTCTAATTCATCCTAAACATATTAAAGTCACCTCCTAACATGTTTTAAGGAATTAATTCGTCCTAACCATCATTAAATCACAAGTCTCTACACTTTTCCCCCAATTTTTCAAGAACATAAACCCTAGATTTTTATCATCATCAATTCCCAGAATTTAATCCGTTTTTACATCACATAAATTTGTAATTTCTGAATTCAATCTTCCAATAACGTTTCTACCTATACCCAAAATTAAACTAACAACTTCCAATTTCATGGGTTTTCCTTTATCTCTCAAACAAGAATGATTATTAAGATTTCTAACATGGAAGAAACATTTACTGCATAAAGAATGTAAATTAAATCACTTGCCTTGATTCGATCTCTGATTTTGATGACGATTTCCTCTCTCTTTCTGCAGAATTCCCTCTCTCTCTCTTTCTCCAAGCTTCTTCTCCAATGGCTATGGTGGCTAGGGTTTTCTTTGGGAAAGTAATTAGAAACCTAATTCTAATAACCTACGTAACCTATTGGGTTAACATGGGTTGGTTAGTGGCTTAGTGGGTCAAACCCATATCAGATTTACTTTACTAATTTTCGTCATTTTTAATTCCTAAAAATACGAAATTACCAAAATACCCTTTATATTGTCGGTATGGCCTAAAAATACCCCGGGACCCAAACTACACCCCCGGCTAGTGTTTTCTGACTATCTCGACCCTTCCGGACGCGTTGGTGCACTCAAAATGACCATACGGTTAATAAAATTTAAATTCACTTTTATACTTAAAATAATTATATCCTGACGCGACTGTCACACGCGTCCCAATAAAATGACCAAATTGCCGTATATCAATCTCACGACAAATTTCATAATTCAATATTCATATAACATCATATATACTCAATATAGTCAAATACCAACTCACATCACGCTAGTATTTTACCCGGATTAATTCCCAATTAATTCATATTTAATTAATTAATCCCAAAATAAATATCGCCAAAAATACGGGGTATTACAAATTAGTATCTGCTTCTCACTTTTATGTGAGAAGGTAGTCAATCGAGAACACATAGTGGCCAAAAAATTGGCAGTTACCAAGGCGATTTGTGTGTTAGAGAAGTGCTCTCCCCCATCATTCTTTGACATAAGTGTTCACTTGTTGGTACACCTATGCAACGAGGCACTTTTTTGCGATCCAGTTGATATCGGTGGATGTATCCGTTTGAAATATTGATTAAAGTTTTCAAAGATTACGTTAAGAATACACGATACATTGCAGGATCAATTACAGAGGAATACATTAATTTTATGCAGAAAATATGAAGCATATAAGAACAATAAAAGACAAAAAATAATGGCACAATCAGACATTGAATTTAGGTTGTGGTTGTCACACGAGGTAATTATAATGAAAATGGTTGTTATATAATGTTACATTACAATAAAACTTTACAACTAACCTAATTAATTTATCTATATTCTAAGCTTTTAAAGACGGGTGATGCGACATCAAGGCCTGTTCGTATAGACACTAGAACCTTGTTCATGGCACAAGAGTACAAAAAGTATCGATCAAACGGTTACGTATTCGGTACAAGGGTGTACGAGGAAAGTACAAATGTACAGAACTCGGGCATTTCATGAAGGCTCTTACTTTCTTTCGAGCCAGCGCGAAAGATAAAAACCTTGTTGAAGCTAAAATGACTTACTATGGTCTAATTCGATATATATATATGAATTGGACCATGTAAGCTTCAAAGAGGTTGTATTTTACTATGATTGGGTAAGAGTTGAGGATAAAAATGCTTCTAAAGTTGATCCTGGCACCAATTTGATCCTGGTTGACTTGTCCAAGTTGAAGAGCAACGAACACGTAAGCGATGAGCCATTTGTTTGTGCATTTCAAAAGGTCAAGCAAGTGTTTTACTCGGAGTGTATAAACAATGATCCATGGTCAATTGTCCTACATTCGACAAACCATCTAAATAGTAGTATGGATGACTTGGCTACTCCGACCGAATATTAATCCATTTTTTATGATAACCCGAATTTGAAATAATTTTTAAATTTGTAATAAGTATTCCAATTATCTGACATTAGCTTAATGCTTTTAATTCATTTGTACTTGATCAGTTTACTATATGTAATATTTAGATTTAATTCTTAAGCATTATTTCAAAGTCCATGTCCAGTGGGTGTATTATTCTAGTGTTTTATTATTATCAGACATCAATTTAATGATTTTAATTCATTTGTACTTGATTAATTTAGTGCATTAATTCAAAGTTGTCAGTGTTTTGTTATAATATGGTTAGTGCTTTGTATTCTTCTAATTCATTTAGATTTGTACTAATAACAACAATTTTTTTATAGAAAATGTCTTCTTCAAGGCTTGGCGACAGCGGAGGCGATAAGGGCTCCTCGACCCCTAGGCTCCCAAAATGGGACAAATTAGGATTGACCATTGAGAACAAAATGGGAATATTGGCTAGATCCCTCGAGTTGGTGAAGATGATTATCGGCCCGGGGTACACTAGTTGGAGGGAGGTGCCAAATGAGATCAAATTGGCTATTTGGGCAGCACTACAGGTAATGTATGTCTATTTCAATTTTAATTTTAATTTTAATTCCAAATTTTATTTATTAGCAACTAACACTTACTTTCTTTTGGTTTTGTATTTGTTTGACAGGAACAATTCGGCCTGCCACCACAACTTCGCGATTCCATGTTGGAGCAGTTGAAGGAA
Source organism: Sambucus nigra (assembly GCA_949130495.1). Lineage (NCBI taxonomy): Eukaryota > Viridiplantae > Streptophyta > Magnoliopsida > Dipsacales > Adoxaceae > Sambucus > Sambucus nigra. The sequence goes on along the minus strand of OX422210.1, from coordinate 300,240,358 downwards.
CAACATAAGACGTGGAAGAAAAGTTTGCGGGCTCTGTACTTTGGGAAGACTCGAGACTCCATCCTCAGACTGCGTGAGACCGTCTCGTCAAAGGACCTGATCGTATTGGAAGAGTGGTAAAAGTTTATCGACAATGAGATCGAGGAGCGAAAATTGGCATCCCTCCAGTCGGGGAGGGAAAACCGGGCGAAAAAGACGAACGTGCACTATTCTGGGCAAACGTCTTACACCGAGGTGGAGCACATGACGATAAGTTTTTATTTTTCTATAATAATAGTTTTATGTTATTCTGCATTATTTTATTTTGCGTTACTTACTAATTTTTGCAATATTTTATTTTAGGAGACGGGGAATGGTCCCGGGGGTAGGCCACATAGGCTCGATGCCTTTGTGGCAATTCGGACAAAGAAGGACAATGACAAGGACAAGGAGGTGTCCCCGAGCGTCACGGCCACTATTGTAAGTCATAAATGTTTAATTTTTTGTTAACTACTATGACACCCCGCCTAATTAAATACCGGGCGATAACTCCTTTATTAAATTAAATCAAGGTGAACAGTTGGTCCATTCTTAGCATCACTGTCGAAAAATAAATTTTTCCAATTTAACACCCTAATTAATTAAGCTAAGTGTCAAAACCATGTTCATACATACTTTCCAAATTTTATTTAAAGAAAAATCATTTATTTTATAAACAACATTCAATAAGTAAGAATCACACCACATTAAATTCTGCAACATAATCCAATTAATTTAATACATTCGTCAATCGAATGTCAACATACGAAATCTAAAGTCACACATCCAAACTGAATAAATCCCATAGTAACAATACTGGAAATAACTGAAATACAAATGTCCAATAACAACGGAATAATGGAAAGAGCTACACATGCCCAACTAGATGAAAGTACTAAGAGTGGATCCGAATGAACGAAGTCGTCTAATCAAGAGTCCTGCAACTTCCACCTAAGCTGCAGCGCGTTCCTTCCAAGAGATCCTAAGCAAGACGCCCCTATGGCAGGGCACCTGTAATACCTACATATATATACAAGAGAGAGAGAGAGAGAAAAACGGGTCAGAGCCCGATAGTGTATATGATTTAAAATTTGTTTAGCAAGTATTTAAATTGATACAGGCCAGTGCAACAACATATTAGTGCACCACTCTCTTGAGGAATTCTTACCTCTCTTCTAATGTGCACACCTATCGCACTAACCTTCCCAACGGTTTGTCTTATCATTTATCGCACTAATCTTCCCAATGATTTAACTTATCTTAGCTTACTCGTAAGATTCAAAATTTAACGATTCAATTGTTCGAAAAGGATATTTCAATTAGCAACCAAAGTTCTCATTTTTAACTTTATAAATCAATAAAGTTTTCCAGTGTCATATTATACTTTCTCAAAACAAGTATTTACAATTTGAGTCATCAACCATGTCCTACATGTCTCATCAAAGTAGGCAGTTCCATATTTCAGAATTTCATATATATATTAACTACTCATAAAATATATATATATCACAACAGCACCCCAAATAACAACTATGGTGTGGGCATACTCTACTATCCAATCCTCGTATCACTCGTACTAAGGGAATACATATTCGGAATCACTCTCGAACTGTATCAACACATGCTCAAACAATATTGAGACAAAGTATAGATTCTAAGTTTCTCAGGACCGTCTAAACTATCACTGCGATAGCCTGTACCAAGGATACCTATACACAAACAAAATGAGGCGAAGCATAGATTCCAAGTCTCTAAGAGGAAAGCACATACCCGCATCTCTTGGGACCGTCTGAACTATCATTCCGATAGCCTGTACCAAGGATATCTATCTTCTAGGGTACAAGTCAATATCCCCCATAAAGGTCCCATCGAGATAAGACTGTCCCAGCGCGGAAACCTCAGGGATAGCAAGTAGCGTGGGCATGATTTTCACACATAGATAGTATATGCATACACAATCATATAACTATACTAACATTACCATTTCAATAATGGGTAAATTCTCAATTCCCATAATTACGACATTTGTATTTATTTCTCATTATTTAGTTATCACGTATAACCATTCACATCTTATTTTAATTTGAGGAACTTTTCCACTTACTACATCACGCTCACGGATTCTATCCTCCCAAGTATAAAATTCAGTAGGTATACACATTTGTCCCAAAGTAACTCTCTTACGTGTCTCTCTCTCTTTAACATATACTTACATTGTCCCTCATGTAAGATATCCCAAAAATATAGATTTCGCCTTACATTAAAGGATTTTGAATTTTATTTTCAAAGATGAGAATTTCAAATGGTTTCGAAATCGGAATTAAAATGGAGTTTTAATTGAATTTTTTTTATTATTTAGAAGAGTCCTCAAAATATAAAACTCTCTAAGAGTCCTCAAAATATAATACTCTCTAAGAGTCCTCAAAACATAAAACTCTCTAGTAAAAATAATATTTTTAGAAATCCGACCGTTCGATCAAGCTGAATTTTTGTCAGCAGTCATGTCTCGCCGTTTGCTACAACATACTAAAATTTCAAGCAATTCCAATGGTCCGATCATCCGGAATAAAATTTTTTGTGTTTGTATCTAATTAAAACTCTTTTCTTAATCAAACTCTTAATCCTTTACATGACAAAGGGTTTCTAAGATATCATTTAAGTCATCACTACATGCAATTTCCTATCTCAAATTGGGTTTTTCTTCCATACAATTCATCCTAATCATTCCTAAACCAATATGAAAGATGCATCAACGAAATAAGCAAGATAAACACTTGCCTGGAATTTTTAGAAATCTGGTTTGGTGCCGAAATTGGTGTGGTTTCGTTCCCCGTCTCGCGATCTACGCGTTGGTGGTGACGGCGGTGCAATCGGAGGTGTTCTTGGTCTAGAACTCCTTGGAGAGCTTCTCCTCTTCCTCTCCAATGGCCGTCATTTGTCTTTGGTTGTTCTAACCCTAGAAGACAACCTAGATATCTTATATAACCCTTTTAATTTTCGTAGGTTTAATTACCCATAATTGCGAAATGTCCAAAACGCCCTCCCGGGGTACTAATTGGGCCTAAAAACTCCCCGAGACCCAAACTAAACCCCCGGGTACACTTTTCTGACTATCTCGACCCTTTCGGACACGTTAGCGCACTCAAAACGACCATATGAACAACTTATAAAATATTCACTTATTAATCAACATTTAATCCCGACACGACACAGGCGCGTCCCGACTTAAATTTCCATAATTATCATTTTATTCACACGTGACAATATTATAACAATAAATCTCATATATTACTATACTCATCCAGTAATATTCAACAGATAACAAATTTCCAATAATTACTAACTCTCGTCACGCTAGTAAATATTTAAAGCAACATTCCGGATTAAAATTAAATTAATTTATCTCAATTAAATTTAATAAATCCCATAATTTAAAAGCTATACAAATACGGGGTATTACATACTCCCCCCTAATAACTAAATTTTGTCCCGAAATTCGGAAAATAAGGCCTATCAGGTAGCACAATTCTGGATATCCTTTTCCGTACACAAACTAACTACACATTACGGCGCTCAATCACTATAGCCCTTTCTTCATAGTAACATTGTTTTGCATTCTCTTTGGAGACACTTCACATTGTGCTCCCAACCGATAACATTCGCATAGGTCACGCCTGTACGTTATACATTTCATTATCTCACTATCATTAGGAGGCCGCACCTCACTACATGACAAATACTCGGATTTATTCATATACAAAACTCCCATTCTGAGAAAGTATTACGAACATTTGATCACTCTTGCTCGTCTAAAACAGTCGTGGAATTCTACCATAGTTATCGGATATTTTCTCGACCGATCCAAAAATTCTGATTATCTGCTCTCCTCTAAACATACGGAAGGAGAATAGTCTAGGTTCTTCCATAACAAAACCTTAATAAGTACCTCATACGCGACAAACAGGTACGAGTGCTTCTACAGAGCATTCTTGAAATCATCGTACCAAGATTCCAAAATCTCCTTCACGTGGCTTCACTAATCTTTAATCACCATGCGCTTATTCCCTGGCTAAGGGTGATACATCCTACTTGAAACGAAATCTTATCTCCGCTGGTTCCTGAAATCCCATATCAAAGGTGGGATTCACCAATCTCATCCTGATTCAGAAATTTATACTGCACCGGACCATGCACTGGCGCGATCCTTCCTTTAAAAGGAAGTCTGGGGCATATTAGTTAATATTGTAAGCCAGCCCAAAGGAATATCAATCACTTCCTTCTCGGCGACTTAATTAACATGTTCGGGATAAACCCTTGATCTTGTTTTGAGGATGGAAACCCATCCAAGAACTTTACCGACTTTACCAACCTCTTCCAATTTCAGGAATTTTCGATAAACACAAAATTATTTGGTTGATTCTCCTCTTTCAACCAAACCTTACCTATGGGCAGTGCATGTAGAGACTACTCACTACGTCTCGCTAAACATCGATTCTTCCCTTGAAATGTCTCACATTAAGTGACACGTAATACTCCCCTTCCTTCCTTGTAGTATGCCGAAAGTTCCACCCGTGATCTTCTCTCCACGAAGCGCACTTCTGGATCTGTTATACTATACTAACATCATTACTCTTTATATGTGTGAGTCTCTCTCACACTTGACTAATAACAACTCCGCACCGGGTGTGCTTCATAACAATTAAATTCTACTATATTCAAGGAATACCAATTCTTGAATGGCTTCCCACAGCCTTCCAATCAAGTTAGGGTGTGCTATTCTAATTGCACACTTATGTATGGATTATCGCCCCTCATGTGACGTTTAATCCACTCTATCACTTCCACTTCGTTATACTAGTCCCACAAACATATATTTCACACGTATATTACCACGTCCCTTCAACTCGGACTATTTTAACTGTAGTTAACCAAGATGCCCACATTTTTGCAACACTCCGACCGCCCTGGGAGAGCGAACGACGTGCTACTCATCTGTAGGACTAACTAAATTCAACGGAATAGAAGGGATAGGGCATTCAAATTCCATGACAATAAAAGAGGAATAATAATTCTCAACCTTCCTCAGATAAGTACAACAATTTTCCCAAATAGGTACAACAACCAAAATAAATCACTAACGCTCTATTCATCAAAATAATTACAGGTCATCCCTTTTGTATAATATAAAGTTCTTTCCAGGTAATCCATGCTAAAAATCATTCCAACTCTTTATTCACCTTGTGTTCTGTACGCGGTTATGACATTTGGGTACTCTCAATCACCCTAGAAAACAAAATTCTTAAATTATCCTTATCATCGTTCCACCCCTCAACTCGTGGGGATAACTTTTAATGCTTTCCTACCACAAAAATCCGGCTCCAATGACCTTAAAACAAAATTCAACTTCCAACTTACATACATAATTACTTGATCCCATTTCGACCAGGGTACCGAACTCATGGAATAGTGACCAAACGTCTCCCTATTTCCAACCTTACGCTAAGTTTCATGCGTGGGATGTCTCGCAAAGCGAAATCCAAACAAGGAACCCCCCGATACACTACTACCTAGCATTGTCGGTTATCGAAATCCGTTAGGTCCTCCGTCCATAGTATATACCCCTTTATTCCGTCCCTTGACAGAAAAGTTATAATTTCTCCCGTAATTATGCTTAACAAAGAACATTTCACCAAATTTCACTATCGTTCAGCATAGGTTGGTGGTAATAGCATTCCATAAACCTCGAATACATACAATCGGAATTCTCGAAATTCCTTTTTCTAACATTAGGGGTATAACTCTTAACTCCCACGTCTCTTAAGGATACATATAACACTGCACTCTTCCTATCACTAAGTCCGGAGTGCCAAACATAATACTGCGTCAAATCTTTTCGCTCAACGGTAAATCCCGATACATACGGAATCATATTGGCAAAGTTTATACATACTTTGGCATCGAATATTTCGAGCCCACTATCTCCTCCGAAGTCTCTAGGATAGATAATATAAGTGCGAGTCCAACCTTCTCACAGGTAAAGCCTCGCCAAAACAAACATAAAACATGTTGCACTAATGCAACCACTCCGATAGCCTTGCAATAAATGCCCACTATCGTACTAACCATTTCTGTAATGTTTTAAACAAGATAATATCATACTCGTGTATCACATCACTACAACGAGTAACCTCAATAAAGTATAAAACACGTTGATATACTCATTCATCCTCCGCGGATAGCACTAAAGAAAAATCCCGCTACACTAGGGAAAAATATTCACATAATGGTAACATTTATAATTATATGCATTAAGCTCGTCTCACATGCTAATCTAGCAATGAACAAAATATAGTGACTCTCTCGTGTCACATAAACACGTCTCATCCTCTGAGGATACAACTTACACTTCTACCTTGTCAATCGTCTTGACTGCGCAAATGGTTTTCGGACGTAACACGTCTGCCCAAACCATAACAAAATTATTTTAATCGTTGCCTTTTACTAGGCACCGTATTCTTGTCCTTATACTCACTTTGGAACATATTATCGTGAGCGATCTCACTCCGCACAAAATACCTCAGTACATAATCCACTTACCACCTGTCCTACTAACCAGGTTAGGATTTGTCCTCCTCTCTGACTTTAGTAAACTCGATTCCTGTTAACCATTCCGATTGTTCCTTTAACTTTTTAGGCCATAAAGATCATGTTACTATCTATAATAGCACTTACTGAATTTACCATCACTTGGTAAGAATTCCATTATCCGAATCATTTAAATGGGTCCCCTGATGTATATCCACATCTCTTTTTGGTGCTATATCACCACCATTGTATTCAGTCTTATTCTCGACTAAATTCTTCGATTTCTTTAAGCTTCCCACACAAGGAGCATTATCATCTTTATTGACAAAATACAACATTGTCAACCTCTGAATCAACCGTCCATCAGAATTTCCTCCTCGAGTATTATCAATTATTATTATGAGTTGGTCTCCCACTTGGAGTCGTTTCCTCCACTCGTATCTACATATTTCGATACAAAATTTGCTAATGATTAGGGTTGATATCCACAATCGGACTTCTGTCATGCCCTCCCGCGATGAGTTCAGAATCACGTTTGCGTCTCACCCTGAACAGTTGAGGAAGGAACATACGGTCAACACTGTACCTAAGGTTCTCCTATAGGCATAGCATTCCACTTCTAAAATTGGTGGTTGACTCCAACCATTATAATTTCGTCCCGAAAGCCAAGACACATACAATTTTCACTTTCAGTTTGCCACACTTCGTCCTATATCTAAGCCTTTGGGTACATTACCTCCGTTGGTAAAGACACATACAATTTCCGCATTTCTAAAATTTCCCATTGACAGTCTCTACACATTTTTGTAATACGTTTGGTAAGTTTACCCTCGCACCTCATTTGACTATAACAGCATTTGAAAAATCATTGCTGCACCTTAGTCGCCTTTCTAGTCGTGGCTTCTCGTGCCATAATGGAGGTGACCTCGACTACGGTCATCATTCTCGGATATATTTCATAATATCAACTGAGCCCTGCCTCCTGATGTATGCTTAACGGTCCTCTTCTGACATCCGTCATCGCTCGGCACACGCACACATCCGAACGAAATTAGAATTCACTAGTGTATACACATTATAGCAGGAGAACGAAATCTCGTCAAGGGAATCAACAATCCTAAACATAGGGCTCTATAACAAACAAAGCAACGCTGAAAGCATAATAAGCCGTACAGATCCTAAGGACACTAGAACCTGATGCTCTGATACCACCTGTGACACCCCGCCTAATTAAATACAGGGCGATCACTGCTTTATTAAATTAAATCAAGGTGAACAGTTGGTCCATTCTTAGCATCACTGTCGAAAAATAAAATTTTCCAATTTAACACCCTAATTAATTAAGCTAAGTGTCAAAACCATGTTCATACATACTTTCCAAATTTTATTTAAAGAAAAATAATTTATTTTATTAACAACATTCAATAAGTAAGAATCACACCACATTAAATTCTGCAACATAATCCAATTAATTTAACATACGAAATCTAAAGTCACACATCCAAACTGAATAAATCCCATAGTAACAATACTGGAAATAACTGAAATACAAATGTCCAATAACAACGGAATAATGGAAAGAGCTACACATGCCCAACTAGATGAAAGTACTAAGAGTGGATCCGAATGAACGAAGTCGTCTAATCAAGAGTCCTCCAACTTCCATCTAAGCTGCAGCGCGTTCCTTCCAAGAGATCCTAAGCAAGACGCCCCTGTGGCTGGGCACCTGTAATACCTACATATATATACAAGAGAGAGAGAGAGAGAAAAACGGGTCAGAGCCCGATAGTGTATATGATTTAAAATTTGTTTAGCAAGTATTTAAATTGATACAGGCCAATGCAATAACATATTAATGCGTCACTCTCTTGAGGAATTCTTACCTCTCTTCTAATGTGCACACCTATCGCACTAACCTTCCCAACGGTTTGTCTTATCATTTATCGCACTAATCTTCCCAATGATTTAACTTATCTTAGCTTACTCGTAAGATTCAAAATTTAACGATTCAATTGTTCGAAAAGGATATTTCAATTAGCAACCAAAGTTCTCATTTTTAACTTTATAAATCAATAAAGTTTTCCAGTGTCATATTATACTTTCTCAAAACAAGTATTTACAATTTGAGTCATCAACCATGTCCTACATGTCTCATCACAGTAGGCAGTTCCAGATTTCAGAATTTCATATATATATTAACTACTCATAAAATATATATATATATCATAACAGCACTCCAAATAACAACTATGGTGCGGGCATACTCTACTATCCAATCCTCGTATCACTCGTACTAAGGGAATACAGATTCGGAATCACTCTCGAACTGTATCAACACATGCTCAAACAATATTGAGACAAAGTATAGATTCCAAGTCTCTCAGGACCGTCTGAACTATCACTGCGATAGCCTGTACCAAGGATACCTATACACAAACAAAATGAGGCGAAGCATAGATTCCAAGTCTCTAAGAGGAAAGCACATACCCGCATCTCTTAGGACCGTTTGAACTATCATTCCGATAGCCTGTACCAAGGATATCTATCTTCTAGGGTACAAGTCAATATCCCCCATAAAGGTCCCATCGAGATAAGACTGTCCCAGCGCGGAAACCTCAGGGATAGCAAGTAGCGTGGGCATGATTTTCACACATAGATAGTATATGCATACACAATCATATAACTATACTAACATTACCATTTCAATAATGGGTAAATTCTCAATTCCCATAATTACGACATTTGTATTTATTTCTCATTATTTAGTTATCACGTATAACCATTCACATCTTATTTTAATTTGAGGAACTTTTTCACTTACTACATCACGCTCACGGATTCTATCCTCCCAAGTATAAAATTCAGTAGGTATACACATTTGTCCCAAAGTAACTCTCTTACGTGTCTCTCTCTCTTTAACATATACTTACATTGTCCCTCATGTAAGATATCCCAAAAATATAGATTTCGCCTTACATTAAAGGATTTTGAATTTTATTTTCAAAGATGAGAATTTCAAATGGTTTCGAAATCGGAATTAAAATGGAGTTTTAATTGAATTTTTTTTATTATTTAGAAGAGTCCTCAAAATATAAAACTCTCTAAGAGTCCTCAAAATATAAAACTCTCTAAGAGTCCTCAAAACATAAAACTCTCCAGTAAAAATAATATTTTTAGAAATCCGACCGTTCGATCAAGCTGAATTTTTGTCAGCAGTCCTGTCTCGCCGTTCGCTACAACATACTAAAATTTCAAGCGATTCTAATGGTCCGATCATCCGGAATAAAATTTTTTGTGTTTGTATCTAATTAAAACTCTTTTCTTAATCAAACTCTTAATCCTTTACATGACAAAGGGTTTCTAAAATATCATTTAAGTCATCACTACATGCAATTTCCTATCTCAAATTGGGTTTTTCTTCCATACAATTCATCCTAATCATTCCTAAACCAATATGAAAGATGCATCAACGAAATAAGCAAGATAAACACTTGCCTGGAATTTTTAGAAATCTGGTTTGGTGCCAAAATTGGTGTGGTTTCGTTCCCCGTCTCGCGATCTACGCGTTGGTGGTGTCGGCGGTGCAATCGGAGGTGTTCTTGGCCTAGAACTCCTTGGAGAGCTTCTCCTCTTCCTCTCCAATGGCCGTCATTTGTCTTTGGTTGTTCTAACCCTAGAAGACAACCTAGATATCTTATATAACCCTTTTAATTTTCGTAGGTTTAATTACCCATAATTGTGAAATGTCCAAAACGCCCTCCCGGGGTACTAATTGGGCCTAAAAACTCCCCGAGACCCAAACTAAACCCCCGGGTACACTTTTCTGACTATCTCGACCCTTTCAGACACGTTGGCGCACTCAAAATGACCATACGAACAACTTATAAAATATTCACTTATTAATCAACATTTAGTCCCGATACGACACAGGCGCGTCCCGACTTAAATTTCCATAATTGTCATTTTATTCACACGTGACAATATTATAACAGTAAATCTCATATATTACTATACTCATCCAGTAATATTCAACAGATAATAAATTTCCAATAATTACTAACTCTCGTCACGCTAGTAAATATTTAAAGCAACATTCCGGATTAAAATTAAATTAATTTATCTCAATTAAATTTAATAAATCCCATAATTTAAAAGCTATAAAAATACGGGGTATTACAATTACGTTATAATTTATTTATTTATTCATTTAATTAACTAATCGTGTGCTTTTTCTTATTTCAGGCAAAGCTTAAGGAAGTGCATGATTCGCAGTCTGATACCGACAAGGCATCTCTGGCTACGGACGTACTCAGCCAAGTGCTCAGCGCTGATCGCAAGGGGAGGACTAGGGCGTGAGCTCACGGGTAGGCAAGTCTAGGATCATCGAAATGGAGATGAGCAACACCAAGTTGGCTTGTCAGGTGAACACGCATGACGAGAAGTTACCAGGGTTGGAGGCAACAGTTCTATATATGTACGCCTTCATGAAGCCTAAGTTGGGCAAGGGAAAGGAGAAGAGGGTGGAGGAGGAGGTGGACGAGGACGAGGAAGTGGATGTGGACGTCATTGCTTCAACGTCGATACGCCCGGACTCGCCGCTTGATGATCCAGTTCCCATTTTGGCTCCCGTCCAGTGGCCTATGTCAATAATCGGTTGGTCGAGCATGTTTTCACTCAACATATATGATTAACATGGGATAAGAGGGGGTTGAGGGACCCAAGAATCCTCCCGGGTATGCCGGTTCATGGACGTGTCCTTAAAGACATCGAGTCCAAGGTACTCGTCACGTATGTGATACCCCAAAAGGAGAACTCTGCATTGTGGTTGCACGAATTATGTGGAATGACACATATTGAGGGGTGTCTCAATGCGTATATCGTGTGGCCTTCCTTCCCACTCCAACCTACCCCAGACTCTATTCATTTATTATTTGTATCTATTTTATTTGGACACATGGTTTATATTTGTGTTGTTTTGATTTGTTACATTTTGGTTTGGATATGGATTGTATTTCTATTTTTTTGGATATCGAATTATATATGAAATGATTTGGTGGGGGAATTCTTTTTATTTTATTTGGATATATGTTGTTTGAACAAGTATAATTTCACTATAACAAGTATAAATATACTGCTGGGTAGTGGCAGTGGCCACACTGCCCAGCATATATTTTTTAAATTCTGCCCAGAATTGTCACGATCTTTGACCGTGATAATTTTTTTAGGTTTGACCATGACAGGATCATGACAAGTCTAATGAATTTGTCACAGTGTTTGACCGTGACAAGTCCGTGATAAAATTAATTGTCACTCCCAGAATTGTCACGGTCATTAACCTTGACAAGTTGGACTTGTCACGGTCAATGACCATGACAATCCGATAGTTTTAGTGTAGTGTCTCACACAAGCCTAAGGTGCCACCACTCGATACTTGCTATCTAATCAACCAGAACAAATGTAATGAAATAAAAATGGCTACTAACTTAGCCGATCACCAACTCAAGAATAATGGCACAATGTTCTCAAGACCTCGACTTTACCATCAAGGTTCAAATCGAAACCGTCACCAGGCAAGAGTGACTGGCACCAGCTACAAACGACGCCGAAAGATCCACTACCGACCTCACCATGTCACACCTGAAAGGAGCATCAACCTAAATATCTAATACCATGTTATAATTTCCCGACCCGGATTTAAGGGTTAATAAAGGATCAATCTAAGCCGGTTCTTACATTAATTGCGAAGTGTAGTGACACAACCTAAAGAATGTTTCTAGTCCAATTTTATTATTATTATTATTTAATATTACTCTTATTGGCATTCGATTCCAATTTTCATGAACTACGTGTTAGGATCCCAGAACAGTTACCCAAGGCTAAGTAAACAGAGCCACTAATAATAAATGTAAATAATTACTTACCTGTATAACGCTCTCAAAGTATGAAACAACATACAACCCGCCGTAACAAAAGGAGGTATGTGAGCAAAATGCTTAGTGGGAACTATACAAATATAGTATAGAAATGAATGGAAGAAAAGAATAATCACACGCTACGCTAAATGCATGTGAAAGTACATATGTATCTACATATATTCCTTTGAAAATACGTATCCCAATGTATTAAACAGTTTTATTCCAAAAACGTTATTTAACCCGTTTATTCTCTAGATCTTTACCAAGAATAATTTTGTATCATTATGATTAAAAACTAGCATTCCTTCCCATTAACGTACACGGTTAAATAAATAGCAATTGTTGGGAAAAATATTTCATTTACTTTGAAACGTTTATTACCCAACATTCATTAACTCATGCCGAGTTATTAATCATTACTTAAGACTTGCTTTCAACGTACACACACACCGTGTTTAGAAAAATACTCATTTTCCTTTGAAAACTTTACATAACACACGCTTGTGTTAATTATGCTTCAAACCTCATTAGGTAGCTTAAACATCAATATATCATCTTATATTAAACCATCCCATGTTGCCACATGAATATTAAACATTTAATGCGTTATTCTTGGATTAGTAAATAAATGAATTGATGCCATTCATTTGTGCCTCTTTCTTGAATATTCAAGTCATTACTTAATATTTTCTTTAGGGATTTTGACGACACACACACACATCAGAATACATGCACACCCACGGTTTCATGAAATTTCACCGCCGGGCACCGAATGCCAAGTAAACTGCAGTCGGTTTGGAGTCTTTCACCACTAGGGACAACATAGCCCTGCTTAATTATTTAACCCGACGTCATCCAATATCATTATCTTTTCAATGTGCACAACATTATTTCAATGTTCACATTATTCAATATTTATGGGCCAAAGCCAAAAGCCCGGACTTAACTGTCCGTTTTTCCATTAATAATTGAAAAAAAAAATTACTTTCTCGTTTAAGTCCTTTATTCACCCACACGTTGATTTTATACGCTTTAGGATAATTCGTTTTCACCCACACTAGTGTAAAAATATTGAAAAACTTTTTTAATTCATAAAAATATTCGACTTTAAGTAAGTTTACCAATTTACCCTTTTATTGACAAAACTTGCAATTTAGTCCTTCAAGAAGTGTCATTTTCCAAAAAGGCAGTTTAAGTTTCCAATTCATCATTTAAACACATTTAACTATTAAACACACTTGCTTATTGGCGTACTTTGCTCAACTTTCACATTTTACACTTCACACACCTTTAATATATAAATTCATACATTTTATATATTAAAACCTCATTTTCCACCTATTTGATAAACACACTTTATTTTTGAGTTTTTGCATCTTACACCCATTTACCAATGTTTACACAATAACTCATACTATTTTCTTATTATTAGTTTACACACTTTAAATTACCCATTTAAAGTGAAAGATACATTTTTTTATATTTATCTTCATTATCTAAGTAGAAAATCACATTTTTATCTCATTAAATGGATTAGACAAGCCCACTGCATTTCTTTGCACAAAATAACATTATTTATCTTTAAAACATCATTCTAACGCATTTATTTCATAAAATGCCTATTGTGGCCATCCCCGATCCTCGCGAGGTGAGAGACGAAGAAGATGGGGGTCTTCTAATTGTCGGGAGGATCTTGGTCCCGCGCATCCCTCTTGGGAGCGCTTCGACCGACGTCGGTAATGAGGTGAAAAATGTAGAGAGATGGAGTCTCCAGTCTATTTTACTCAAAGCAGACAAAAGAAAAGGGAGCCATCCCAAAGGACAACATCCAAAGACATACTGATACATAAGAAATCAAAAATGATTCAAAAAGGGTTTGGAGGCTAAGTTACGAAATGGGAAGGTGTTAGGCACCCATTCCGCCCTTGCGGTCTCTCATGGGTTATTGTTATTTTTCTTTATTTCCCCGTGATATGTGTGCATGTGTATATGTAGTGGAGATAGGAATCATCGACTTGTATCATGGAAGAGATAAAGCGAGTCATCCATAGGAATATCCCTCAAAGTAATATTAGAAAATAGGATTTACGCGATTATCCTTACGTCAATCCTTATGATGGAACGATAACGCATACGGAATAATACACCACTATGGACAAGTATATGTATATGTAAATCTGTAGAATTTGGGAGAGTTAAGTTTAAAGAATATAAAAAAACTAGAAAATGGGAGAAAAGTAGAAATAGGACTCGAGTCTCAGGTTTTACCCCGAGATGCCTACGTAGCCTATAGAGGCATCAAAGTCCACGTTGTTTGTATGCAAAACGAGGGGTGGGGTTTATCCTATCAATCCAATCGGGGACTTCTCTTATATGTGCGTGTGTGTAATAAAAGTGTTTTAGTTTTGAGAAAAGTGTAAGAATTCCAGTTTGGAATTTATGAGCAACCCTATTTTTCTTATTTTTTGGGTTTTATTTATATAAAAATAAGAGATGTGCAATAATACTAAATAAAAAGTATATTAGGATATGTGAGATGGAGAGAATAAAAGTGCTAAGAAATAAAATAAGTTAATGCGAATTTAGGAGAATTTGAAGAGAGAGTTGAGAAAGTTGGACCTTCTTGAAGATCTTGAGTTTGATCTTGAATGTTGGAGAGAAGCCCTTGGACTTGGGTGATGATGAAGAGTAGTTAATTCAATAAGTTTGATGAAAAAGGTGAAGGTTGGAAAGGGATTTGGATGTGGAAGTCACGCTGACTTCGAGAGAGGTTTTCTGAGTTTGCTGAGAGTGATGGATTTCACGTCTTGGGTTTCTTTGGAAGGGGGTTAGGCCCTTCTTTTTATAGGCCCAGGGGATTTTTGATCAGCATAGCCCTAGTCCTGTTAGTTGGCAAGTGTGTTTGGGCACACTATCGATAGGCAGGGTTTGGGACCTGCCGTTTGGCAGTCTCTTTCAAGTTCCTTAAGAAAATCGATCGTAGAGCGCAAACCATTGATTCGAATCATGCATGGGGTAAATCATTGGAAAGGTAATTTAGATACCTTTGAAATTATTTGGGACTGCTCCTGGGTCCAGGAGTTGACTTTGGGTCAAATATGGCTCGAAAGCGCTTGTCGGTCCTTTGGGCGGGGAATTATTGGACGTAAATGGATCGTTCGTCCACATAATAGGTTAGAATCATGCACAGGGCGGGCTATTGGAAAGGTTAGGAGATTTACTTTGACATTCCAAAGATCTTGACTTGGTTTGGGGGGCTGACTTCGGTCAACCGGGGCCTGGAAGCATTCGATCACCTTTCGGAGTAAAACAGATCGTTTGTTCGTATCATAAGTTAGAATTGTACATGAGGTGATCATTGGATAGAGGTTTCAATTCCTTTCTAAGATTCATTCAGTCTCGATCGAGCTGAAGAGTTTACTTAGGTCCAACGGAGCTTGGGGGCGTTCAGTGACCTCTTTATTAAGTTTCGAGGGAAAATGGGTCATTCATCTGCACCGTAAGTCATACTTGCACACATGATGGGGTTTTAGTGACCTTCAAAGATCCATTCAGTCTTGGTCAAGCTGAAGAGTGTGACTTTTGGTCAAACGCAGTCTGGGAGTGCTCGCTGGCCTTTAGGTCAGTACTCGGGGTATGACTTAGGTTTATAGCGATGAGGGGAGGTGCTAGGGAACCTACGGAGAGGTTAAGGGTGTTATAATGGGGTGTCTATAGCGCCCCTCGATGGGTGAGCTTGGAACAAATGATAGCCGTCGAATAGACACCACATGATGCCTTTTAAAATAAGATGACGAATTCAGAGGGTCGAGGCCGATTCTGAGTACATGTGGATGAGGATGACCGATTCTGTGAGTCAAAGCCAATTCTGAGGGCTTGAGGATGAGGGTGACTGATTCTGTGGGTCGAAAGCAATTCTGAGGGCTTAAAGATGAGGGTGACCGATTCTTCGGGTCGAAGCCAATTCTGAGAACTTGAAGGTGAGGGTGACCGATTCTGCGGGTCGAAGCCAATTCTGCGGGCTTAAAGATGAGGGTGATCGATTCTGTGGGTCAAAGCCAATTCTGAGGGCTTGAAGGTGAGGGTGACCGATTCTGCAGGTCAAAGACAATTCTGTGGGCTTGAAGATTGTAACAACCCGCGTAATTTTTGGGGTATTTTCAAAATAAAGAGAAAAAATAAATTTTGAGATAAAATTATTTTTATTGCTTAAATATGTTGGTTTTGATTTTATAAGAATAAAACTTCAAGCGGAATTGAAATCAGAGTTAGAACGGATTTTATATGAATTTTTTAATATTTTGCCTTATGGCATTTTTAAGGGAAACTGTCAGATTTTAGGCATGATCGTTCGATCGATGATTTTCATTGATCGATCGATGGTCCCAGAAAATGTTAACCGTAAGTATTTTTTATGAGTTCTGGTTTGATTCAAAATCTTGTATTTTTACCTTATAAAAAGGGATCATTGGCTATTGTTTTGGAATAGCCTTGGGGCATAAAAATACTCAGAAAACATATTTTTAATTCCTCTCTTTTTATACACAAACAAGCCCTTTAATTTATGCATTCAACCTTCGGTTTTTGTAGGTGTTCTTGGGGCTGTTTTGAGGTTGATCTTGGAGGAGTTTTTGTGATCTCTGAGGAATGTTTTGATGGAGTATTCTGACCTTTCTGGGCAGATTGTTATTGGTTCTTGTTGGTGGTTTAAGGTATGGGGTTTTACACAATATGTTCCTTAATCTCGAGAGTATTATTATCGTTGTTTTCTTGGGATTATTGACTCATATTTGAATTGATAAATTCATTTGGAAATATGGAAATATTTGTTGGAATCTAATTTTCGATTCATGTGGTATTATATTTGGTGTTGAGCATGTTGTCATGAGATTTTAGTATGACACTGAGGTTGGGCACTCGCCAATATTCTTTTTTTCGGATATACTAAACAAATGCATAGGCACGGTATGGTGGTGAGACCTGGTGTCCCGATTAATGTGTTGTTGATAAATTATATTGATATAATTGCTTATGAGATTCACGTTGATTTGAATATTCTTACTCATATTGTTATGATTTATTCATCACTAATATTTGTTGAGTATCTTTTCTGTCGTATTATGTACTTTCCTATATTTTCTCTTAGTGGCAGGTTAGCACGGATTTTGGGCACTTTGGATTTGATTGGGATTGATTTTTAGCGTGACTTATTTTGGGAAGAATTTTTAATACAAGAGAGAAGACTTGTATTTATTTTGATGTATAGAGTATTGGAGATTTATTTTATTTCGAATTAGATGTTGTAATTATTTCGAGAGAATTGTTGTATTTAATTTGAAGATTGAGATTAGTGGATTTCTCTTATTTAATTGTGGGATTTGTTTTAGATGCTCTATACCTTGTTATGTTGTGGATTTAGTATAGTTTTATCGATAGTAGCTCTCCGTTTGCTCCCCCCCAGACGGGCGGGGTGTTACAGAATGGTATCAGAGCTTAGGTATACGACCACTCTCGGGTCTTGGATTTTTGGTCTGCTGCGTTTTTGTGGCGCGTATTTTGGAGATAGAAATTTGTAAAGAATCGTTTCGCGTTAGGCATTTAGATTAGATGTGAGGAATGTATTTTTTGGTGATGAGATTATTTTTGGAGATTGTTGGCCTGATTTTTGAGAGTTAGGCATTCGGCGAATTTCGAGGGCGAAATTCCATTGTTAGTGGGGAAGTGTAACGACATGCGTAATTTTTGGGGTATTTTCAAAATAAAGAGGAAAAATAAATTTTGAGATAAAATTATTTTTATTGCTCAAATATGTTGGTTATGATTTTAGAAGAATAAAACTTCAAGCGGAATTGAAATCGGAGTTAAAACGGATTTTATATGAATTTTTTAATATTTTGCCTTATGGAATTTTTAAGGGAAACTATAAGATTTTAGGCATGATCGATCGATCGATGGTCCCAGAAAACGTGAACAAGTATTTTTGAGGAGTTGTGGTTTGATTCAAACTATTATATTTTTACCTTATAAAAAGGGATCGTTGGCTATTGTTTTGGAACAGCCTTGGGGCACAAAAATACTCAGAAAATATATTTTTAATTCCTCTCTTTTTATACACAAACAAGCCCTTTAATTTATGCATTCAACCTTATATTTTTGGAGGTGTTCTTGGGGCTATTTTGAGATTGATCTTGGAGGAGTTTTTGTGATCTTTGAGGACTGTTTTGATGGGGTATTCTGACCTTTCGGGGCAGATTATTGTTCATTCTTGTTGATGGTTTAAGGTATGAGGTTTTACACAATATGCTCCTTAATCTCGCGAGTATTATTTTCGTTGTTTTCTTATGATTATTGACTCATATTTGAATTGATAAATTCATTTGGAAATCTGCAAATATTTGTTGCAATCTAATTTTTGATTCATGTGGTATTATATTTGGTGTTGAGCATGTTGTCATGAGATTTTAATATGGCACTGAGGTTGGGCACCCGCCAATATTCCTTTTTTCGGATATGCTAAAAAAATGCATAGGCGTGGTATGGTGGTGAGGCCTGGTGATCCGGTTAATGTGTTGTTGAGAAATTATATTGATATAATTGCGTATGAGATTCACGCTGATTTGAATATTCGTACTCGTATTGTTACGCTTTATTCACCGCTAATATTTGTTGAGCATCTTTCCTGTCATTTTGTGTACTTTCCCATATTTTCTTTTAGGGGAAGGTTAGCGTGGATTTTGGGCGCTTTGGATTTGATTGGGATTGATTTTTAGCGTAGATTATTTTGGGAAGAATTTTTAATACAAGAGAGAAGACTTGTATTTATTTTGATGTATAGAGCATTAGAGATTTATTTTATTTCGAGTTAGATTTTGTAATTAATTCGAGAGATTTGTTGTATTTAATTTGAAGATTGAGATTAGTGGATTTCTCTTATTTTATTGTGGGATTAGTTTTAGATGCTCTATACCTTGTTATATTGTGGATTTAGTATAATTTTATCGATAGTAGTGCTCCGTTTGCTCCCCCAGGGCGGGCGGGGTGTTACAAAGATGAGGTGACCAATTCTGCGGGTCGGAGCCAATTCTGCGGGCATAAGTTGTGATGACCAATTATGCGGCTCGAAGCCAATTCTGCATGTCGAAGCCAATTCTGCATGTCGAAGCCAATTCTGAGGGCTTAGGTTGAGATGTTCTCGGGGAACACTGCCGGGGAAATTACATCGTGATTTTGATTTGAGCTGGGGAGATGATGGCTGGGAAAACTTTCGTGTCTTCTGAAGATTTTGCCATGTAATGGCCAATTTGATGCTGTAAATTCCGCTGGGGAAGTGATTAGGAGGTCCATGGTTTGGGCCACTTGCTCGGGGAAATTTGAGACCTTTGGGGAAATAGGAGATAATCCTGAAGTTTGGGATGTTTTAGGGGTCCTCCGGGGACGTTACCGGGAGGAGATTCACTTGGCTTTTGAGAGTTCCGTTGGATAAATAGGGGTTTCTCTTGAGGGAGTGCGAAATTTTCTTGGTGAAAATGTTCTAAATCCTTTTCTGGATTTTTAGGGATTTTCTGACGATTTTTCAGGGTTTTTTGGTATTTTTTGGGAATTTTTGTACGAAAATAAAGGGGGGTGCCGGTCGGCATGGTGTAGAGGGTGCCATTCGGCAGTGGCACAGACTTTTGGATTGCCTTAAGAAGTTAAAGGGTCAGTGCTGATTGATAGGTTTGAGGCCAGTGCCGATCGTTATGACCCTTTACATCCTATAAAAATGGGGCGAGTTCCCCTCATTTTTCACAGCTTCTTACCTTCTCTCTTTCTGCGATTTTCTTCTGCGAATCGTTCTAACATTTCGTAGTCTAAAAAATGGCCGCTTTTGTGAGCACTGCAGTACATCAAGAGTGGTTGGCTATTGACGACTAGGCGAATGTGGAATAGAGGGCCAAGGCGCCTCTTGCTTTGGGGAGCGAGAACTCTTTTGACGCATTCAAGCCGGTTGCGAATGAGAGGACCTTTCTGCGGGACCCGTCGCATCATCTCTCTTCGAGGGTGGTGAAACCTGGTAGTTACGTAAGTAAAATGACCTTTGGCATTCCTTTTTTATGGTTTTCCTTTTTTCTTGAATTTTGACAAGGTTGTTTCTTTTGATAGTCTAATGTTTCTTTGTTGACTATGCGTACCCGCAGGACGACAGGGCTTAAGGATGTCAGGGAGAATCTTCCACTTGTGGTGCGTTGGGTGGTATCATCAGCAGGCTTTGGGAGGTTGGCATTTGTGCTGGTTGAGATGCCTCGTTCGACGGCGGCCTTATGCGCTCTGGGGGAGAGGTGATGGGACACCACCCACACTTTCCATTTTGGTTTTGGGGAGATGACTGTGACTCCCATTGACGTGTAGCAGCTGTTGGGGCTGGACTGTGATGGAGAGAAGATAGAGGTGGATCGCTCTTTGCGAGTGAGGCTGGAGGCGGTGCGGGCGGTGCTCGGTGATGTGGGGAGGATAGTGTCTGGGGACTCCATCCGTCTGTCGCTACTGAGGGATGTTTTTCTAGGCAGGGTGATGTAATACCCCATAATTTTAATGACTTTTAAAATGGGTTATATTTTAAATTAATGGATTAATTGGATTTTCTTAATAATTAATTCATTTGGGTTTTATCCGAATTGTGGATATTAAAATGAATGATTCTGTATATTACTTAAAGATATTTAGGTAATATATGAATGTGATGCTATTGATATGGCTGTGTGATATTAATTCAGTAATTTGGATTTTTAGTCGGACGCGGTATGGGACGTGTCGGGACTAATTTGTTAAATTAAAAAGAGAATTTATTTTCTATCAACCTTATAGTCATTTTGACTGTGTCGTTGCATCCAAAAGGTTTGAAATAGTCAGAAAAGTCTATTTGGATGTTAATTTTGAGTCTCGGGTCATTTAGAAATGAAAAGACAACCCAAAAGGGCATTTTGGTCATTTTTATAGGGGGATGAATAGTGATTTCGGATTTTGTCCTATTATAAGTATTTGGAGATTAAGAGTACGTGGGTTATTCATCTCCTCTACACAAAATAGAGAAGTCATCTTCCTAGAGAGAGTGAAAGGTTGCTTGGGAAGAGAAAAGCTTTCTTGGAAGGAGGAGAACCAAAGAACCAAAGGTCACCACCACCAACCACCACCGGAGGTTGATCGGAGAAGGGAGAACCACCTGTTATATACTACACCAAAGGATCACATCTTCATTAGAGGAAAGTGTTTGATAATTGCAATCTAAGTTTGTATATTGTCCATGTTAAGATAGTTATAAAAAGATGAGATTTTTACATGTTTGGAAGATGAAAAGATGAAGTTGTAAATGGATAGGAATCAAACTCATGTTGTAGGTAGATAGTAATCCGCAAAATAATCATAAATCCGTTGAATAAATTCTGAGAATCAATGGTGTGTTCTTAAAGATATCATGTATATAATTTTCTAGAAAAATAGGATGAATATATGCTTTTAATTCAAACTCTTGATGATTCTAGGATGTTTAGAGCATTAGAAATCGTTCACATATGTTTCTATATCATGTAGTAAGGATTACATGGAATTTGGGTTGTTAATATGAAGGTTTGAATGATCAAAAGTGATGAAACCCGTAGTAGAAGAAATGCAGAAAACTGGGCTGTTATCTGGGCGATCGATCGATCGACCCCCTGCCTTAGATCGATCGACCTCCCCAGAATTCCTTAATTTGTCTCTTTTTAATGTTGATTCTTATCCCAAACCTTTTGTGGATCTTTGGTGATTATTAATTGGATATTATGGGACATAGATAAGTTCAGTAAGCCCTGGATGAGAATCGAATTAATTTGATTAGGATTCAATTGATTAGAATTATGATAATTAAATTGAAAGAAATTTCGGTTGCTAGATTCATGTGTTGGATTCTAATTGGTATGCATGAGGATTAAGAATAGTTCCAGAAGGGTAGATTGAAATAACACCTAGGTAGCCTTAGGGTTACAATTTGAACATCAAGGACTGAGTTTAAGCTCATTATTGATTGCACAAGAATTGAGTGTAGTACAAGCGCTTAGTGGTATGGCTCCTATATAGAGATGGTATTTTAGACCACATTTGGTTGAAAGAGGGGATGAGGTTATCCCGGTTGCGTATTTGAAGTTGACGGACCTTCACTACCGACAAAGTTAAGTAGTAGTGTATTGAAGACGTTCCCTATTTGGATTTCTCTTTGCGAGACATTCCGCGCATGAACCTTAACGACGTCAGGAGTGGAGAGATGTTATAATATGCGAGGATGTTGATTTTTTTGATAAGTCATATACTGTGAATGAAACACTATAGACTATGACCCTTGTAATTACGGTATTCAATCCTAATTGAAAGAAGATGTGTTTATAAGAGATTTGAAACTGTCGGTTATAACCCTAATTAAAGGTGAGTTTAATCCGTGGAAATTCGGGAGAAAAGATGATATGGACCAGTAGGATATTAGTGATTTCATACTGAATAAAACGTTGAGAAAAAACCTATTTGAACCTTGAGTAATGAGTGAGGCTCGGGGAAAATTAAATTAAGAAAGTAAAGTCATAATATTTTAATACGTAGGATTGAAAGCAATATAATGCTACGCATGGGAGTTACCTTAGGGTAATGAGAGTACCTTGTTGATATTATATTATAGGTATGATAATGCCTATTTGATTGATTGATGATTTATGTGTATGACATACCTAGCTTACTTGCTATCGATGGGAGGTTTGCGCATGAGGGCAGTCATATCCTAATGAATCCATGGGATCTTTAATTTGTCGCTCAAGGACATAGGTCTATGAAAGACTTATCGGGGAGTTGATAAGTCCACTTATTGTGGGTACGTAGGTATGTGCATGACCCATGGTTACGATAACTATGTTCGCCTCCAATTTGTATGATGTTGTTGTGGTTCGAGGAATCCTTACCGAAACTTTAGTTCCCTATTCAGTGACCAGCGATATTGTGACATGATAGCAGAGTAATGCATTGCACCTCAGCTGTGTCTCGGGGTGCCGTATTATATATATATATATATATATATATATATATATATATATATATATATATAATGAATTAAATGAATGTATATAGTGGTTAAATCTATCTACGGTGATAATTGTAGATAACGGTGAATAGAGAATGAGAATGGAATTAAGTTAATGAATGTTTATTCTTATAGAATTGAAAATCTTAATTCATATTAATGAGAAACGATTCATGTTAATGAGAAACGTATATGAATAATTATATGGCGTATGGTATGGGACATACGGGGTTATGATATAGGATGGAATCGTAATATGGAAATTAGTGAGGAGGAACCATTAATTAAGAGGTTAATAGGAAACGTTAAGTGTGCACTCTAGATGAGAGGTGAGAATAGCAAGTGAGAGTTGGATACTAACATGTACATAATAAATGCTTTGTTACATTGTTAAATACTTGCTATTTTCAAAATTATTTTCACAATCGGGCTCTGACCCGTTTCCTTGCATATTTTTTTTTCTATTGTACCTTCTATATTAGGTGTCCAGCAGCAGGGTCACCAACCTTAGCGGATTATGACGAGCTATGGAGCTATGGAGTATTGCTTAGATGCCTATCTTCATTTGATTCACATCATTCTTTTAGTTAGGGCATGTCTCCGAAGGAACTCAATTGTCTCTTTTCTATCGGAGTCAAATACTCTTGTAGTTGTGTCATTTTAATACATTTACTATTGTTGGGACTACTGTATTGGATTATTATTTGGGAATGTTTATTCCAATTGCATTTAAATTCTTTTGTGTCATCTGTTCAGTTATCAGTGTTGTAGAATAACATGTGTTGTGTTATTCTTAAACTAAAAATGGATTTTGTTGAAATTAAAATTTGGAAAGTTTTTAACACCAGCTTAATTGGGTATTGGGTGAGGTGTAAATGTTTTTGACAGTGATGCTAAGAATGAGCCAACTGTATATTCTATTTTAATTTGGTATGGGACTGGCCACCTGGTATTTAATTAGGCGGGGTGTTACAGGTGGTATCAGAGCATCAGGTTCTAGTGTCCTTTAGGGTCTGTAAGCTTATTGTGTTTTCAACTTAGCGTTCTTTGATGTAGAGCCCTATGTTTAGGATTGTTGATTTGCTTGGTGAGATTTCGTTTTCTTGCTATAACGTAGATATTAGTGAATATTATTTGCGTTCGGACGTGTTCGTATAAGAAGTATGGCAGATGAGGGCCATTGGACGGATAGCGGAGATCGTACCTAGGAGGTTGTGAAGTATGTTCGAGGATGATGATCGTAGTCGAGGTCACCCCAATTATGGCACGAGAGGACAGGACTGTAAAGACGGTTAGGAGGCAGCCTAAAAATTCCAAACGCTTGGGAGAGGGTCAAATGGTAAATTGAGGAGAGTCATCAGTAGAAGTTCTTGAAATGCGAGAATTGTGTGTGTTACCTAACGAAGGCAATATGTTCAAAGGCTTGGGCATATAATGGAGTGTGGTGAACTAGAACTAAAAATTTGGGGTAAAATTTTATTGACTCATCGGAGCAAAGTTATAATAGTGGGAGTCAACAACCACCGCCCACGAATGAGGGTATGTTTTCTGTCTAAGGAGTTATGACGCACATATTGATTTTTGTAGCAATTAACATTGTATGGGCTAATGGGTTGCTAAACTTAGCCTATAGAAATGTTATTTACGTAAACTCACCGAGGGGTTGTGGGACACTTATATTTTCATGTCATCACGTGGGTTTGATTTTTTATCACGGAATTACTTACTTTAGGCATGTCCGATCATGATGTGACTAGCGGAGTGGATTGACTTGTGGTATTTGAGAGCGTGTGTACTACTATAGCTAGCATCTTGTCTTTAATAAGAGAGTAGACTAGTAGACTTTATTTGAAATCGATAAAACCTGTAGAGAGGTTATAAACTATTGACTAAGGACCTGAGGAGTTTCGATGACCGACTACTTTAGGTAGTAGTGTATCAGGGGGGTTCCTTGTTTGGATTTCGCTTGCTAGACACCCCACGCATGAAACTAATAACCGTTGGGAGTCGAAATAAGTTAGGCCTTTAGGATATGAGTTTATAACCTTTGCGATAAGTATTATAATGGAAGTTGTACGATAGGGTGTATGGGCGCCCTGGATGGTTAGATTGTAGTAGTTTTCTTAATTGTGAAACTGTAAGTAGTTGTGACATCACGATTTATTTGTTTAATACGTGAGGATCATTTTTCCCAAAGTTTGTCACGAGGATGGTATAGGGAAGATTGGGTAAAGTTTAAATTCGATTCAATTGGAACTATATGGTGAGGCTGGGAGTATAACATCAATGGGGATTTTCGATAATGTACTGTATGGGAAGTACTACTTAGATTTCTTGCGATGTGAGATTTATACTCAGAGTTGACCTTACTGGTATGATTTATCTTTCTGAATTTCGGGACGAAATTCTGTTATAAGGGGGGAAGTATGTAATACCCCATAATTTTAATGACTTTTAAAATGGGTTATATTTTAAATTAATGGATTAATTGGATTTTATTAATAATTAATTCATTTGGGTTTTATTCGAATTGTGGATATTAAAATGAATGATTCTGTATATTACTTAAAGATATTTAGGTAATATATGAATGTGATGCTATTGATATGGCTGTGTGATATTAATTCAGTAATTTGGATTCTTAGTCGGACACGGTATGGGACGTGTCGAACTAATTTGTTAAATTAAAAAGATAATTTATTTTCTATCTACCTTATAGTCATTTTGACTGCATCGTTGCATCCTGAAGGTTTGAAATAGTCAAAAAAGTCTATTTGGATGTCAATTTTGTGTCTCTGGTCATTTGGAAATGAAAAGACAACCCAAAAGGGCATTTTGGTCATTTTTATAGGGGGATGAATAGTGATTTCGGATTTTGTCTTATTATAAGTATTTGGAGATTAAGTGTACGTGGGTTATGCATCTCTTCTACATAAAATAGAGAAGTCATCTTCCTAGAGAGAGTGAAAGGTTGTTTGGGAAGAGAAAAGCTTTCTTGGAAGGAGGAGAACCAAAGAACCAAAGGTCACCACCACCAACCACTACCAGAGGTTGATCGGAGAAGGGAGAACCACCTGTGATATACTACACCAAAGGATCAGATCTTCATTAGAGGCAAGTGTTTGATAATTGCAATATAAGTTTGTATATTGTCCACGTCAGAATAGTTATAAAAAGATGAGATTTTTACATGTTTGGAAGATGAAAAGATGAAGTTGTAAATGGATAGGAATCAAACTCATGTTGTAGGTAGATAGTAATCCACGAAATAATAATAAATCTGTTGAAGAAATTCTGAGAATTAATGGTGTGTTCTTGAAGATATCATGTATATAATTTTTTGGAAAAATAGGATGAATATATGCTTTTAATTCAAACTCTTGATGATCCTAGGATGTTTAGAGCATTAGAAATCGTTCACATATGTTGAAATATCATGTAGTAAGGATTATATATAATTTGGGTTATTAATATGAAGGTTTGAATGATTAAAATTGATGAAACCCGTTGTAGAAGCAGTGCAGAAAACTGGGCTGTTATCTGGGAGATCGATCGATCGACCCCCTGCCTTCGATCGATCGACCTCCCCAGAATTCCTAAAGTTGTTTCTTTTTAATGTTGATTCTTATCCCAAACCTTTTGTGGATCTTTGGTTATTATTAATTGGATATTATGGGACTTAGAGAAGATCAGTAAGCCCTAGATGAGAATCGAATTAATTTGATTGGGATTTAATTGATTAGAATTATGGTAATTAAATTAAAAGAAATTTTGGTTGCTAGATTCATGTGTTGGATTCTAATTGGTATGCATGAGGATTAAGGATAGGTCCACTAGGGGAGATTGAATATAACACCTGGGTAGCCTTAGGGTTACAATTTGAACATCAAGGACTGAGTTTAAGCTCATTATTGATTGTGCAAGGATTGAGTGTAGTACAAGCGCTTAGTGGTATGGCTCCTGGATAGATATGGGAGTTAAGACCACATTTGGTTGAAATAGGGTATGAGGTTATCCAGGTTGCGTATTTGAAGTTGACGGACCTCCACGACCGACAAAGTTAAGTAGTAGTGTATTGGAGGGGTTCCTTGTTTGGATTTCGCTTTGCGAGACGTTCCGCGCATGAACCTTAACGACGTCGGGAGTGGAGAGATGTTATAAGATGCGAGGATGTTGGTTTTGTTGATAAGTCATATAGTGTGAATGAAACACTATAGACTATGAGCCATGTGATGATGGTATTCAATCCTAGTTGATAGAAGATGTGTTTATAAGAGATTTGAAACTGTCGGTTATAACCCTAATTAAAGGAGAGTTTAATCCGTGGAAATTCGGGAGATAAGATGATATGGACCAATAGGATATTAGTGATTTCTTACTGAATAAAATGTTGAGGAAAAACATATTTTAACCTTGAGTAATGAATGAGGCTCGGGGACAATTAAATTAAGAAAGTAAATTCATAATATTTTAATACGTTGGATTGAAAGAGATATAATGGTACGTATGGGAATTACCTTAGGGTAATGAGAGTACCTTGTTGATATTATTTTATTGATATGATAATGCCTATTTGATTGATTGATGATTTATGTGTATGACATAACTAGCTTACTTGCTATCGATGGGAGGTTTGCGCGTGAGGGCAGTCATATCCTGATGAATCCATGGGATCTTTGATTTGTCGCTTAAGGACATAGGTCTATGAAAGACTTATCGGGGAGTTGATAAGTCCGCTGACTGTGGGTACGTAGGTATGCGCGTGACCCATGGATACGAGAACTATGTTCGCCTCCAATTTGTATGATGTTGTTTGTGGTTCGAGGAATCTTTAACGAACCTTTTGTCCCCTATTCGACGACCAACGATATTGGGACATAATAGCAGAGTAATGCATTGCACCGCAGCAGTGTCTCGGGGTGCCGTATTATATATGTATATATATGTATAATGAATTAAATGAATGTAAATAGTGGTTAAATCTATCTACGGTGATAATTGTAGATAACGGTGAATAGAATGAGAATGAAATTAAGTTAATGAATGTTTATTCTTATATAATTGAAAAGCTTAATTCATATTAATGAGAAAAGATTCATGTTAATGAGAAACATATATGAGTAATTATATGACGTATGGTATGGGACATACGGGGTTATGATATAGGATGGAATCATAATACGGAAATTAGTGAGGAGGAACCATTAACTAGGAGGTTAATAGGAAACGTTAAGTGTACACTCTAGATGAGAGGTTAGAATAGAAAGTGAGAGTTGGATACTAACATGTACATAATAAATGCTTTGTTACACTTGTTAAATACTTGTTGTTTTCAAAATTATTTTCACAATCAGGCTCTGAACCGTTTCCTTGGATATTTTCTTTTCTATTGTACCTTCTATATCAGGTGTCCAGTAGCAGTGTCGCCAACCTTAGCGGATTACGACGAGCTATGGAGCTATGGAGTATTGCTTAGATGCCTATCTTCATTTGATTCACAGTATTCTTTTAGTTAGGGCATGTCGCCGAAGGAACTCAATTGTCTCTTTTCTATCGGAGTCAAATACTCTTGTAGTTGTGTCATTTTAATACATTTACTATTGTTGGGATTACTGGATTGGATTATTATTTGGGAATGTTTATTCCAATTGTATTTAAATTCTTTTGTGTTATATGTTCAGTTATCAGTGTTGTAGAATAATATGTGTTGTGTTATTCTTAAACTAAAAATGGATTTTGTTGAAATTAAAATTTGGAAAGTTTTTAACACCAGCTTAATTGGGTATTGGGTGAGTTGTAAATGTTTTCGACAGTGATGCTAAGAATGAGCCAACTGTATATTCTGTTTTAATTTGGTATGGGACTGGCCACCCGGTATTTAATTAGGCGGGGTGTTACAGGTGGTATCAGAGCATCAGGTTCTCGTGTCCTTTAGGGTCTGTACGGCTTATTGTATTTTCAGCTTAACATTCTTTGATGTAGGTCCCTATTTTTAGGATTGTTGATTTGCTTGGTGAGATTTCGTTCTCTTGCTATAACGTAGATATTATGCTTGGTGAGATTTCGTTCTCTTGCTATAACGTAGATATTAGTGAATATTATTTGCGTTCAGACGTGTTCGTATAAGAAGTATGGCAGATGAGGGCCATTGGACGGATAGCGTAGATCATACCTAGGAGGTTATGAAGTAAGTTCGAGCATGATGATTGTAGTCGAGGTCACCCCTATTATGGCACGAGAGTCCATGACTATAAAAATGGTTAGGACGCAGCCTACAAATTCCAAACGCTTGGGAGAGGGTTAAATGGTAAATTGAGGAGAGTCATTAGTAGAAGTTCTTGAAATGCGGGAATTGTGTGTGTTACCTAACG